>ML058563.1:2249015-2644073 GCA_003013855.2 Liriodendron chinense
GTTCAGTTGATATCTTGCATTTATCAGATGGACATGCTTAAATCATGGGCATCTAGATTAAAGTGGAAACCAGCAACAAAATCATATATCAGATAATGTTAAGGAAACGAAAAGCACCATCAAACACTTGCAATGCTTCTGTTAGCCAATAAAAAGCAATCCCATGCAAAATGTTCAAACTTAGTAAATGGCCCATGGATTGGCAACTAATAGAAAACTAGTAGATGTACATTCAGATGGAACACTACAAATCCAGCAACGACTCACAAGCAATTCCTTTAGGGTGCATGAAATCCAGTGGTAGAAAGTTGCTAATTTCACCTACTAAATGAATTTACAGAAGTACACAATGCTATGTGTAAAAATTGGAAATTGTCATAACTATAGAGGAGTATAGAAGATTTAAGTTGAAGAGGAGATTGAAAAGAAAAATGACTAACCTCATTGAGAATATTATACATTTCCCATAGTCGTTATGTCTTGTAAATATTTCGAAAACGCTTTTGAATGAAGATCCACACTGCAATCCTCGTCCGTACACTCACTACTGGAATTAGCACGTCAACGAAAAAATCATGTGAATTTTGGATGGTTGTGATGAGCCATGACGTGGCATTAACACCAGCCCATTATCCAAACTTCATACATGAGGAAACGACACCAATTGAGATATTTACCACCATTTTCAAAACATCCGTGACTTATCCGCCATACACGTGTCCATCATACACAGAAATCTTTACTAGCCAAATCACAGGCCCACCGTCGAAGTAAAACGGACACAAATTACACCTAAAAATAACAAATTACACCTCCTAGCTCTTCAATGACCTCAGTTGTTTTCATTTACAATTTTTTATGAGCATAGACTTTACAAATCCCTAATTAGGGATTGGACAATACAAATCCCTAATTTGGGATTCGACAATACAAATCCCTAATTTGGGATTCGACAATAAAAATCCAAAAAAGAAAAGAAAGCAAGGTTAGGGTTAGGGTTTTTTACCTGATGGAGGAAGTAGAGGAGAGAGAGAGTGGGAGCAGTTGTTGTACACCCACATGCTGGAACAAAGAACGGGATTGAGAGGGAGGGAGGGAGGAGAGAGAGAGAGAGAGAGAGAGAGAGAGAGAGAGAGAGGATTGGGGCGAGGGAGAGAGAGAGGGCCGTGAGTGAGAGAGAGGGGGGGAGGGTCGTGAGTGACAGAGAGAGAGTGGGGAGGGGGGGGCGTGAGAGAGGGAGAGAGGGGGGCGTGAGACAGAGAGAGAGAGAGAGAGAGTCGAGAGAGAGAGAGAGAGAGAGAGAGGTCTCCCCGTTTGGACGAATTAGATGTTACCTTGGTAACACCTTAGTGGGTGTTACCCCTACCGTGTGGGGCCCATCGTGATGCATTTTTTATATATCTATGCTGTCTATCTATTTTCTCATATCATTTTAGGATATGATCTAAAATCTTAAGAAGATCCAAATCTCAGGTGGACCATACCACTATAAACAATGATTAATAACCATTAAAAACGTTTTGTGGGCCATAAAAGTTTTGGATCAATCTCATATTTATATTTTCCCTTCATCAAGACCTTATTGACATTATCAAGAGCTTGGATTGCAAATAAACATTACCAAAACCTTATCATGGGCTCTTTGGAATTTTTAATGGTGGAGGACTCAATCACACTGTTTCCAGTGGTATGGTCCACTTGAGATTTGGATCTGGATAATTTTTGGAACCTTATCCTAAAATGATCTGTATAAACGGATGGACGGAGTGGATATACAAAGTATCATCCACGTGGGCCATACGGTAGGGGTAACACCCACTAAGCCGTTCCCGGGGTAACACCTAATTGGCTAGCCTCTCTTTTTTGCGGAGAATAGGTAACACCTATCTCCACTCTCTTATCGTACAGAGTAAACTCTGTTGGGCCCACCTAGAATGTATGTGCTTCATCTATTCCGTCCATATGTTTTTACAGATCATTTTAGGGGTTGAGCCCAAAATTTAAGCATATCCAAATCTCAAGTGTACCATGCCACAGGAAACAGTGGGAATAATGATTTCCACCGTTGAAACCTTTCCATGCCCACAGTGATGTTTATTTGTCATCCAACCTGTTCATAAGATCACATGGACATGGATGAAGAGAAAACACAAATATCAGCTTGATCAAAAACTTCTGTTTTCTCCCAAGAATTTTTCAATGGTAGACAGTCAATTCACACTTTTCCTATGGTGTGGTCCACTTTAGAACTTGATATGCTTCATTTTTTGGTTACATACTTCAAATTATCTTTTAAGATGGATGGACGGAGTGGATAAAATAATTAAATCACGGTGGGCCCCTCAAAGTTTACTCTGCACGCTTAGCGTGCGGAGTTGCTCACTACGCAGTCCGCTTCTAGGCGAGACTTGGGTGAGACTGCCGAACCAGCGAAGTGGGTGGGACCCTGAACCTAGGGCCCACCTCGATGTATTCCTTGTAGATCCATGACGTTAATTTGCTTTTACAGATTATTTTGTACTATGTTACCAAAAATGAAGAAGATTAAAATTTTTAGTGGACTACAACATAAGAAACACTGGTTAATGACCATTAAAAACCTTTTGTGAGCCACAAAAGTTTTCTATCAACCTGATATTTGTTTTTTTCCTTTCATCCCTGTCTACGTGCCCTTATCAACAGATTGGATGGTCAATAAACATTACGGTGGACTCTAGGAAGTTTTTAATGGTCACAGTTGAACTATAACTATTTCTTGGGTTGTGGTCCACTTAAAATTTTTATCTATTTCATTTTTGGCACTTCATCCTAAAATAATACAAAGAAACAGATGGACGGCATGGATCTACAAAGAATACATCCACGTGGGCCCTAAGTTTAGGGTCTCACCAACATTGCTGGTTCGGCCGTCTCACCCAAGTCGCGCCAGTCCTTCTTGGGGCGGGAGTGAATTAGATGTTACCCTGGTAACACCTTAGTGGGTGTTACCTCTACCGTGTGGGGCCTAGATTGATGTATCTTTTATATATCCATGTCATTCATCTGTTGTTATGTCTAATTTTAAGACGAAATCCAAAATTATAAGAAGTTCCAGATCTCAGGTGGACCATACCAATAGAAAGAATGATGAATAATCATTAAAAGCATTTCGCGGGCCACAAAAGTTTTAGATCAAGCTGATCTTCAAAATTTCCATTCATCCAGATCTTCCTGACATTATCAAGAGCTTGGATTGCAAATAAACATTACAGAAACATTACCATGGACTCTTTGGAATTTTTAATGGTGGGCACTCAATCAGCACTGTTTCAAGTGGTATGGTCCACTTAAGATTTGGATTTGCATAAATTTTGGAAGCCCATCCTAAAATGGGCCGGAGAAGAGGATGGACGACGTGGATATACAAAATACTATCCACATGGGCCGGTAGGTGGAACACCCATGGTGTTGTCCTCGGAAGCGGATTGGCTGGTGCACCCTACACCAGCTACGTTGCTGGTGTAGGACGTGGCGGACGCAGAGCGAGTGCGTAGTCATCGAGCACCGTTTTTGTACGAACTGGTTCAAAGTAGATTAAGGCTCTGTGGACCCCACAATGATGTATTTAGTACATCGAAACCGTCCATCCATTTCGCGAGATCATTTTAGTGCATGATACCTAAAATGAGTCATATCTAAAACTCAAGTGGACCACACCAATAAATTTATTGTGGGGACAATGATTATCACCGTTAAAACATACCCAGGGTCCACCATGATGTTTATTTGTCATCCAAACTGTTCATAAGGTCACACGGACCTGGATGAAGGGTAAAAATAAATATCAGACTGATCCAAAACTTCTGGGACCTCCAAAAAGGTTTCGATGGTATACGTTCAATCTCCCACTGCTTTCTGCAGTGTGGTCCACTCGATCCTTGGATCTGTCTGATTTTTTAGGTCCAGCCTTAGAATGATTCCAGAACATGGACGGACGGTTTGAATATAACAAGTACCTCATGGTGGGACCCACAGAACTTGATGACTGCACAAGCAATGCAGATGGTGCAGGGTGCACCAGCCAATCCCTTCCGTTGTTCCTGAGGTAACACCTGGGCGCGACTTGGGTGAGACCCCGGAACCAGCGATGTGGGTGGGACCCCGAACCTAGGGCTCACCTGGATACATTCGTTGCATATCCATGCCGTCCATCTATTTCTTCAGATTATTTTAATACTCAGTCCCAAAATTGAAGTGCATGAAAATTTTAAGTAGACCACACCACTGGAAGCAGTGCTAATTGAACGCCTACCATTAAAATCTTCCTGGAGTCCACCGTAATGTTTACTGACCATCCAATCTGTTGATAAGGTCACGTAAACAGGGATGAAAGGGAAAAACAAATATCGGGTTGATAGAAAGCTTTTGTGGCCCACAAAAGGTTTTTAATGTCCATTAACCAGTGTTTCTGATGGTGTGGTCCACAAAAATTCTTTATCTACTTTATTTTTGGTTTCATGGCATAAAATAATTCTTAAAAGAGGATGAACGGTATGGATATACAATTCATACATAGAGGTGGGCCCTATGTTCAGAATCCCACCCACATCGCTGGTTCCGGGGTCTCACCCAAGTCGCGCCCGGTAACACGTACTTTGGGCGCGGATTTCCAGCAAAAGCCTTGCGCAGGAAGTTCCTGCACTGCGAACCAAGGTGGGGCCCACAGTGATGTTTTTCAATAAATCCACCTCGTCCATCCGTTTTGGGAGCTCATTTTAGGACACGAGAACAAAAATGAACCCGATCCAAGACTCAAGTGGGCCGAAAACGTGAGGATTGAACGTCCACAGTTGAAATATTTGTAGAGCCACAGGTGTTTCGAATCAGGATAATATTTGTGTTTCCTGTTCATCCCAGTAGTAGTGACGTTATGAACGGTATGGATGTCATATAAACATCACTGTGGACCCCAGGGAGGTTTCAATGGTCGTAATTTACCTACCCACCTTTTCCTTTAGTGAGGCCCACTTGAGTCTTGGATCCGGTTCATTTTTGTTTTCATGTACTAAAATGAGCTCCCAAAACGGATGGACGAGGTGGATTTATTGAAAAACATTACTGTGGGCCCCACCTTGGTTCCCAGTGCAGGAACTTCCTGCGCAATGCTTTCGCAGGAAATCCATGCCCCCTTTGGAAGGGGCGCGGCTTCGCTGAACCCCGTATCCACCGAGGTTGGTGGATCCCTTACCAGTGCCGTCCACTCTGTGATGTCTGTGTGTTACATCCACGCCGTCCATTCATTTTGAAAACACATTTTAGAGCATGATTAAAAAAATGAAGTACATCCAAATCTCAGGTGGACCATAATACAATAAACAATGGTACTCAACCATTAAAAGCTTATAGTGGGTCACAAAAGTTTTGGGTCAAGCTGATATTTTTTTAGTATCTTCATCCAGGTCTTTGTGACCTTTTCAACAAATTAGATGGAAAATAAACATTCCACTGGTCCCCATGAATTTTTTAATGGTGGGGATTCAATTACTACTATTTCATGTGGTATGGTCAACCTAAGATTTGGATCTTCCTCATTTTTTGGGTAATGCCCTAAAATGATCTTTCAAAATGCATGGACGATGTAGATTTAAGGTACATACATCACAGTGGCCCCACAATTGGGGATCCACCAACCTTAGCGAATCCAGGGATCCACCCAAACCGCGCCTGGATAAAAGGCTTGCATATTGAGTAAACTCTGTGGGGTCCACACCTTGATTGTGGGGCTTACAGTGATGTATGTGTCTTAAATCCACACCATCCAACCATTTTGAAATATCATTTTAGGGTATGATACCAAAAATGAAGCTGAGTCAAATATTAGGTGGACCACACCATAAAAACAGTCGTGATTGAATCTCTACACCTGAAAACTTCATGGATTTCACCGGAATGTTTATTTGCCATTATTTTCCATCCAACCTATTTGTAAGGTCACAAACACCTAGATGAATAGACCACAAAAATATCATCTTGATCCAAAGCTTTTGTGGCCCCACAGGAAGTCTTTAATGGTCAATCAGCACTGTTTCCTCTACTATGTCCCATCTAGGACTTAGAATTGCTTCATTTTTTAGAACAAGCCCTAAAATGAACTTTCAATATGGATGTACGGCGTGGATGTAGTCACATTCATCAGAGTGGCCCCACGGTCAGGGTTCCCACCCACTAGGATCCGGGTTCTCACCTTTTTTTGTATAATGTCCTAAAATTATCTCACAAAGTGGATGGACTGGTTTAGATTTCTTAAAATATCAATTTTGGTATAATGTCCTAATGTCCTAAAATTGTTAATTTTTTTTAAACAATACAATTTTATTTTTCAAAATCACATTTTTTAATAAACTTGTCAACTTTCAGAATTCAAAATGTCAAATTTTTTTTATCAAATTTCTCAAAAAATTTCAAAATACAAAATCCTATTTTATTTTTAAAAATTGAAATTTTTTTCAATTTATTTTCACACTTATTAATTTTATTCTATCTTCGCAGTTTTTTTCAAAATCTTAATTTTTTAAGAATGACAATTTCTTTTTGGTTCTCTGTAAATCCCGAATTTCTTTTCAAAATCTCGTTATTTTAAATCTTAATTTTTCTTAAACATTATTAGTTTTATTACAATTTTTTTTTCAAACTTCTTAATTTTTTCTCAAAATCACAATTCAATACATAAACACTTTTTTCAAGATGTCAATTGTTTTTTCAACATTTCATTTTCTATCAAAATTCTCAAATTTTTTTACAAAATACAAAATCTAAATTTCTTTTTGAAAATCACAATTTCTATTTTGAAAATCTATTTTTTCAAACTGATAAATTTTATTCAAAATTCTTGATTTATGTCAAAATGCCAACTTTTTTTAAATCCTTTTAAATCCTAATTTATGTCAAAATTGTTTCAGATTTTTATTCTTTTTTAATCGTAATTATTTTCAAAATTTTGATTTTTTTCTACATTTCAATTTTTCTTAAACATTATTAATTTTATTACATTTTTTTTCAAACTTACAAATTTTATTCAAGATTAACTCAACATTTTTTCAAAATCACAATTTTTTAAACTTTCCGATGTTCGTTTTCAAAATGCCAATTTTTTGAAAATCTATTTTTTTTTTATCAAAATATGTCAATATATTTCAAAATGCAAAACCTCAATCTTTCTCAAAATCTACATTATTTCAAACTTATACACTTCATTCAAACGTCTCAATTTATTTCAAAATGTCAATTTCTTTCAAAATTCTAGTTCTTTTTTAAATTTAGAATATTATTTTCAAAATCTCGAATTTTTCCAAATCCCATTTTTTCTTAAATATTGTTAATTTTTATTAAACTTGTCAACTTTTTTTCTAAAACTCCATTTTTTTTAAAAACTTATTAAAGAAACAAATTTATTTAAAATGAATTGCGAGATGTATAATTTTCAATTTACGACGAACTATATCCGTTGTTAAATCCAAGAAGGTCCGTCGATAAATCCCAACGTCCCGTCTCCGGACGCAGAATTTTACGACGCAGGAAATCCCCCTTGAATACATTACTTTACGACGGATTAGATCCGTTGTAATATTAACGACAAATTATATCCGTCGTTAATTCACAGTTATCAACGGATTCTGGTCCGTCGTACAATTTTGTCGATTAAACACGCCAAAGCGGCAGGTGGTAATTGTTAGCGACGGACTGTTTTCACCTTAACAACGAATAAAATCCGTCGTTAATATTAACGACGAATATAGTCCGTCGTTAAACCAAGCCTGTTTTAACGACGGACCAAGTTCGTCGTTAAACCAAGCGTTTTTGTGTCATTTTTTCGCTGTTTTGGCGTAGTGTAGAGCATGAAGTACAAAAGAAGGCATCGGAAGAAGTATTACTTCATCCTCTAGCTGAAGTAGATCAACCAGTCGTCATAGTGAATCTTCGTAATATTGTCGAACTGCGACAACTCAGCAAACAGCTCTAGACAAGCCTTTGAATGATAAGCATCTCGAGGACTTTTGAGCCGAAACGAAGACAGCTCTTTATCAGTTGGGACGTATTCCTGGTAATATTCTCCTATCACAGACAACCCAGCCATCATCCGGAGATCCCATAAAGTTATGCTCATCTCTCCATATGGAAAGTGGAATGAATTGGTAACGGAAGACCAGTAGTTCAAGAAGCTTCGAAGAATTGTTGGATCTCGGGAGAAATGTTCAGAAGTCGCATCGATAGCCTGATACAGGCCGACTTGTTTTAAAATCCTCTCATGTCGGATCAAAATCTCTTTTGCCCATGACTCATAACCAACTCGCTCATTCAAATGACCCCGCGTACGAAAGCTCTTTATCGCCCACATTGTCACCTTATCCATGTGTCAAAACCTTTGCTGCACTGTCTCAAAATAATGGACTGGAGAAGGAGTGTGAGGGTCACAAGTAGGCGCAAGGAAAACCATTTCTCTTGAGGAACCTACCCGTTGTTCTCTCCCATCGTCGACCAGTATGGTAGTTAACAACTGCTCGGGGGCAGATGTCCACCTCTCGACTCCATAAAATTGAAAAGGGCCTTGAACGTTGGATGGTTCGATGCTCGGTAAGGGCTTGTGCCTCGTAAGAGATTTTTCATGCAAGATGACTCAGTCGGTACAAGGGTTGACGATGGAGAAACCGCATGTCGTAATGATCTTATTTCTATTCCAGCCGATCTTCATCCGCTCATTCTTCGGATCAACGAGCTGTGGCGATTGCTCCGCCTGGTCGACTTCCTCAGCCGGCTTCTTACCTCGATTTCGTCTCTTCTTCTGCTGACCTTCCTGATCATCCTTGGAATGTCGGCCGCGTACACTAGAAGGACCTGCCTCAACAACATTGGCAGCATCAGTGAATTGACGATACCAGGCAGACCATTCCCCTTCAATCCCTTGCGTCGGAGGTTCAAATGTGGTTTTATCCACATAAATACGCAGTAATACTTCATGGGAGAGATGCTTAATTCGATCAGAGAAATCCTTCACTTCAGATTCGATTGTCTCAAAGGATTGCGAACGACACTCTACCGAAGACGGGTTAGCAGTATCTCTAGTCACCCTCTTCTTCCCGCGTCGTATAGACGAAGAGCTGGAAACTTGCGATTTGGAAGCTTCGTCAAAAGAACCTGCTGCTGTCGCCATGATTCACTGCAATACGCAAACAAAAGTGCATCAAACAGAAGACCAGCGCATGCAACAGGCAACGCAATAAGGTAAGCACCGCATCATTCAATCATATATTTCACACACAAAATACGTCAGTAAACACATGCATAAAGTCATGACCCACAACAATATGGAAATAGTGGAATTCGAGCGCACATCCGACAAACAAGCATGCACATATCATAGCGTAGCAAATACAGTAGCAGCCTTACATGTACACTCGGAGTGCATGCGAATTCGCACTAACCCCAAATGATGCATGCGCGCCCACTTGCAAGTGCACATCATAGAACCGCTTAAAGGAGCAGTTGCGAGCCATAAAAGACCAACATAAGCAACATATTATGAACCCTGAGCACTAAATCTCAATCATATTCGAGCATTGACCGAGACAGCCGCAAACAGCATCGAATTCAGGTCGAGAACAGGGCCTAGATGCATTAGTTTTCACCAAGGGCGATGGAAAATGCTAGAATTCAAAAATTTCACTAAGTAGTGGAGTTACATGCGCCCAAGCCAATGCCCCAGGCGCATGTGACCCCACATGCACCCATTCCATGTAAATGGAGGTATATGTTCGTAGCATGTGACCCCACGTGCGCCCATATTCACTTCACCAAGGAGAAGCTCACATGCGCCTGCATTATGAGAGGTTTCTACACATGCATTTGTGTTGTGGGTACATGCGCTTAGCCCCATAACACTTCCACATGCGCCTAGCTCTTAACATGTTCCCACATGCGCCTAAGCTATCTCCACATGCGCTCGGAGCGAAAGGTACGAGCTTGGGAGTTAAATCCCATGCTCCCATTATTAATTGGACGGTACATGCGCCCATGGGAGAACCACATGCACCTACTCCCTCATGAGAAGTTCTCTCACCTCTTAAAAATTGGTTTTCTTGATTCGGAAATGACCAAATGACTCAGTGAGTCCTGTATTTATACTTGAGCCTGGGGACCGGTGCACCGCACTGGCCTGAAGTAAGCATCCATCGCAGCGCACCGAGGGGGCACTTGTTAGGGCTCAAATTCGCACCCATTGTAAAACAGTATTCAGTGATCCATTTACGACGATTTAGACTGATTTCGAGATCTAAAATACTCGAATGCGCGATCATGACCGAAACCAACCAACGCTATTTCGGGGCGGAATCGGACATGAAGATTACCGCCAAATGATCTGGAACGCCTCTAAAACCCTTAACCTGCAAGTTTCGAAGTCGCGCGATGCATATCTTTACCCGCACGCTTCCAAATGCGTTTTGCCCTAATCGTATCCAACTGTAAGGGCCCGAAAGCCTACAGGTACCATTTTGGACTGGAATCAGACATGCGGATGGCCGCCAAATGATCCGGAATGCCCGAAAAACCTTAAGTAGCAAGTTTGAAGTCCTTGCGGTGCATATTTCCATGTGCGCGCTTCCCGAAACAATATTCATATGCAAAGAGCTGATCGAGAGGGTCCAAATTGGGAAGGAACTACCAAAATTCACAACATATGACCATCGGTACCCCACCCCATTCATTCAGGAGGCTGATCATGGCCTAAAAGCGGCTTGGCGTCAGTGACCTCGGTCTCCTAAAAGGTAGCCCCCCTCTGGAGGTCACCCGTCGGAGCCTAAAACCTGAAATATTCTAAGTGATGGAACATGCATTCGCTCCCTCTCTCTCCACATGCGGATGTCATGAGGAGACATGCATTTGCCCTGTCACCACATGCGCATGAGAGTTCTCTCTCTCCCTTTTCAATATTCTAAATAAAATAAAAAAATACAAAAAATCATGAAATATTCTAAGTAGGGCCACATGCAGCCAACACAAAGGCTACATGCGCCCACTGCATGAGCACATGCGCCCACCTCCTTGATACATGCGCATGACCCCTCTTCACAATCACATGCGCTTGGTGAAATTCGATTTTTGGTGGACTCGGGACCCGATTAACATACTATAAATACCCCACTCACTTCTAAATCGGGGGAGAGGCTTCATTTTCTGGAAAGGATCATCAGAGCAAGGTAAAATCCTTGTCGGAATCCTCGGTCGGCTATTCACATGTGCCCACACTTCGCCGGATGCCTTTGCCCGGAAAGGGATTTCTCCCACCGGAAGGAGAAGATTCAAAATTTCTGCAAAGTCACATAGCATGCGCCCATTCTTGGGAGGGGAAATGTGCAAAAATGCACTAAGTGGCATAGTGACATGCGCCCATACCCATAATATAGAGTGGAGAGGGACATGCACCCATCTTTCTCCTCACACCCTCATGCCATATGCGCACAAGTGCGCCCAAGTGGAGAGGGACATGCTCCCATCTCCCTTCCGTTCACTCTCCCTCACATGCATTTGTGGCAGGCCACATGCGCCTTGGGCGGATAACATGCATCCACTTAGGACATGCACCCTTGCCTAATGCAACATGCGCCCAACCCAACCTCCCATGTGCCTGGACGCTGATGGGGAGGTGGGGCCTTCTTTGATGTGGCCCGCCTTCGATGTGGCCCACCTTCCGATTGTGTCAGCACTCCTAGACACACATCAATGCCCTCTATCCATCCCCCGGACCGGATTCGCTAACGGTCGATGTTAAGTGGGCCAAATAAGCAATTTGATAAAAACGGACAACACTTAGCCAATATTGCAAACCTTGGAAACCCTTCCGAAAGAGCCAGAAACTGTCGAAATCGAGAGGAATCGGGTAGAATTTGACCGAACCCGAGAGGGAGACTTCTCTCCGCCATAACATGATATATCATAATCATGTACCGCAACAAGGTTATCCAAACTCAGGAGCCCCAAATACCATAATTAAGTGGTCATCAGGCCCACTACTTAGTCGTTTTCAGCCCTGGAAAGTGCCCTGTTGGCTCAGAAATCGACTTACACTAAACAAATCGAAATGCGATCGCACTGGGACCCTCATGGACATAATCCACCCCTATCCAAAGTTGATCGTGACAGGTATTCACCAAGTCTTCTGATCAGATCGTAAACAGGCCCTGAGAAGTGCCCTGATGGCCCAAAAATTTACTAATGCCAAATGAAATCAATCGCGATCTCAAAGACGCGAGGGCAAAATATCGATGACACAAAGATATATACGAAGTAGATTGATCAAATTAAATGCATAATTTGTCCGATACAATGAACATCTAGCATAAATGCAATCTTCTCTTGAACATGCATAAAGCATAGTTACTTTGTACTGTACTCATTTGCATCCATTGCATGAATTTATTTCATCTCGGATCGAGTTACGAAACTAAATCAAAGGGGACTATGGTTATCATCGAAAACCATAATGAAAGAGTTCTAAACGTCTGAAATACTTCATCGTTAAGACCAGTAGATGTGCGTCCTGTGCAAGGCGGAATTCGTCAGTTTAGTGGCTAAGGTAATGAGTGCCTTCCATCGAAGATGGTCACTGGCCCTGGTTGCAGTAGTGGACACTGTGGAGTGTATCCCTGAAAGTCATATCGTACATAGAGACGTGTCATGACACTGAGATATACCACTAGGTTGAAACCCCAGTCGCACGAAGACTCCATGGAGTGCCTTCCAGCAAGTCACCCGTCCCATCGGAAACGGTCACTAGCCCTGGTTGCAGTAAGTGGACACCGTGGAGTGTATTCCTGAAATTCATATCGTCCATAGAGACACGTTATGACACTGAGATATACGACTCGGTTGAAACCTTGGTCACACGAAGACCCCATGGAGTGCCTTCCAGCAAGTCACCCGTCCCATCAGAGACGGTCAGTGGCCCTGGTTGCAGTAAGTGGACACTGTGGAGTGTATCCCTGAAAGTCATATCGTCCATAGAGACGCGTCATGACACTGAGATATACGACTCGGTTGAAACCCTGGTCGCACGAAGACCCCATGGAGTGCCTTCCAGCAAGTCACCCGTCCCATCGGAGACGGTCACTAGCCCTGGTTGCAGTAAGTGGACACCGTGGAGTGTATCCCTGAAAGTCATATCGTCTATAGAGACGCGTCATGACACTGAGATATACGACTCGGTCGAAACCCTGTTTGCACAAAGACCCCATGGAGTGCCCTCCAGTAAGTCACCCGTCCCAGCAGAGATGGTCACTGGCCCTGGTTGCTGTAAGTGGACACCGTGGAGTGTATTTCTGAAAGTCATATCGTCCATAGAGACGCGTCATGACACTGAGATATACGACTCGGTCGAAACCCTGTTTGCACTAAGACCCCATGGAGTGCCTTCCAGTAAGTCACCCGTACCAGCGAAGACAGGTCACTGGACCTGGTTGCGTTAAACTGAAAACCATGAAGTGTATCCCTGACAGTCATATTGTCCATAGAGACGAGTCATGACCTTGAGATACACGACTCGGTTAAAATCCTAGTTGCTACTCAACTAGGAACGCCCGAAGAGTATGGGACCAACATCTAACTGGTCTTAACAATGGCTTGGTCCATAAGAAATCCCAGACTTGGTCTCTGAGACCATGAACTCGAGACTATAATCCCTGACGATTTAAACTACTTGCTCGATCTATCCGAGCTTCATCCCTTTAATATTCCATCTATTGTATAACTGCAATTCATAGTGGAATCTTGTCGCTTTGTGCCGTGGTTTTCTCTCGTAAGGGTTTCCACGTAAAAATCTTTGTGTTATCTTTACTGTGCTTTATTTATATTTATGCTCTTTTAATGCTTTTTTTAATTCATTTATGATACATGCATGCATTTACTTTTGCCTTCTAATCAAGGGTGATCATCTGTTGATGTAATCGAGGGTTCGTGACCAGTTCACAGCCTGGAATGTAAAAGATCTTGAAATCTCTGGAATAAAATTCACCTCTTGGTGCTTTCTCGTGTATACTTTGTGATTGCTTATGATTGTCTATGAATGTCTCTATACTCAGAATTCCCCCAGAATAATGAAACACAGGAAAAAAGGACTGCTGATGAGCAGTTTGATTTTTCTAAGCTCTAACAGTCACCTATTGAGGACTCATTCCCTCATGAGCAACTCTTTGTTGCTACGCATCCACCATGGTACGCTGACATAGCCAATTATCTTTCCACAAGTGCGATGCCGATTCATTGGACTGCGCAGGATAAACATAAATTTCTAAGAGAAGTGTGCAGATTTTTCTAGGATGAACCTTTACTGTTTAAATATTGCCCAGACCAAATTATAAGGAGATGTGTCCCTGATGATGAATATAATTCCATCATCTCCTTTTGCTATGATCAAGCATGTGGAGGTCATTTCTCCGCCAAGAAAACCACTGTAAAAATTCTATAGTGTGGTTTTTATTGGACCACGCTATTCAAGGACACTCATGAGTTTTGCAAAGCATGCGAGCGTTACCAAAAGTTAGGAGGGTTATCCCATCGAAATATGATACCTCTTACCCCAATTCAACATCTTGAAGTCTTTGACTGTTGGGGCATCGATTTCATGGGACTATTCCCCTCATCTTTTGGACATGTTTATATTTTGCTTGCCGTAGACTATGTGTCTAAATGGATAGAGGCTATTCCATGTAGAACCAACGATCATCGTACTATTCTCAAGTTCCTCAAAGAAAACATACCTTTCAGATTTGGGACGCCTCGAGCCATCATTAGTGATGGTGGTTCTCACTTTTGCAATAGACCTTTTAAAGCTTTAATGAAAAAATACGGTATTAGGCATAAAGTGAGTATCCCATACCACCCACAGACAAGTGGGCAAGCTGAAATTTCTAATCGGGAAATCAAACAGATTTTGGAAAAGACGGTGAGGCCGGATCACAAGGATTACTCACTAAGTGTTGAGCTCTTAATTGTGCATATTCTAACCCCAATTCATCACTCATTATGCATGCTTTTCATGATTTAAAGACTAATCTAATGCATGGATTTGTGATTGTAGGAATGAGAGGGAGACTTCACTAATTCATAGTTAAAAGATTCACTTTGTATGCATTGAAGATCAATAGAACAAGTGCCAAAAGGTGGAAGAAAGAAGCAAGAAAGAAAGAGAAGAGATAAAGAAGAAAATCTGAAAATTTGTTCTTAGACCTGTCTGTAGACCGGTCACCAAACAGGTCTACAGTGTATTTTTTGGACTGTTTTTTCTCCTCTTAGACCGGTCGCTAGACTGGTCGCCAGACAGGTTGAGAGTAGTCCAGAAACACAAAAACTCTCTGGACAGATTATGCAGTTTTGAGACCGGTCGTGCGACCGGTCGTCAGCGTAACAGATTGCACGCAAAGCTTCGATTTTCTCTGCGTAATTGCATAATTCCTTGCTAAATCTGGAATCTTTCACGCCAATCTATAAAAGGGACTTCTCCTCTTCATACCAAGGCAAGCTAGGACGTGGGGATTGCTTGGGAGACGGATTCTACTTCAAGTTTTCTTAGTTTCCTTCCTGTTTTAGTAGTTTTTTATGTTTTTGAGGCTTCTAGTTCAAGGATGTTAGAGATGAACTAAAACCTCTTAGCTAGGGCTAAGAGGTGAAGCTTTTGATTTGTTTTTGATGGATTGATGCAACCTAGGTTTCCTTTTATGTTTTAATTGAAGAATTCTAGTTCAATATGAGTTTGAATCAAGCACTAGTTTGGTTTTACTTTGATCTCTTGTGACTCCGGGCTCATGTGATTCTTAGTGATTCTAAGCTTGGTAGCTTACTTTCTGAGCATTGTTTATGCTTGTGTAGTTCATTGATCTATCATTGACTTCGGGCATGGTAGACCCTTTGATTGCCTTGTGTACAATGGCCCGATCTTCATGTGGGAACTTATTCAACTAAAGTTCTTATCTTTTTATTATAATCTGAAATAGCTATTTGCTGATTAATTTTGATTTAATTAGAGTTCTAATCATTAGTTGTAATCAAGTCTAGTGACAGGATTTGATGAAAGCTATGGTTGTGAATCTCAACTAGATTGGAAAGAGGCTTGGCCTACACAAATGAGTGTGCCCAAGGCCTGAGCATTGTTGTGGGAATCGAATCAATGAATAAGCAACTGTTTTGGATAATTGTTGATTTAACCGCTCTATATTCTGATTTGACAGAGATATGAATTCGATTCCAATTGAGTTATGAGAGACCTAGTTGTGTTGATGCATTGAAACTTATCAAAAGTGGATCCTTGGCGCTCTAGTGCCTTTTTAGATTAATATTACCTTACACATTCACTATTTAAACCTAAATCATTATTTTCCAGCTTTAGTTCTTAAGAAAATCTTAATTATTAGTTGTTTTAGTTAAATTCTGAGAATACCCATTCATAAATCTCTGTGGGAACGATACTCGGTCTTTCTGAATTATTTGTACATCGCAACCCTACACTTGGGGAAGCAAACAAGTTTTTGGCGCCGTTGCCGGGGATTTCTATGCGGTATTTTTAGAATTTTCTGAAATAACTTTCAGTTGAGATTGTGTTAAGATAGGTTTAGGATTTTTTTTTCTTTCTAGGGTAGGTTTTCTTCTAAATACTAACTTACTTTGTTTTGATTTTTGCAGAATTCTAACATAGGTCTAATTCAGGGATTTTTAGGAAGTTGAAGAAGAAATAGGCATCTTAAGTCACAAATCAGGTTTTATCATTCTAACCTTACTCTTCTTCTTCTCCTACTCATTCCTACCATATTCATCTCTTGTAGAATGGGTGGAGATTCTTTTTGGATCTCTGATAGGCCTTGTGCCACCTGGATTCCTATTGGTCGACTCTGCCGTCTTGGATCACCTTGTGCTCGGAGATTTCTCTTCTCATCTCTACTGCTCTTTCTTCTTTTTCTGCACTTTTCTCAAAAGACTCAAAGAGTGGGTGGGGAGTTCTCTGAATCCCTATTGACCAGGAGAAATCGATCTCTATCCTTGCTTCTGGCTCAGCCATTGTAAGACACCTTGTGCTTCAGTCTTAGAGAGAAGTAAAGGAAGGAAGGAAGAATTCCTTTTTCATTCTTTTTGGATTTGCATGCCACATTGGGCTCGGGATTCTAATAACCGACTCAATCGTGACGGAGTAATTGTTGAAGGGATTGATAGAGAGCCTCGTGCTAGAAAACGTCAAAATTTTCCTGAAATTACTAGAGAGATGGTTGAAAATCAACCAAATCAAGGGGCTAATCAACATCAAAATCAAGCCCCAAACCTTACTGAATTGGATGAGAATGAAGTGGGGGATGTACCTCAACCTAGAACTTTACGTGACTATTTACAACCAGCTAGGACGAGTACTCCCTCTTGCATAATTTTCCCTCACAATGTGGGAAATATTGATTTTAAACCGAGGATGATCCAACTTCTTCATAGATTCCATGGACTCGACTTCGAAAGCGCTTATCTACACATTAAGGAGTTTGAAGAGGTTATTGCCACAATAAACTATGACAATGTAACTAGGGAACTATAAAACTCAAATTATTCCCTTTTTCCTTGAAAGAGAAGGCCAAATCATGGCTACATTCCTTAAAGCCAAGGTCTATTGGGACATGGGCTGAGATGACTAGGGAATTTCTTAAAAAATTCTTCCTTACTCATCGAACTAATGCACTAAGAAGGGCCATAATGAATTTCGCCCAAAAAGAAGAAGAAACCTTTTTCCAATGTTGGAAAAGGTATAATGAGCTATTAAACGCATGCCCACATCATGGCTATGAACGGTGGAGGTTGATTAGTTTCTTTTATGATGGATTAAACTCAACCATGCGCCAATTTGTAGAGATGATGTGCAATGGGGAGTTCATGAACAAGGAAACGGAGGAAGCTTGGGATTATTTTGACATGTTGGCTGAAAACACACAAGCATGAGATACATCTAAGCCGACAACTTCAAAACAACCCCGAGCCAAGGAAAAGGGAGAAATTTATGTTTTAAATGAGAGAGATGATCTAGGTTCTAGAGTGACTAATCTCACACGAAAGGTCGAGGAGATGGAATTAAGGAAAGTGGATACAACCCAACAAAGGGGGACTGTTGAAACTATTTGTGGTATTTGTGCTTCCAATGTACATCAAACGCCGGATTGTCCAACAATTTTATGCATTTCGAGAACTTTTATATGACAATCGAATGCTTTGAATAGTTATCAACGACCTTTTAGTACTCCAAATTTAAACACGAACAATTCTAGTTAGAGAAACAACCCTAACTTCAATTGGGCGAATGGAACTAACCAAAGTAATCCTCAAAGGGGGCCCCCAATGCAAATTCCTATGGCCCCACCCCAAATGCCTATAGAGGATACATTAAAAGCATTCATGGAAGGTCAAGCTCAAATAAATCAATGCTTGAGCTTAAAAATTCGGTGGAGGAAATCAAGGCTTGCTTAAACACAAGGGAAGGGATTCTTCCAGCCCAACCCATACCAAATCCGAAACCACAATGCGAAATAAGCGTGCCTAGTTCCTCTAACCAACACATGGAACATGCTAAGGCCATCACCACTCTTAGAAGTGGTAAAATTATTGAAAAATCTGACCCGATGAAGACCTCAACGCCTAATGATCCGATATCTTCCAAAGAGGATGATGGACCTAGCACCGCCATGAATGAAAAAGAGCCATTGAAAGAATATAGGCCTGTTGCTCCATTCCCCCAACGCTTGATTTCAGTCAAACCTTAAGATAAATATCAGGAATTTTTGGAGGTTTTCAAGCAAGTCAAAATCAACATCCCATTGTTGGATGCCATTAAACAAATACCGTCATATGCTAAATTTTTAAAAGACCTTTGCATGGTGAAAAGAAAAATACATGTGCAAAAGAAGGCATTTTTGACAGAGAATGTAAGTGACATTATAAATCACGGGATTCCTAAGAAATACAAAGATCCCGGTTGTCCGACAATATCATGCATAATTGGAGACTACTAGGTGAAACATGCTTTACTCGATCTAGGGGCAAGTGTGAACTTAATTCCCTTTTCGGTTTATGAACAATTGGGTTTAGGTGAATTAAAACCCACCAAAACCACATTACAACTTGCTGACCGATCAATTCGTATTCCAAGAGGGGTAATTGAGGACGTCCTTGTCCAAGTTGACAAATTCTACTACCCGGTGGACTTTATTGTCTTGGACACACAACCCATGGTTAATATTGGCCCTTAAATTCCTGTCATACTTGGCCGTCCATTCTTAGCTACATCAAACGCTATCATCAATTGTAGGAGTGGGGTCATACAAATGTCTTTTGGCAATATGACGATTGAGTTGAATGCTTTCAATATTGACAACCAACAAGAGGATGAGGATGAGGAGGTCCACGAAATAAACATGATCAATTTTATTGTGGAAAATAAGTCCCTCTCACCTTTTTACTCCTGTCACTTAGATGAAGACATGACTTACTCCCTTGATGAGAACGATGATATGATAAGGGATATGGTCACACTTTTCGAGTCGGTATCGGCATATGACGTTAGCCGAGAGAAGGATGTGGAAACAATACATTTTTGTGCTGAGAAATCAATTCATATTTCCACACCTTTATGGATCATGCACACTGAACTCCACCAACCATGGGATGATCCATAGCTGCAATATCAATGCCCAGGAAAATCTGATTGGAGACATAATTTTTCTGATAAATATGATGTTGTCTCCCCTTATACATGTGGTGCACACATTAAGGAACCTGCTGATATTCATTTTTGGGATTTTTCAATGGTTTATCTACACACATTTCTATTGTAAAGCAGGATATTGGATGACGTTACTGTGAAACCTTTTGATCCATCTAATGATTCTGCTTGACTTTATGCTTTTGGATGAGTTGTTAGGATTAACCTCCTAGTCTGACGGAGGATGATTTTCTAGAATGTTTTCCCATTAGGATTTGCTTTGATAGTTGAATTAGTTGTGAAGTAATCCATCTCCAAAAGTTAATCTTGCCATGAAATAATGCTTTAGGTGATATCTCTCTTTCTCACTCCTTTTTGTTTTGTCATTGCTCTCATGTGTTGCATTCATTGTACACGTTCTTACATTGAGGACAATGTGAAGTTTTGGTTGGGGGGTAAGAGATTCCTTAGATGAATCTACTAGTTTTTGTGACATTTCGAGCAATGATGTAGAAAATTTTCAATTTTTCAAAAATTCAAAACTCTTTTGGAAAACTTTGATTCCATGCATTCAAGATAGCATGAGTATAAGAAGAGGAGATACGAAGTGAGGGATGTTGCAAGCTTTGAACTTCTCTTAATATAATGATTTTATATGTGAATTCACCTATTTTTATGATTGATAAAAAATTTGAACACCTTTTGCACCTAGTTCACATTACACGATTTTCATGATTTGAAAGGATTATATGATTTGTGGATTAACTAAACCTTGATTTAAGGTATTGAGAAACCAAGCCGGGGTACTTTGTCCATCCTTGTCCATGGGAAAATAACGAAAGATATGGATTTCTAAAAATCCTATCTAATGTAAAAGAAAAAGGAAAAGGAAGGATGAAATTGGGAATGATGGAAAAATGGTGGAAAATTTCGATTAGGGCTACCTACTACTAGCCGGGGGATGGTCTACCCGTAACCAAAGCCGAAAATGGGACGTAGTGTGAAAGCCGTCGGAAGGACGGTAAGGCAAATTCCTGTCATAGGCTTGTTGTTACTCTATACACATTGAGATCTATAGTTTAGTTGATCTATGAAGAAGATAATCCCGGAAACTCATGAGATGAACTTTCACTATGCACACTAGGTTGAATTTGTTCAAGTTCTTCTATTTATCAATCAATCAGTGGGAATTTCATATAAACACTTATTATGTTTTGAGAGTTTAAGGTTTCAACCTCTATCACCTAATTTCTCTGATTTTTATGCTTGTGTGTCTTGGAATGTATAGAAGAATAGTTTCTAGAGGAGAGTTGGGTTTTGGAGAATGAAACTTGTTTCACGCATTTTTTGTTCGGGACTAGCAAAATGCTGGTTGGGGGGTGTGTTGAGCTCTTAATTGTGCATATTCTAACCCCAATTCCTCACTCATTATGCATGCTTTTCATGATTTAAAGACTAATCTAATGCATGGATTTGTGATTGTAGGAATGAGAGGGAGACTTCACTAATTCATAGTTAAAAGAGTCACTTTGTATGCATTGAAGATCAATAGAACAAGTGCCAAAAGGTGGAAGAAAGAAGCAAGAAAGAAAGAGAAGAGATAAAGAAGAAATTTTGAAAATTTGTTCTTAGACTTGTCTGTAGACCGGTCGTTAGACCAATCACCAGACAGGTCTACAGTGTATTTTTTGGACTGTTTTTTCTCCTCTTAGACTGGTCGTCAGACCGGTCGCCAGACAGGTCGAGAGTAGTCCAGAAACACAAAAACTCTCTGGACAGATTATGCAGTTTTGAGAACGGTCTCCACAGCTCAGACTGGTCGTGCGACCGGTCGTCAGCGTAATAGATTGCACGCAAAGCTCCGATTTTCTCTGCGCAATTGCGTAATTCCTTGCTAAATCTGAAATCTTCCGCGCCAATCTATAAAAGGGACTTCTCCTCTTCATACCAAGGCATGCTAGGACGTGGGGATTGCTTGGGAGATGGATTCTACTTCAAGTTTTCTTAGTTTTCTTCCTGTTTTAGTAGTTTTTTTTATGTTTTTGAGGCTTCTAGTTCAAGGATGTTAGAGATGAACTAAAACCTCTTAGCTAGGGCTAAGAGGTGAAGCTTTTGATTTGTTTTTGATGGATTGATGCAACCTAGGTTTCCTTTTATGTTTTAATTGAAGAATTCTAGTTCAATATGAGTTTGAATCAAGTATTAGTTTGGTTTTACTTTGATCTCTTGATGACTCCGGGCTCATGTGATTCTTAGTGATTCTAAGCTTGGTAGGTTACCTTCTGAGCATTGTTTATGCTTGTGTAGTTCATTGATCTGTCATCGACTCTGGGCATAGTAGACCCTTTGATTGCCTTGTGTACAATGGCTCGATCTTCATGTGGGAACTTATTCAACTAAAGTTCTTATCTTTTTATTATAATCTGAAATAGCTGTTTGCTGATTGATTTTGATTTAATTAGAGTTCTAATCATTAGTTGTAATCAAGTCTAGTGACAGGATTTGATGAAAACTATGGTTGTGAATCTCAACTAGATTGGAAAGAGGCTTGGCCTACACAATTGAGTGTGCCCAAGGCCTGAGCATTGTTGTGGGAATCGAATAAATGAATAAGCAACTGTTTTGGATAATTGTTGATTTAACCGCTCTATATTCCGATCGGACAGATATATGAATTCGATTCCGATTGAGTTATGAGAGACCTAATTGTGTTGATGCATTGAAACTTATCAAAAGTGGATCCTTGGCGCTCTAGTGCCTTTTTAGATTGATATTACCTTACACATTCACTATTTAAACCTAAATCATTATTTTCCAACTTTAGTTCTTAATAAAATCTTAATTATTAGTTGTTTTAGTTAAATTCTGAGAATACTCATTCATAAATCTCTGTGGGAACGATACTCGGTCTTTCCGAATTATTACTACTTTGCAACCCTACGCTTGGGGAGTGAACACTAAGATTAGATGATGTACTTTGGGCTCACCGTACCGCTTACAAGACACCCATTGGAATGTCTGCTTATAGACTTGTCTATGGGAAAGCTTGCCACTTGCCTATGGAGATTGAACACAAAGCCTATTGGGCAATTCGGGATTTAAATTTTGACATTGACAAGGCTAGCTCGCTTCGCAAACTCCAATTAAATGAGCTTGATGAGATCCAAAACGATGCATATGAGAACTCGAGAATTTACAAGAGTAAGATGAAGGCTTTTCATGACAAGCACATCTTCAGGAAATCTTTCCATGAAGGATAGAAAGTGCTCTTGTATAATTCCTGACTTCATCTTTTTCCGGAAAAATTACGATCTCGATGGACCAGCCCATATATTGTCAAAGACGTTTTCTCTCATGGTGCTGTTGAGATTGAGAATGCAACGAATGGTAACTGTTTTAAAGTTAATGGACAACGCCTTAAACCATTTGTTGAAAAATTTGATTCAGAGGACATGTCCATCACTCTGGATGATCCTGTGTATCGGGATAGTTGATCTCCTAGTCTGACGGAGGTATAACGTAGGTAGGTTTAGTTATTTCTGCCGTTTAAGTTTTGTTTGCTCAGTAGCTTCGGTGTTGGGTTGTAGACTTCCATGTTCGTCTCTCACAGGTATTATTGTTCTCACTCTCTTATATCTTACCATTGCTCTCATGTTCATGCTTATTGCATATCTTTTCACATTGAGGACAATGCAGGATTTGGTTAGGGGGTGAGATGAGATTTTTCATCTAGCATGATTGCAACATTTCGAGCATCATACGTGCAATTTTTTTTAATTTTCTAAAAATCCAAAACTCTTTTAAAGAACCTTATTTCTATGCACTTGAGATGATACAAGTATAAGAAGCGGAGATACGAAGTTTGTGATGTTGTAAGTCTTTGAACTTCTCTTAATATAATGGTTTTACATGTTAAGTCCCCTATTGTTGTGATTGATAGAAAATTTGAACACTTTTACACCTAGTTCACATCACACGATTTTCATGGGTTGAAAGGATTATGCTAGTTGTGGATTAGCTAGAGTTTGATTTAAAGGTATTGAGAAACCAAGCTGGGGTACTTTGTCCATCCTTGTCCATGGAAAAATAACGAAAATATGGATTTCTAAAAATCCTATCTAATTTTTAAAAAAAAAGGAAAAGGAACGATAAAATTAGGAATGATGGAAAATTTCGAAAAGGGCTACCTATTACCAACCAGGGGATGGTCTACCCGTAACCAAAGCCGGAAATGGGACGTAGTGTGAAAGTCGTCGGAAGGACGGTAAGACAAATTCCTGTCATAGGCTTGTTGTTGCTCTATGCACCTTGAGATCTATAGTTTAGTTGATCTACGAAGCAGATAATCCCAGAAGCTCATGAGATGAACTTTCACTGTGCACACTAGGTTGAAGTTGTTCGAGTTCTTCTATTTATCAATCAATCAATCAGCGGGAATTTCATGTAGACACTTATTATGCCATGAGAGTTTAAGGTTTCAACTTCTATCACCTAATTTCTCCAAATTTTATACTTGTAAGTCTTGGAGTGGATAGAAATTTAGTTTCTGAAGGAGAGTTGGTTTTGGAGGTTTGAACTTATTCACGCATGTTTTGCTCGGGACTAGCAAAAAGCTGGTTGGGGGGTGTGTTGAACCTCCAATTTATACATTGCATAGCCCATTACATCACATTATATGCATTGTTTTCATGATTAAAAGGCCTATCTAATGCATGTTTTGTGATTGTAGGCATGAGAGAGAACTTCATCCAATTGGAGACCAAAAGAACGTGTTTAGATGCATTGGATGAAGATTGAAGGAGGACCAAAGAAAGAAGGAATCAAGTAGAAAAGAGAGAAGAAGAAAGAAAAGAAGAAAAAGTGGAGAAAAGAAGTTCCGACCGGTCGTGACCGGTCGGCCAAAGGAGCCAGACCGGTCAAGACCAGTCGGCCAAGCATCTTGTACTCCCTGGACAAACAATAAAGGCAGTCTGACCGGTCAAGACCGGTCGGCCAGGCCAGTCCGATTGGTCACGACCGCTCGGCCCTGCGTAAGACAGAAGCCTTTCTAAATTCAGACTCTGAATTCTTCTGCACACTACGTAACCTTACGCAGTTTCTGGATGTTTCCGACGCAACTGAGTTTCTCTACTATAAAAGGACACCTAGGGGCTCTTCCTAGGGTATCATAGAAGCTAAGGGACGTCGTGGGAGAGGAAGGAAGCCGTCGTGGAGCGTCTGCAACCCTCCAAACTCCGGTTTTTCTATGTTTTCTATTTCTTTCATGAGTTTTAGTTGTAGTATGACAATGCTTGGCTAGAATCTCTCAGCTAAGGCTGAGAGGTGAAGCTTGTAGCCGATTTCATGTTTAATTCAGTTCAGTTTAAGTAATTTGACTTCAAGTTTGGATTTTTGCATGTTTTAGTTCCCAAAGTTGATAGTTTTAGATGTTTTATCAGAGTTCATGTGCTCCGAACATGGATTCCTTGCAATTCTCTGAGATTATCATGTTGTGCTTATTTAGATTCGAATTATAGTAATCCTTGAGTAGGCCATAGTCCATAGGCATAGTTGTTACTTCGAAGGCTATGATTTCGAATTCTGCATTGTTGAATGGACTAGAACTTAGAAGTTCAACTTGAGTGGGATTGAATGTGCTTAATGCTTTATTTTCCAACTAGATGAGAGATAGGACTTCACATCTAGTTGTGTATCTTGCTTGGATTGATTAGATTGACATGGGATTGCTACAAGTGGATCCTTGAATGCCTTGGTGCCTTTAAATTACTGTTTTCCATTAAGTTTCTGTTTTAGCATAATTGTTCCAATTGAATCTCTTATTTATTGCAAATTGAGTTGCTGGAATAGTTTGGAACTTGTTCTCCAATTCCCTGTGGATCGACCTCGGTCTTACCGAGTTTTATTACTACATCGCAGCCTTACACTTGAGGCGAGCGAACATCATGGAACGAGATGACCCGGGAATTCTTGAAAAAGTTCTTCTCGGCTCATAAAACGAACACCTTTCGAAGAGACATAATGAATTTTTTGGCTAAAGATGATGAATCTTTCTTCCAATGTTAGGAAAGGTTTAAGGACCTCCTACTTGCTTGCCCACATCATGGCTACGAAAGTTGGTGAATCATAAACTTTTTCAACGATGGATTAAGTTCCAATATGCGCCAATCCGTAGAGACGATGTGCAACGGTGAGTTCATGAGCAAAAATCCAGATGAAGCTTGGAGTTATTTGGATATGTTGGCCGAGAATGCCCAATTATGGGATACCTCAGATAAATCTAATAATAACCCCAAGCCTACTCAAGAGAAAGAGAAAGGAGGGATCTATATCCTCAAGGAGGAAGACGATGTGAGTGCAAGGATAGCCAACCTCACAAGAAAGATTGAGGCTATTGAACTTAGTAAAAGTGGAGTTTCAAAGTCCAATGAAGCTATTGAGACCATATGTGGGATTTGTTTCACGAATCTACATGCTAAGTAAGATTGTCCTACAATTCCTGCATTTTAATAGGTGTTACATGAACATGAAAATGCCACATATGGTTATCAACGGCTTTTCAATGGACCGGTGGGTAATACTAACAATTCTACTTGGAAGAACCACCCAAATTTCAGTTGGAAGAATGCTCCCACGGGCAATCCTACCAACTCTCAAGGAGGGCCACCCATGCAAAATATGTCCCCACCTCAATTCTCAATGGAGGATTCTTTAACAGCGTTTATACAAGGGCAAACGCAAATTAACCAAACGAATCAGCAAATGTTCCAAGAGCTTAAAGTCTCAGTTGATGAGATTAAGGGATGCTTGAATGTTAGGGAAGGAACCTTTCCGGCCCAACCTCAGCCCAATCCAAAGCAAATACATGAAATGAGCATTCCTAATCCCTCCAACCAACCTATGGAGCAAGCCAAATCCGTCACCACTCTTAGAAGTGGTAAGCAAATTGACAAAACTATTCTGGTGAAGGCCAACAAGCCTGATGATCCGGTAAATTCTGAGGATGAGGATGGATCTAACTTAGCCTCACAAGAAACGGAATGCATTTACAAGCCCTAAGCACCATTTCCTTCGAGATTGGTTGCCCCAAAATCTCTCCCAAACTCTCATGATATTTTAGAGATTTTTAGACAAGTCAAGATCAACATTCCCTTGCTTGATGCCATCAAACAAGTCCCCTCTTATGCCAAGTTTCTAAAAGACCTATGCACAACCAAACATAAATATAATGTGTAACAAAAGGCCTTTTTAAATGAGCGAGTGAGTGCCATTCTCACTCAAAAGACTCCCCCAAAATTCAAAGATCCCGATAGTCCCACAATCTCATGTATCATTGGAGACTACCGGATTGAGCGCGCATTGCTAGACTTGGGGGCAAGCGTAAATTTAATCTCATACTCGGTATACGAGCAATTGGGTCTTGGCGAATTAAAACCCACCAAAACCATGTTGCAACTCGCTGATAGATCCATCCGTGTACCGAGAGGGATAGTTGAGGATGTGCTAGTCCAAGTTGATAAATTCTACTACCCGGTAGATTTCATCGTCTTGGACACACAACTGGTTATGGATGCTAGCACCCAAATACCGGTGATTCTAGGCTGCCCCTTTCTTGCTACATCAAATGCAATCATAAATTGCCGGAATGGGGTAATGCAAATGTCCTTTGGGAACATGACGTTGGAGGTGAATGTGTTCCACTTGGGCAAAAGGCATAGGGATGATGATGATGTCCACAAAGTTGATATGATTGATTCAATTGTGGAAGAGGAATTTGCTTTAAAGCAGAATTTTGATCCTCTAGATGTTGTTAGCTTTGACCCCTTTGAGGATTGGGACGACAATGAAGGCCCCTATGAGGTACACATGATAAAGGGAGTTTTTCCAACATGATCTACCTAAAAGCTTGGGGACATGTTTGACACATTTTAATGATGAATTTAATTATATTTTTAATAAGACCTTGGACGTGTCAATTTTTGAAAATTTATTTGACAAGTCACCAATTTCTGAGTTACACAAATTTGTTATGCAGGATTTGAAAGAATTGGTGCTTGACTTGCCTGCAGAGAGGCTAATTTTTGAAAGTGTAGAGGTTGAGGACCCACTCCAACCTACACAAAATTCTGAGAAGGAGGAAGACGTAAAGGGTCCAAATCTGAAAACTTCCTCTCTTGAAGTCTCCTACACACTTGAGGAGTTTTAGCATATTTTGAAGATTGGGATGATCCCATGATTCAGGACATAGTAAATGCTTTGAGAGAAAGACCTCATGCACCTAAAAAGTTTCCTTTCACAGAGTGCCACATTGAAGAATCGATTGTGGAAGCACAAGCGACAAATGCTTATGTGGAGACCATCTCAATGTTTGAGGATGAAGCGATTGAGGTCTCCACATCTCTTTGGTTTGTTCAAACAAAGACCACTTCTGGGATGACCCATACTTGAATGATTTTTTCCCATACAAGAAGGAAATGAGATCCATATTCTATGATTTCCAAGCAATGCAATTCTCCTTTCCTAGTACATGTGACAATTTTCTTGAGGAACCCGTTGAAATTTTTCAGCAGGATTTTCAATGGGGTAGAATGGTTGATGTCACCAATGTACTTTTCAAAGAAGGATGGTGGATAGTTCTTCTGAATAATTTGTTACACCACTTGATGATCTTGCTCAACTTTGTCCTTTTGGATGTTATACTGATAATCGATCTCCTAGTCCGATGGAGATCCTCTTTTTAAAAGAACAGGTTAGGTATCCTTATTGCTTTCCGTAGGTTAGGTTTAGTTTTACTGTCTTACTAGGATTTAGTTGTCGGAGTTGTGGACTTCCATGATTGACTCTCTCAGGTATTATTGTTCTCACACTCTTATATTTCACCATTGCTCTCATGTTCATGCTTATTGTATATCTTTTTAGATTGAGGACAATGCAAGATTTGGTTGGGGGGTGAGATGAGATTTCTCATCTAACAGTTTGTAACATTTCGAGCCTCATATGCGCAAATTTTTTTGAATTTTCTAAAATTTCAAAACTCTTTTAGAAAACCTTATTTCTATGCATTCGAGATGATACGAGTATAAGAAGAGGACTAGGGACAGGTGACCTCGGGAAGTCCATTCTACAGTTATGTGTACCTGCGTAGTCCAACCGACGGATACCGTTTGAATGGGTAGGGCATCGACTGTTATGTTACGGCAGTTCATAGCAATTATTTTGTAGAGAATCGAAACTCTTTGCTATGGTTTATCGTGATAACCATAGTCCCGTTTGTCTATCTTTCGACCCAAATTAGGTCACATCTTTACGGTAGATATCAATGATGACATATTTGCATAGTTCTGGATGCTGGCGACGTCTTTTCGGGAAGTCATTTCCTTCAATGCATCGAATCGGGTCGAACCTTGAAGGTATGCAATTCTGCTTGTTTAGAGATCCCGGAACGTCCATTTGACCGTTCCATTGCGTCCGGAACGCTCGAAATACCCAAAACAGGCTCAAACAGAACTTGAAAACACTTTAAATTGAGTCCGGTACACTTGTAAACATGTTCTGCAATTGGCTGATTTTTTGGGTGCGTTGGACTTATTTTACGGGTGCGTGGGCCTCAACGCACCTAAAATTTAAAATACCAGATTTTATTGAATTTAAGGGTGCGTGGGATCGAATTTATGGACGCGTGGACCATTTTTTGGGTGCATGGGAGTCCGATGAACTTGTTTGATTTATGTCGAATTAATGGACGTGTGGGCCATTTTTTGGGTGCGTGGGAGTCCGATGCACTTGTTTGATTTATGCCGAATTAATGGACGCGTGGGATCGAATTTATGGACGCAGTGGGCGTGGGAGTCCGATGCACTTGTTTGATTTACGCCAAATTAATGGACGTGTGGGACCGAATTTATGGACGCGTGGGCCATTTTTCGGGTGCGTGGAACCATTTTATGGGTGCATGCCCACACTTGGTGATTTTCAGGATTCAGACCTGCGGTGGAGAATATCGGTGATCGGAAAGGTATTCTGGCGATCGGGAAGGGTTTCCGGCGATCGAAAAAGTATTCCGGCGAGGGTTTCCGGTGGGGGTTTCGGATTCCCAGAGGGTGGCAGCTCTCTCTCTCTCTCTGAATCGTTCAAATGACTCGGTGGACGGGGTATTTATATCCGAAGACGCCGGATTTCCACCAATGAGGGGCTGCCACGTGCCACGCACCCCTAAAATACCCTCCACGCACTTGAAAATTGGCGCGCGGAGGTCCGACGCACCCAGAAATGATTTCTGAAAATATCTATTTTTTTGGGTGCGTGGGACTTAATTTACGGGTGCGTGAGACTCAACGCACTTGTAAATTAAGTGCCTGATTTTTAGTTGAATTAATGGGTGCGTGGGACTTCGAAATGCCTTTAAAATGATGGATATTAAATGGGTCGAATTTAAGAGTGCGTGGACCCATTTTAGGGTGCGTGGGGCACCAAAATACCCTTAAATGAAAATCCTGAAATCAGTAGAATTTAAGGGTGCGTGGGGCATTTTTCGGGTGCGTGGGACTCCGAAATGCCTTTTAAGTGAATTCCTGTTTTCAGTGATTTTTCGGGCCGTGGGGTACCCAAATTTATGGGTGCATGGAGACATAAATAGGAACTCCACTATTTGGGTTTTGAATTTTGGGGGGTTTGTGGGGCCCGTTTGATCCTGAAATCACATGCACTGTTCATCATAAATCACAAAGAAGTTATGGGTCTGATTCCGGATGGTTCTGATCATGGTGATTGGCGGGGCCTACTGGAGATTTCAGCTAAAATTGGCTAAGGGAATTTTGTAAATCTCCATTTCGCGTGCACCGGAAGGCGTTTTGCGTGATTCTTTTGAGGGTGTATGGTTATTTTGCTTGTTTTAAGGGCCCCTACCTTTTGGGACCCCAACACCTGTATGATCCGAGGAATTGGGTTCAATACGCTCTAGATCTATGATCTTCATGTGGGAGCTTCTTACGAAAGTTCTATTTTTCTGAAAATTCTGCAGTATGTAAGATTGTGTATGTGATTTGGATCAAGTTCAAATCATGATCTAGTTTTATCTTGTGACAGGATTTAATGATGGTTATGCTTGTGATCTTAACCTATTGGAATTGGGACTGACCTATGCAATTAAGTGTGCTCATCTCCTAGCTTGCATTGAGAGAATCATGTACATGGATCATACATATGACAGATTGATTGTTTTAACCGCTCTGTCATCCGGCTAGATAGGACTTAATTTCAATTCTAGTTGAGAAAGTGAGAAACCACAGTGAATTGAGCATCAAGGATTGCTACAAGTGGATCCTTGAACCCCTAGTGCCTTTTTATTATTGATTATCTCAGTTTTAGTTCAAAATCGTTATCTTCATCAAATTACTAAAATTCTGTTAATTAGCTCTTCAGTAGAAGCAATTAGAAGTGTTTTGTGAATTCCTACACAAGTCCCTATGGATCGACCTCGGTCTTACCGAGATTATTACTACATCACAACCCTACACTTGGGGAAGCGAACAGGGGGGGGGGGGGGGGGGGGGGTGAATAGGACAACTCAATTCAATTCTACTTCTTGTCATCTTAAATTAAATCAGAGAATCAATCACAAGACTAGCAAGAATATCTGAAAGCAAATAGAGATCAATATGAAAACCTTGGATTAAATCGTAGGACAACCTTCCACTTAGAGATTAAGTAGTACAACCTTCCACTTAGCAAACTAAGTAGGACAACTATATATCACTTAGAAATCTAAAGTAGGACAATTTTATATCATGATTTAAGGATTCATAAATAATCAAGCACATAAACAGATAAACAATAAAGCAATCACCACGACAGAAAGAGTTATAGTGGTTCGGTGCTAAAACAACTTGCACCTACTCCACTCCCAAAATTACTTCTCCTGTAATTTTGGCTTTTCCCTATATAAAGGTTTTCACAGGTTTAGCTTTAAAGCCTGATATAGAAATTGTGATTTTCACTGGCTTATCACAACAAAACCTTAAATGATTTTCACAAGCTAATCAATAACTTTAAGTGATTTTCACAAGCTAATCACTAACAACCTGATTTGAGATTTTCATAGGCTATCTCAAATAAAAACTCAAAAGTAATAGAAAGGTATTACCGTTCTTCTTGTAGAAGATGATGAAGCTTAGCAGAGATGAAGCTTCAATAATGCAGCGATCCGATCGTTGTAGAAGATAAACCAATATAGCTCGAACAAGATGAATCTAGAAATTTTTAAAAAGAGTTTTCCTAAAACTGCAATTTCAGTTCTCTTATCTCTAGTATGAGAATGATCTTCTCTTTATACAATCAAATTAAATGAGAAGAGAACTGAGATAGCTATAAAATAAAATAGAAATTTAAAACAAATAGCTAAACTATAATGAAGAGCTTTATGACTAGAACGATAGTAATTTTCGTGCTTTTTCTTGATGAAAGATAGAGTGAAGAAAGCTCTATTTATAGAAAAAAAGTTAGGTCTTCGGCTGACCTAAGATTTTCTTTGACTGACCTAAGATTTAATCGTTTTATTATAATAGCTATCAGATTTCATGGGATAAGATTTTATTCAAACTTCGACTGACCCGATTGTCAGTTCGGCTAGCCCGAGTGAGCTTCGGCTAGCTTGGAGTAGAACAAGAAGAGGAGCCGGGATAGGATTTGCTAACGGCTCATTTAGGACGACGTTCCATGACAAAATATTGAAGAAGTATATCAAGAAAAACAATTCAACAAGAAAACCCCTAAAAAAAGGGTTTCCAACCACAAACTTGATATTAAGATGCAATGGAATTGATTAAATAACGAAATCAAGAAGAATATTAATAAAAAATCAACTCACAATACTTGCATGACAAAAATGATGGGTAACCGAAGAAGAGCACCGGCCGACCGAAGAAGAAGAAGAGGAATGAAGCACAAAAATGAGTTTCAAGCTCTTTTAAAACGGATTGACCACGATGTTCGGCTGACCAAACAGTTCGATCACCCAGTTAGCCGATTTTTTTTTTTAAAAATAAAATGTATGAAATGATATGTAACAAAATAGTTACATAGAATACAAACCAATATTATTTCTTAATTTTAAAAATCTTGAATTGTCAAGTGGCTTGGTAAAAATATCAGCTAATTGATTTTTAGTTTGAATATATTCCATCAAAACTTATTTTTCTTCAACCAATTCTCGGATATAATGATATCGAATGTCAATGTGCTTTGTCCAAGAATGTTGAATGGGATTTTTGGATATATTAATTGCACTGATGTTATCGCAATAGAGGTACATAGTATCCTGTGTTATCCCATAATCAGCTACATTCTTTTCATCCACATAAGCTGTGTATATGCACTTCTTGCAGCGATGTATTCAGCTTCAGCAGTTGATAAAGAAATTGAATTTTGTTTCTTACTCATCTATGAAACAAAACAATTACCAATATAAAAATATGCACCACTTGTTGATTTCCTATCATCAACATTACCAGCTCAATCAACATCAGAATATCCTGCTAATTGAGATGGAGTATCACATGGATGCCATAATCCAAGATTAGTAGAATTAACAACATATCGAAGTATGCATTTCACAGTAGTTAAGTGTGATTCTTTGGGATCAGATTGATATCTAGCACACACACCAACATTGAATGCAATATCAGGTCTACTAGTAGTTAAGTACAGTAGGCTACTAATCATACTTTTATATAAGTGAGAGTCTACACTTTTACCAAGTTATCTTTTGATAATCGAAGTATAGTGCTCATGGGAGAATCATAATTTCTATCATTATCAAAACTAAATTTCTTAACTAAGTTTTGAGCATACTTAGTTTGAGATAGAAATATACCTTTTTTCAACTGTCTGATTTGAAATCTAAGAAAGTAGGTTAGTTCACCAACCATACTCATTTCAAACTCAGAGTTTATCAATTCTGCAAACTTAAGAGACAAATTAGTAGAAGTTGATCCATATATAATATCATCTACATATATCTGAACAATCAAAATATCATTATTTGAATATTTGACAAATAGGATTTTGTCAACACTACCCATTTGAAAATCATGGTTGATTAGAAATTGAGTCAATTTATCATATCATGTTCTTGGTGCCTGTTTTAGACCATAAAGAGCTTTATTAAGTCAAAATACATGATTTTGAAATTTTGAGTTGTCAAATTCTTTAGGTTGTTCTACATAAACTTCCTCATGTAAATGACCATTAAGAAACGTACTTTTCACATCTATTTGATAAATTTTAAAATGTTTAAAACATGCAATGGATAAGAACAGTCTAATGGATTTAAGGTGAGCAACTGGTGCAAAGTTTTCATCATAATCTATGTCTTCAATTTGAGTGTATCCTTATACAACTAATCGAGCCTTGTTCCTAATTAAATTTTCAAGTTCATCTGATTTATTTTTGAAAATCCACTTAGTTCCAACTACATTTTTATTAGATGGATGAAAGATACCATACATCATTCCGAACAAACTAATTCAGCTCATCTTGCATGGCTAACATCCAATTTTCATCAACTAGTGCTTCATTTACATTGGACGGTTCTATTTGTGAAGTAAAGCATACTTGAATACAAATTTCTTCTATTTGACTTCGAGTTCATACACCAGTAAGTGGATCACCCAAAATTTGAGTTTGTGGATGGTCTCTTACTAATCGGAGTTCAACATCATTTGGATTAGATGGTGGTATTTCTATATCATCATCATTTATAGTAGAACTGGAGTTATGATCTTGGTCGTTAATGACCACATTTATGGATTCCTGAATTACTCCAGTTATTTTTTTTTAGAATTCGATATACATGACTGTTTGTAGCATTCCCTAGAAAAATGCCTTCATCACTTTTAGCATCAAACTTTCTAATATTTTTTCAGTCACGTAAAATGTAACACAAGCTTTCGAAAATTCGAAAATGTTTAACCGATGGTTTCTTATCAAACCACAATTCATATGGTGTCTTATTCTTACCTGCTCTAATATACACACAATTGGTAATGTAACAAGTAGTATGCACAGCTTCAACCCAAAAAATCTATCGTAAATTCTTACCATTTAGCAAAACATTTGCCATCTCTTGTAGAACTCTATTTTTTCTCTCAGCAACTCCATTTTGCAAGGTGTTTTTGGAGCTGAAAATTCATGTAAGATACTATGATCTTCACAGTACTTCTGAAAGTTGCTATTTTCAAATTCAATTCCATGATCACTTCTGATTCTATTGACACACATTTGTTTTTCAATCTGAATCCGTTTGATGATCTTTTTAGCTTCATTGAAAGTTTCAGACTTTTCTCTCAGAAAAGCTACCCAAGAGAATCAAGAAAAATCATCAACAATAACTAAGAAATATTTTTTACTACCCTTACTCTTCGTTCGAGTTGGTCCAACAAATCTATATGGAGAAGATCAAGCAGTCTAGATGTGGCTAGGGAGTTTGCTTTTTTATGGCAACTTCTTATTTATTTACCAACTTGACATGAGCCACATACTTTGATTTCTTTCTTTCTTAGTTTGGGTAAATCATGTAAGTGATCTCTTTTACTCAATTTATATAACTCTCTAAAGTTCACATGTCTAAGTCATTGATGCCAAAGTTCAGATTCATCAAGTTGGGCCATGTAACATGAATATTTCATTGAACAACTTTGATAAATTATATAGCAATTTTCAGAGGTCCTGCAACCATGTAAAATTACATCTCCTGAATTATTCAGAATTTCACATCGACAATAAAAAAATTTAAAACTATAATTATTGTCGCAGATTTATGAAATACTAAGCAATTTATGCTTTAATCTATCAACATATAAAACATTTTTAAATAAAGGAAGATTGGGTAGTTGAACATTAACTTAGCCAATGATTTTACAATGGCTACCATCTCCAAAAGTGACAGCGCCTCCATCAATCTCGCTGATGTTTGATAATATACCTTTGTCACATGTCATATATCTTGAACAACTACTATCCAAGTACTATTTAGAATGACTACTGGTTTTGAAAGTAGTGTGGATCACCAAACATTTGTTTTTAGGAACCTACTTCATAATGGTTTTGGATTTAGATGGATCCTTCTTTCCTTGAGGAGAATTAGGCACATGTCTTTCTTTTCTCCTACCCTATATCAAGAGATCTTTGAGTAAGTCAATAATTCTCAGAATAAGTGAAGAAGAATCATCTTTGTTGTTGGCTGAGATTTTCAAAGACTTTTGAAAAGGTTTTAAACTTTTGAAAATAGAAATTTTAAAAACATTCTGAATTTCATTCTTGGAATGCGAAGATTCACTTTTTACAAAGATGGTAGGTGATGTCTTTGGCTTTGGATTGTACTTGTTATAGCCAAGACCTGATCTATCACCATAAGGTCTGGAAAAATGAAGAATTTATTCTACTATGTCTTTGGATTCTCCAGAATTCTTCGACTTCTTAAGAATGAGCAAATCAGATTTTAAATAGTTAAATTAGTTTAAAGTTTTTCAAAATCTTCATTCATGATTCTCAAGTCTAGTTTACATTTTTCAAAACAATCAGAAAAATGAGATTTTTCTAAGATACATTTGTCAAGTTCAGTTTGCAAATCATCACACATTTTCTTTGAAACTTTAAGTTTGGATGTAATCTTACAACTTTCCTTATATAGGGTTTTGTAAGCTTCTTGAATATCTTTTTCATTTTTAGGTTCACTTCTAGATGTCTCATATCAAGAGTCATCATTGTCTTCAAAAGAAGAAATATTGGTAATTGTCATAAATGCATTCTGAATTTTTTATCCTTCCGGAGTATGAATCAGATTCAGATTCATCGGAGTATGAATCAGATTCAGATTCTGATGAATCATTCCAAGTTGCAATCATTCCTTTCTTCTTTGATTTTTTCTTTGTAGGATAATTTGCAGCTAAGTACCCATAACCTGAACAGTTAAACCATTGCGAATCCTTAGTTTTGTTTTTCCAAAAACTTGATTTACTTTTCTTCTTTCCCAAAGGTTTTTGAATTCAAATTTCTTTTTGTTTTAGAAAATCTTGTAAAACTTCTTAGCCAACAATGCTATATCATCCTCATCTTTTTCATTATCTAAATTTTCATTAATTGAAACAGATTTTGAGGATTTGAGAGTAATGGACTTACTCTTAGAACTTTTGAATGTCAATTCATATGTTTGAATGGATCTAACTAGTTCCTCAACTTTCATTATATCAGTATCCCTCAATTCTTGAATAGCAGTGACTTTGGAATTGAATCGATCTGGTAGAGATCTTAGAATTTTAACACATACTTTGCTTTCTGGAATACTCTCTCCAAGACCCCACATAGAGTTTACTATATCATTTAATTTTGTATAGAAGTCCATAAATGTTTCATTTTAATCCATACGAATTTTCTTAAACTTTGTTGTGAGGAGTTGGATTTTAGACTACTTTACAATATTAGTGCCCTCATGGGTCATTTCGAGTATATCCCAGGCTTGCTTAGCTGATTCACATGAAATAATTCTTTTGAATTCATCAGGTGAAAGAACACAAGTTATAGCATTCAATGCTTTAGCATTTGCACTATTTTCATTTTTCTGAGTAATAGTGCATAGGTTATTAGCCACTCATCTCATACATTTAATTCTATCATCATCTGTTAGTTCAATAATTGGAGGTGTCCAATCTACTAATGTGGCTTGCCACACATTTTCATCTATGGATATTAGAAATATCCTCATTCTTGGTTTCTAATAAGAATAATTAATACCATCAAAAGGTTGTGGCCTAGAAACAGATAAGCTTTCAAATTTAGACATTTGATAGCTTCGAATTTAACTCTTTGGATTGAAATTCCATAAAAGAGGAAACCCGCTCTAATACCACTTGAAAATGATAGAGCTATAAATGTCCTAGAGAAAGGCGGGGGGGGGGGGGGGGGTGGGCTGAATACGACAACTCAATTTAATTCTGCTTCTTCTAATCTTAAATTAAATCAGAGAATCAATCACAAGATTAGCAAGAATATGTAATTAACCAATCTGAAAGCAAATAGAGATCAATATGAAAACCTTGGATTAACTCGTAGGACAAACTTCCACTTAGAGATTAAGTACACTACAAGAAATTACGTTTTTACTAACGAAATAATTCGTCCGTTTTGAATCATATTTCATCAAAAAATGTTATTACCGACGAAATTTTTTGTGGCTAACATCATCGCAAAAAGGGCGTCGGTAAAGGCTTTTCCCGATGAAAAATCGTTTCGTTGGCAATAATAAAATAATTACTGACGAAAAAAATCGACGAAAAAATATATGATTTTTGGTCAGAGAAAAATGTGGTTCGTCGGTAAATAAACTTTTTACCGATGAAATTTTTCGTAGCTAAAACTTTTACCTACGAAAAATTTTGTCGGTAAAAATGTTTACTTACGAAGACTTTCGTCGGTAAAAACTTTCCCCTACGAAAAAATTTCGTCGGTAAAGTTTTACCTACGAAAAATTTCATCGGTAAAAGTTCTTGCTCTGCTATTGCCTACGAAATATTTCGTCGGTAATAGTTTTTACCAACGAAAAAATTTGTAGTTAAAACTTTTTCCTCCTCTATTACCTATGAAATATTTCGTCAGTAATAGTCTTCCCTTTCCCGGTTCCATTTATTTTCAAAATTCAAGAAACAATTCCTGACATATACCTGTAAATAAACCTACTACAATACATTTTTATCCTATTCACATCCACATACATACGAACAAACACAAACCACACCATCCATACACAAATAATCCATTCCACATCCACAGACAACCCACATTCATCCACACATAAATACATATAAGTTTAACATTCGTACATAAAAAAAAATCACGAAGATGAAGGTGGAGGTGGCGGGGCATCGATGCCAAAGCGTGCAACGAGAGCCTGAAACATCTCCTGCATCCGTCGCTCATGCTCCACCCGCAACTCCTCGATCATCCTCTCCTGCTCCTCCTGTCGCCTCTCCTGCTCCTCCCGTCGCCTCTCCTCCTCCTCTCTTCGCCTCTGCTCCTCCTCCTCCCTACGCCTTTGCTCCTCCTCCCTTTGCCTCTCCAGCTGCTCTTTAATCTCATCGACGATGACCCGTAGCTGCTGAACCTCTCTCTCTCTCTCTCTCTGCGATATTAGCTCGGCGTAGAGCGTTCGCACCAGCTACGGATCGCCTGGAGCCAGCTCTAGTGGGTGCCATGAGCTTGGCACCATGGCCAAGCCCACGCACATATATCCAGAATGGGTGCCAAGCACCTCGCTCAGGATTTCTGGCTCACTCCTGCTGACTACCATCGGGAGTGGGCTGACTCCTTATGGTGTTCATCGCCGCCTGTAATGAAAGCATATGAAATTTCATAACGAATGACATGAATGACATTATTATCAATCAATGCAATTAAATTTTACAAAGTAAAAGATTTTTTCCCAATGCTCACTGGCTCTAGGATGAACCCAAGATCCCATCGCCTACCGACAATGAGTCCCTCTGTAGAGGTCTACTGGTCCAGGCTCCTGGCCGGTGACGGAATCTCGCTGCGCAATCGAAAGGAAAGTAGACTTATAATAAATGACAATCAAAATAATATATCAAGTTAATAATCATCAATAATTTCTAACCATGTCGTAACGATGTCGTATAAATGACTTTGAACCAGTTACGTGGTTCACTTGTAACTTTTCCTTGTCCACAGAATTTATTCTACTCCTCTTCTGAACACATTATTCAAAATACATTGTGATTAATTGCGAATTTAATTGTTACCTTAAGATATCGTAAATATGTAAATATTACCTGAAAACCCTCCAACGAAAATCTCTCGCAGAGTATCCGCCAGTCGTCTGTAGTCACGTGTGGCGGTGCGGACAGTACGGCCTTGTCGTGCGTCTTGTACCGCTAGTGTAACTCTCCACGGTACTCCTTGAACCGCTCTCTGATCATGTCGTTGACGGCATGGGAAATGTAAGGAACATTCAAATCGAAGACAAATTTATCCTGCAGTTTCGTAAATAATAGATTAAGGCAATAAACTTATTAAGAAAATCACTTAACCGTAATTGAACTTTCACAAAAGAAAATTTCAATTTACTAAAATTTACCTGAAGGCGCTGACGGATGAGCTGCCACACATCATCTGTCACGTCTGTCCAACGGGGCGTGGTGGCGGGGATTAGAGATCGGCATATGACACCGACCTCAGACATAAACAGCCTGGCACTGTCCCCAACAGGTGTTCACTCCCCAAGTGTAGGGTTGCGAAGTAGTAATAATTCGGAAAGACCGAGTATCGTTCCCACAAAGATTTAGGAATGGGTATTCTCAGAATTTAACTAAAACAACTAATAATTAAGATTTTATTAAGAACTAAAGCTAGAAAATAGTAATTTGGGTTTAAACAGTGAATGTGTAAGGTAATTTCAATCTAAAAAGGCACTAGAGCGCCAAGGATCCACTTTTGATAAGTTTCAATGCATCAACACAACTAGGTCTCTCATAACTCAATCGGAATCGAATTCATATCTCTATCTGATCGAAATATAGAGCGGTTCAATCAACAATTATCTAAAACAGTTGCTCATTCATTGATTCGATTCCCACAACAATGCTCAGGCCTTGGGCACACTCAATTGTGTAGGCCAAGCCTCTTTCCAATCTAGTTGAGATTCACAACCATAGCTTTCATCAAATCCTGTCACTAGACTTGATTACAACTAATGATTAGAAATGTAATTAAATCAAAATCAATCAGCAAACAGCTATTTCAGATTATAATAAAAAGATAAGAACTTTAGTTGAATGAGTTTCCACATGAAAATCAGGCCATTGTACACAAGGCAATCAAAGAATCTACCATGCTCGAAGTCGATGATAGATCAATGAACTACACAAACATAAACAATGCTCAAAAGCTAAGATACTAAGCTTAGATTCACTAAGAATCACATGAGCCCGGAGTCGATGATAGATCAATGAGCTACACAAACATAAACAATGCTCAAAAGCTAAGATACTAAGCTTTGATTCACTAAGAATTACTAAGCTTAGATTCAAGAGATCAAAGTAAAAACCAAACTAGTACTTGATTCAAACTCACATTAACTAAAATTCTTCAATTAAATCATAAAAAGTAAACCTAGGTTGCATCAATCCATCAAAAACAAATCAAAAGCTTCACCTCTTAGCCCTAGGTAAGAGGTTTTAGTTCATCTCTAACATCCTTGAACTAGAAGCCTCAAAAACATAAAAAACTACTAAAACAGGAAGAAAACTAAGAAAACTTGAAGTAGAATCTGTCTCCCAAATAATCCCCACGTCCTAGCATGCTCTGGTATGAAGGGAAGAAGTCCTTTTATAGCTTGGAGGTGTCCATTGCGTAAGAAACTTCCAGATTTTGCGTAAGGATACGCACTTGCGCAGAGAATTTCGGCGCCCGATTTAGAAACTGCCCGTTTTGCATGGCCGACCGATCGGACGACCGGTCGGACCTGTTGATTGGATCAGTCCAGGGAGTGCTGAAAGAGGGACGACCCGTTGGCCGACCGGTCTGGACCGGTCGGACTGGGCTGGCCGACCGATCGCGACCGGTCAGACTGTGTTGTCCTTCATACAGCAGCTTCTAATGATGTGGCTGACTGGTCTGACCGGTCTAGCTCCTTTGGCCGACCGGTCGTACGACCGGTCTAGGCCCTTTTTCTTCTTCATTTCTTTCTTTCCTTCTCTGCTATGCTTTCTTCTCTCTTTGGTTCTCCTTCAACCTTCATCCAATGGCTCTAAATAGCCTCTTTTGGTCTTCAATGCTTGTAAGGAGCTCTATTTAGCCTTGAATCAGTGAAATCTCCATCTTGTCCCTACAATCACAAATCATGCATTAGAGTAGTCCTTTAAACGTGTAAACCGTGCATAATGAGTGATGAATTGGGGTTAGAATATGCACAATTTAGAGCTCAACAACAGGTCTAAGGCAGTCCTGTGGGAACTCTACTGCCACCCTACCCTCACGCGTAAGTCGCTCTAAAAATAACCCATGCGTGGGTCCACGTCCTTTTCAGCTGGTAGAAGACGTTATCGCGAAAAGAAATATGTAAGTAACAACATAAACAGAAATCACTAAATAAATGTCTAGACTTACATGTAGTGCCCGATGTATGCTGAATCGAAGGATCAGATGCCTGTGATGCACCGTGTGACGTCGATGCTGTCTGCGTTGCATCACGGGTGGAAGGGGTAGATCCAGTGCGCAAACGACCTGATCTCCCACCTGGTGCCATGACTGAATATGTCCGAAATACAAACTTATAAATTTAAACAATGTCAATGCAAGTTTATGAACATCAATATAATAAGCACATTAAACTTTAGAGTCCAAGTAGTGTTCATGGTAGAATGAATTTGTGCTTATGCTTAGAGAGATGATAAAAATATGATTAGACCATTACACTATAATGCAAGCAGAATATAATAAAACCATAAATAGAATATAAAAGTTGGAAATTCCATTACACATTGTCATCCTATATTAAATACATATATTTCATTATAATACAAAACAACTTCAGATCAACTATCTGAAATACTCCCTGCGTAAGTTATCGTACGCTGCAGATGTATATGTCAAGCTATATGAAGCACTCGACATTGTTACAGCCAACATGCCAGTCACAATAAGAGAAATTTGATCTCTCGGGACTCCATTCAGATGTGCAAGTGACAATGTCGCATCTTTCATACGAAGTTTCCTGCGATTATATTCCTCCATCAGGTCCGAATTTCTTTGAGATTATATAATTTTCATCTGAGTCATCGTCTTCCTCCCTACATTTATCGACCAAACTAGGTATCTCTCTAGCCCTACCAGAAAATTATAGGGCCAGAAAGTTCATCCACAACAGCTGATGAAGTATGCTGCGTGATTCCGCTACGCTCCGGTTTGTGGAGGACATGATCAAAAAGTGACTCAACTGTAAATGTGGATTATAAACAAGTCAATTTAAGAAATAAATCATGACTTGTAAAATATATATACATGTAAGAATCAAATTATTCAAATTGAAAAATGACATGTAAATCTTGTGTACATTTAATAATCGTCGTCTGTATCATTATCAGCTTAGGACTCTTTCTTCTTCACCATCACTATCACTGATTAGTATTTCCTCTTCATCGTCTGCAACGTCGTCATCAATGAAAGCACTATCATCTCTAACAATGTCATTTATGATTGAGGCATCAATATGATCAGGTGGCACATCATCTCTATTCAATTGCACCACATTAATATCAACATTTGGATCATTCCCTCTATCCTAAGATGGCATGTCTTCTTGATATGCTTGTTCAACTGACGATGTTCCATTTCTCCCTTCATCGCTATCTTCAACGTCTAGTTTGGGAACGCCAAATATATTTTTGGACTTTATTTTCTGCACCACGTGCCAAGAGTCGCTTAACTTAGTGTCAGCGAGGTAAAATACTTGTTCGGCTTGGCTGGCTATGATAAATGGGTCGTCTTTAAACCACTTCCGAGATAAATTTACGCTCGTAAAGTAGTCGTCAGTCTATATTCCCAACTTTTTATTTCCAATGTCCCACCATTCGCATTTAAATAAGTATACCCACTTTCTCATACAATAACTCAGCTCAATAATATCCGCCAAAATGCCATAAAAGTCAATTTCTACCTCCTCATTCGTTCCCTTCACAACCACCCCACTATTTTGTGTGGTCCTATACTTCTCACGCTCTTCAATGTGAAACTAAATCCCGTTCACAATACAACCTGTATATCTAGATACACATCTATCAAGGTCACACGCTAGTGAATAGAGTGCATCAGACCCATCCGCAGAGTTGCTAGCGCGCAACGTCTTCATCTATTATCACATATAGAATATAAATGTTTATGGATTTGAGATTAGGTGTAAATATTGTGTAATACAACAATATTGTAAGTGTGGTGAGATAGAAGGTGAATTAATCTTACACGTTTTGCAAACTATTCTGGAAACTGATCATGATGCATTCGATCATAATTTATAGGGTATTGGGACTTCATCTCCTCGATGTGTTCGCTATACATAATTGGTTAGGTGTAGGTTTAGGTTAGGTGATTTGAGTTTAGGTTTAGGTTTAGGCCTAGGTTTAGTATTTTGGGTTCGGGATCGAGTTTAGGTTTAGGTTTTTGAGTTTGGGTCTAGGTTTCGGTTAGATTTGTGGATTTAAGAATAGGTGTAGGTTTAGGTTAAATGAATTGAGTTTAGGTTTAGGTTTAGGCCTAGGTTTATGATTTCGAGTTCGGGATCGGGTTTAGGTTTAGATTTTCGACTTTGGGTTTAGGTTTAGGTTAGAGTTGTGGATTTAAGAATACGTGTAGGTTTAGGTTAGAGTTGTGGATTTAACAATAGGTTTAGGTTTAGGTTAAGTGATTTTAGTTTAGGTTTAGGTTTAGGTTTAGGCCTAGGTTTAGTATTTCGGGTTCAGGATCGGGTGTAGGTTTAGGTTTTTGAGTTTAGGTTAGAGTTGTGGATTTAGGAATAGGTGTAGGTTTATGTTAGGTGACATGAGTTTAGGATTAGGTTTAGGCGTAGGTTTAGGAAATCGGGTTCGGGATCGCGTTTAGGGTTAGGTCTTCGAGTTTGGGTTTAAGTTTAGGTTGGAGTTGTAGATTTAGGAATAGGTGTAGGTTTAGGTTAGGTGAATTGAGTTTAGGTTTAGGTTTAGCCGTAGCTTGTAGGTTTTAGTTTTAGGTTTAGGGTTTAGGGTGTAGGTCTTGGAGACTTAACCAACTCACGGATAGCTCCAACGCACATCCGAGTCTGCTCCACATAAAGACGGGCCTGTCCAAATGGCCAGGCCACCCATATTGTTGTCCATAGGAAATGGACAGCTTTATCATGGTCATAACAGCGGTTCCCACCTTCCAGGGGCCCCCACTCAACATCCGGATAGCTCTAACACACATCCGTGTCTGCTCTATCAATTTCGAGCTAATACATAAACACGGGCCTGTCTAAATGGCTAGGCCACCCATATTGCTTGTCCATAGGAAATGGACAGCTTCAACATGGTCACAACAGCGGTTCCCACCTTCCAGGGACCCCTGTTTAACACCCGGATAGCTCCGATGCACATCCATGTCTGCTTCAGCAATTTCGAGCTAATACATAAACACAGGCCTGTCCAAATGGCCAGGCCACCCATATTGTTGTCCATAGGAAATGGACAACTTCAGCATGGTTACAACAGCGGTTCCCACCTTCCAGGGACCCCCGCTCAACACCCGGATAGCTCCGACGCACATTCGGGTCTACTCCATTAATTTCGAGCTAATACATAAACACAAGCCTGTTCAAATGGCCAGGCCACTCATATTGCTGTCCATTGGAAATGGACAGCTTAGCATGGTCACAATAGCGGTTCCCACCTTCCAGGGACCCCGCTCAACATCAATATCAATCAACTATTCTTAATCACAAGTATCATGTTCATCATCTAATTTGCCACTAAATGATAATATAATACAATCAGTCCCCCATCTAAGGATGGATAGATTGAAATGCTATCATTATTTCCATTTAAATGCTCAAGCCTAAATTTCGACAGCATCTCCCCCTATCCCTCCAGATATATTTATCTTACATTTCATTTCCACATCAAGTATCCACACATTGTGTGGATTATTGACAATGGAAATAAACATAAGAAACATATCCAGAGAGAATAGGAGAGATACCGCACGAAACTAATGACAGAGCATGTAAATGACAAACAATGAGAACATTCAATCTATCCAACCTTGGACTGTCTAACAGGACAATTTGAAGATTTCTATACCTCCAAAACAGACTTTATCTATGCTCGGCAATATAGAAAACTCCAAATGTGCTAACTGATTCTATTATACTACCATTTGTGGATAAAAATAACTATTAATAATAAGCCAAATACATCCACAGCATACATCTACATAAATCAACCACGGGTAGCTCCGACGCACATCCGGGTTTGCTCCATCAATTCCAGATACACAAGCACATGAAAATAGCAGAATCATCAACACCATGAATCAAGTCTAATCAGAAACCTAATGACTATATTGTAAACAATTAAGTATGGGGCACACCATGATGTATTTTCGTTACATCCATGTCCGTTTCAACAGCTCATTGTAAGTCATGATACAAATCTAACTCTTAGGTGGACCACCACACCATAGGAACCAGTGGTGATTGAAAACTTACCATTAAAAATTTCACATTCGTCCACAGGAATGTTGATACCTAGCTGAAGGGACCACACAAATACCTGCTTGATCCAAAACTTTAGGGGCCCCATAAGAAGTGGACATCAATGGTGGGCCCCACAGGCAGTGGACAACGACGGTGGGCCCCACAGGTAGTGAACAGCAACAGCGGGCTCTACAATTAGGTATTTCAATTTCAATTTAATTTGTAAATCCCAAATTTGGAATTTATAATTTAAAATCCCTAATTAAGGAAGGAATTAGGGATTTTAATTTCGAAATCCTTAATTAGGGATTTACTAAATCAGTGGGCCCCACCAAATAGTGGACAACTAAGGCAGACCCCACATGCAATGGACGATGGATAGCGACGATAGGACCCACATGCAATGGACAACAACGGTGGGACCCACATGCATTGGACAGCGATGGTGGGACCCACATGCATTGGATTTTGGCAGTGGGCCCCACAATCAACAACGAGGAGAGAGAGAGAGAGAGAGAGAGAGAGAGAGAGAGAGGAAATGGGGGAAGAAGGAAGGGAGAGAGGGTTACCGGAAGTGGTGGCGGCTGCGGCGTACAGAGGTTGGTGGGGTGGTCGACTGAGGCGAGTGGGTAGCGCCGGTGACGGTGGTCAGCTGAGGCGGGTGGGCCGCGCCGGTGACGGGGGTGGTCGGCTGAGGCGGGTGGGCCGCGCCGGTGACGACGGGGGTGGATGGCTTAGGAGGGTGGACCGCGCGCGCCCGCGAGAGAGAGAGAGAGAGAGAGAGAGAGAGAGAGAAATGAGGGCGTTGGGGAGTTGGGGCCACTTAAAAACATATCATTTTTACCGACGAAAATTTTCTTTGGTAAAAATCCTTATAAACTATTATCGACGAAAATGTTCGTCGGTAATAGTATTTTTAAACTTATTGCCGACGAAAATTTTTGTCGGTGATATACATTTCTACAAATGGCGGGAACTTTACACAATATTACTGACGGACAAGAATCGTTGGCAATAAAGACTTTTACCGACGAAAATTTTCGTCGGTAAAAGTATTTGTTTTACCGATGATCTTTTTCGTTGGTAAAAATATTTTTTCTGCTTTTTACCGACGAAATTATAATTTCGTCGGTAAAAGTGTATGGCGAGAAGGAAATCTGGCGGTGGCGGGAACTTGGAACGATTTTTACCGACGATTTCTATATTTCGTCGGGAAAAATGGTTTTTTCCAACAAAAAATATTTCGTCGGTAATACTTTCATCGGTAAAAATCCGCTTTCTTGTAGTGGTAGTGCAACCTTCCACTTAGCAAACTAAGTAGGACAACCTTATATCACTTAGAAATCTAAGTAGGACAACCTTATGTCACGATTTAAGGATTCATAAATAATCAAGCACATAAATAGATAAACAATAAAGCAATCACCACGACACAAAGAGTTATAGCAGTTCGGTGCTAAAACAACTTAAACCTACTCTACTCAAAAAATTACTATTCTTGTAATTTTGGCTTTCCACTATATAAAGGTTTTCATAGGTTCACCTTTAAACCTGATACAGGATTGTGATTTTCACAGGCTTATCACAACAAAACCTCAAATGATTTTCATAGGCTAATCAATAACTTTAAGTGATTTTCACAGGCTAATCACTAACAATCTGATTTGAGATTTTCATGGGCTATCTCAAACAAAAACCCAAATTTAATAGAAAGGTATTACTGTTCTTCTTATAGAAGATGATGAAGCTTAACAGAGATGAAGCTTCAAATATGCAGCGATCCGATCGTTGTAGAAGATAAACCAATATAGCTCGAACAAGATGGATCTAAAAGTTTCTAAAAAGAGTTTTCCTGAAACTGCAATTTCAGTTCTCTTATCTCTAGTATGAAAATGATCTTCTCTTTACACAATCAAATTAAATGAGAAGAGAATTGAGATAGCCATAAAATAAAATAGGAATTTAAAACAAATAGCTAGACTATAATGGAGAGCTTTATCACTATAAAGATAGTAATTTTCATGCTTTTTCTTGATGAAAGATATAGTGAAAAAAGCTCTATTTATAGTAAAAAATTTAGGTCTTCAGTTAACCTAAGATTTCCTTCAACTGACCTAAGATTCAAATGTTTTATCCCAACGGCTATCAGATTTCGCGGGATAAGATTTTGTTCAAACTTGATTCAAGTGTTGGTTCGGTTAGCCCGAGTGAGATTCGGCTAGCCCGAGACAGGGTTGGGCTAACCTGAGATCCGAGTCCAAAAAAATGTTTCACATATAGAAACTTGACCGAAGTTTCTTCGGCTGGCCGAACATAGGGCTGGGCTGGCCGAACATCTCCAGAAATTCTCAATCAAGCTTGCTGGAAACTTGATCAAAGATTCTTGGACTGACCGAACACAGGGTTAGGCTAGCCGAATTTTCTTGAATATGACTTTATTAAAGATATTAGAGTTATGAACTTAAAGTCATATGAAAACAACTAACCTAGGGTCATCCCTATGGTCAATATTACCTTGGCATATATGATTTATCTTCATAGCTTTGCCGCATCTTATTGTAGAGTTGATAATCTTGATCTTGATGTGTTTGTTGAGGTAAAGACTTGTCTTCTCAAAGAACTTGGCTTGTACATCCAACCTCATGCACTAAACTAGTGTCTACGAAATATGACAACTATACTGTGCTTAGCACTATCATTTTGTGCCTAGCACTTACACATGGCATCGAGCACGAGGTTTGATGTAAAAGTTCTCCGACAAAAATAATTATGAACTATAGAAGGTGAAGATCGAAGTCCTTATAGTTCAGCAAGGGCTTGAAGAAGCTCTTGGGAAGCTACCTGAGGCTATGAAAGAGGGTGAGTGGATAAAGCTCGACAAGAATGCCAAAACCTCAATCTAGTTGTGCCCGACGAGTGATGTCCTCTATAATGTCATGAAGGAGAAAACTACGGCTGATACAATGGAGAAGTTAGAGAAGGTCTATGTGAAGAAATCTCTGGAGAATTGCTTGTATCTGGTACTTCAGTTGTTTAACCTGAGGATGGCATAGGAGGTGGATGCGGAGGACCACATCAGCACGTTTAACATGCTTATTTGCAAGTTGGAGGACATGGATGAACCGATGAAGGATGAATATCAAGCATGCATCCTACTGAATTCTCTTCTAGAATCATACGAGTCCTTTAGGGACTCTTTGTGCACAGGGAGGGAGACCATCAACATTGAGACCGTTGTCTCAGCCCTCTAGTCGAGGGCGATGAGAAAGAAAATTGGTAATGTGGGTTCTCATTCTACCTCAAAGGCATTGATAATGAGAGGAAGAAATTCTTAGCATGGTGAAAGATATTCTAAATCGGGGTTTAAAGCCAAGGGCAAAGGGAATTGGCCAAGGTGTAGTGCTGGAATTGTGGTAAGGAAGGCCACATGAAGGGGGATTGTCAGAATCTCAAGTTGAAGCAAGAAAAAATTGAAAATTCTTCTGGAGAGGGAGCTAATACCATAGAGGACGATGGTGATCTTTGTGAAGTATTAACTGTATCCGTAAATGGGTCTCTTGATTGAGAGTGGATCCTGGGTTCAGGTGCTTCATGTCACGTTTGTCTTGACCGAATTCATTCATGGCATATAGGGAGTATGATAATGGATCAGTATTTGTGGGCGATGGCTACGCTCGTAAGGTGGTGGGTATTGGTACGATACACATCAGGATGTTCGATGAGATCAAATGAGTCCTGGAAGATGTGAAACATGTCCTCAAGATGAAGAAGAATGTGATCTCTCTTAGTGCACTCGAGGCGAAAGGGTGCAGGTTCATTGGCCACGATCGATATTACAAAGTGATGAAGGGGGCACTCGTGTAGATGGAAGCACGGAGGTGTGGCCATCTTTACAAGTTGATTGGGAGCACGTTTCACAGTGGAGCTGTGGGATCGGCATCAGGATCCACGGTTGCTCATATGTGGTAAGTGCCCAAGGGCCATATGAGAATAGCGGAAAGGGGCATGAAAGTGCAAGGATAGGGTTGATGCAGGCATGAGAAGCGATGGAGTTATATTGAAGTTGAGATGATAAAGAAAGCAAGGAAGGTTTAATTCGACGTTTGAAGCCTTGGTGGAGATTGTTGGAGGATCCTTCAAAGTATGGTGAATCTAGGTGCTTAGACCGGTCGGCGGACCAGTCTGATTTTGGCCCAAGAAGCATAGCAAGGTCTCTGGACAGTTTTCGGGTGTTTCAAACTATTCTAACGACCGGTCGGCTATTGAGGCAGGACAGGTCGAATTTATAAGTTTCTTCTCTGGAATATTTTTTCTATACCCAACCGCTCGGTCAATGAGGTCCGACTATCAATTGTATAAGCGGTGTTTTATGCAATTACGCAGTTCTGCGTAAGTTGTTTCTAATTTTGGATTTTTCTCCTATTTAAGGGGTGTAATACTGAGATTAGAGGTATCCTAAGGTGTCCAAGATTTTCTAATTGTATTAGGGTGAGGGGAGAGTATTTTAAGAGAGAGAGAGAGAGAGAGAGAGCTTACATTTTCTCTTGGTTCCCTTGCTTATGGGCTGTTCATCTCTGTAATCTTCTGTTAATCATAGTGGATCGCTTTGTGCTGTGATTTTTTACCCGTTGATGGATTTTTCCACATAAAATCAGATTGTCTCTGAGTGGTTAATTGTGTGTGGGTATGATTGCATTGTATTGCTCATTTGATTCTATATTCTTCTGTGTGTTCGGCTTGCTTTTTTATTTTTTTATTTTTTTAAAGGAGAATTTCATTTCAAAAAAGGAAACTAAAGGATGTACATAGCTCACTGGCCTTCGGGCTACACCGGGACAAAAAATCCCTGACGGAAGCCTATCATAACTAACCTTCTAAATTTTCTCTAAGCGAACTTAACCCCACCCTGTCTAAAAGAAGAGACCACGAACGAGATGAGGCGGCTTCTCCATAGACCCAAAGAAAATTCTACCTTGGGAGACACTGATCAGACGAGCCAACCCGTCAGCCGTGGCGTTGCCTTCACACCACACATGCTCAAAGCGAACCTAAGCCCTCGACGCCAGCCCGTCAATTCTGGAAAGCCAATACCACCATTTCCACAATGGGCGGGATGAACGGTTCAGCACGTCCACCACCATTCTGGAGTCGGATTCTACCACTATCTTAGTGAGCCCTTTTTCCATGCAGAGGGAGAGCCCGGCATACACAGCTCTCATCTCCGCTCTATTGTTGGTGCCCATCTCATACCTGTGAGCAAAGGCAAAAATCATCTCACCTTTCTCTCCTCTAGAAATGCCCCCACCACCCGAGTTGCCTGGGTTGCCCCTACACGACCCATCAACATTCAACTTAACACAACCTCACTCTCTCCATTTAACTATAACAGTCATTTTTGTTGGAGGACCGTTGACATACACCCCCAGCGTCTGCAAGGTCAGCTCATGCGACAACCACTGAATGTTAGGCGCTGGTAAGAGAGAGCTGATCTGCACCAGCCACCATGTGACACAGCTGATAATCTTGCCCGCCGTCTCCCTAGTACGTACCTCTGCTCTGATGGTGTTTCTAGCCTTCCAGATTTCCCACAGCATGATAGCAGGGGCAATCCCACGGATCGCCATCAGCGGGTCCCTCGTGGATGCCGCATTTCACCATTGCCCTAATCTACTCAATAGAGAATGACCTTCCATAACCTCTAACCAAAAAATAGAGCTGAAGTGCTGCCATACCTCGGTTGCCAGATAACCTCCAATGAACCGATGATGCAGCGATTCGGCCTTAGGTATAAAGCTTGGGGACATCCCGCAACAAGCACACATTGAGGCCATTACCACGCCCATGGCTTGCACTCTCAAGTCGACCGGCACCACCCCCTGCAACAACCTCCAGACAAAAGTGGAAATTCTGGGCGGCAGTTTTGAGTGCCACACCGAATCGGCCCAGCCCCTTCGCAGCTCCTCGGTCCTACTCAGTTTCCAACCAGCTTTAGCTGAAAACTTGCCATCCGGATTCGACGGCCGGCAATAGCAGTCATCTCTATCCGAAAGACAAAAACGTTCGGCTTGCTTTCGTTGTCAGTTTTCCCAACATATTTCACAACTGATGCCGGTCGCCTGTATACATACGCACCTCTAATGTCATGTGTCTCTAATGTCATGTGTAAAAGGTACGTATAAATGGAAGGCGTAGATAAAACATATGCATCAATGTGGTGCCCATTGATACAGTGGATTTGGAAATCCGCCAAAAATCCTGCGGTATCTACTCTTGGTCCTGGGACTAGGTATAATAATACTTGGATTAATCTAATTCTTCTCGAAGTAGTTTTGGAATGCAGCCGGAAAGAATTTGTATGGAACCAAATGTACTTCTATACCACCTAATCCCACCTTATCCCACGTTCCAAACAGTCCTTAAGTCACAGTTAGGAAACCGCAAAAGATGTACAGCTGTTGCGAACGCGGAAACCTTGCGTGTGTGCCACGACATCAAGTGGTTTGTTATGTGGCATCCAGGCATTGTGACATGTGTGGCCTACCATGGTTACGAAGCATCCCAGAAAACAACCTGATCCAAAACTTAGGTGCGCAGCAACAAAGAAAAAAAAAGAAGTAAATACGTGACCCGTACCTCTAAAGTCACGTCGTACCGCCCACCTATGTCGCTGATGAGTCTGATATGTTGGGAGTCCCTTCATTTTGATATGGTGCACCTCATTGGATGAGTATGTAAACATAGGAGCCCCAAACGCAGGTATATAATTTTCAAATTGCGGGTCTTCTCCTGATCGTTCCTTATGTTGTGGCCCACATGAGTTACTTTAATTTTGGCCTAAATTTTGAGCTAAGGACCATGTTAGTGTTATCTGCCTGGAAAGCTAATGTTTATGTTAGACTTTGTTTAAATCAAATGGAATGGCAATTAGATTCATTAATAGTCAATGAAACTAATGAAACATTTGGATATTCTTACGAGTTAAAGTAGAGTTTACTTTGGTGTGCATTGGGAAGATAAGTTTTCCGCAAGTGGACATTTGGCAAAAGAGTTATGTGCCATGGATTTTGGTACCTTAAATGTCCATGACCACTGTAATGGGATTGGGCAACCTATGATAATGGTAATCTTGTGTGATGGGACTAAACAAGTAAGGATGGATAATCTCCACCACTGGGTTCTTTGAACTGAAGGCTTGTCTCACATAGAGTGAGAGTGTTCACTTTCTATGCATGTTCTTGTGTTTAGGTGTAACTGGAAGATCTCATCGGTCAAATTTCTCATTCAAGAGATCCATCAAGTCTATACTAGATTGACTTGATCACGGATTAGCCCTGCCTAATCCTTAAACCTTAGATAATCGCACAAGTGTAGACGTAGTGAGATCGATCATCGTCTCTCTCATGGATAAGTACTCTGAATCCACAGAGTTTCTGAAAATCTTCAAATCCATGAAAGAGAAGAAGAAGAAAACAAGTTTTCTTTTACTAAAATAATGATAATAACGCTTAACAATGAATTAAAACGAGTTTATATACTCCTTAGTATGAAAGAAAACCCTAAAAATAAGATTAGAAATAATCCTATTCAAAATGGAAACAAACTGTAAAATCGCGCGTAAAACTACGGAGTTTGTCGGTCGGTCGATGTTGAGTGTCGCCCGGTCGACGAGTCCAATTGGCCGGTCGCTAGTGACCCAAAACTATCCAACGTATATGGTTGTTTTTAGCCTAAATTCGGCTGGTCGGCTAGGTTAATTCGGTCGGTCAACAGGAGTGTTCAACCTGTCGACGGGGCCTGTCGACTGGCCGATTTCCTAGCCTTCATATCCTTTCTTTCCTTGCTTTGGTTCATCCGCACCATGTATTCTTCAACGATCCTTTTTTACATCAGATAGTGTTGATACTTCTTAGTCTTAATGTTTTGTACTTTAGGGCATGTTTGATTTTTCAATTATTTGATAAATACATTGTAAATGCATAATGATTATTTCCTTAGGTAATTACTACACTGTTTTGATGCCTGATTTGACTACCTACCTTTTTATTGCTAAAATTGAGGACAATGTGAAATATAGGTGGGGCCCACCGTGATGTATTTGACTTATCCGCACCATCCATCTGTTTTGTTAGATGAATTTAGGGCATGAGCCAAAAAATGAGGCAAATCCAAAGCTAAGGTGGACCACACCATAAGAAAAAAAGAATTGAATATCTATCATTAAAAACTTTGTGGGGCCATTGTTTCCTTTGGTGTGGACAACTTGAGTGTTATATTTGCCTCATTTTTTAGCTCATGCCTCAAAATATTTTGGTAAAACTAATAGACGGTGTAAATATGTCATATATATTACGATGGGTCCCACAATTTTAAACCACTTCTTTTAGATCGATTTTCTAAGCAGGAATTATATGGAATTTTCAAATAGGGTGAGGAAGTAGTAATAAATTATTTCCAGGACATTTACTAAGGAGTTGGAAAATTGAACAGGGCCTTAAGTCACTTTGCGATGTTACACTAGTGGATGACAAATGAGTGGGGTTGGGCATATGTATGAGGATGCGATGGAAGTCCATTCTCCAGCAGGGGATCCACTCAGTTACCTGGAATACATATTGTGCATTTATCTTAATGTTTGTACTATTCATCAAGTAGTTTTATAGTTGGTTAGCTTATTTTAAATATCTTAAAAGGTTATTCTTCAATTTTAATTATTAACCTTTTTTTTTTAACTGTCAAAATGTTTTAGTCATGCTTGATGGGACAATCAATTGGTGATGTTTGTTTATCCATAGCTTCGACTATAGGATTTGAAGAGAAGGTTTTGTCAATTTAAGCACACCAATAGGCATATTACAAACTTTTGATGTAACAAGGCATGTTAAAGTTTGTAAAAGTGAGGAGCACCATATCCTGTCTACCGTAAGAGAGTGAAATGTAGGAATGTCCCCACCCCTTGGGCAATTTCATAAGAAAGGAGCAAAGAGAAAAGGATGAAAAAGAATAGAGATAGAGAGAGAGAGAGAGAGGAACACCATCCTCTCTTCCTCCTCCCTTCATCACACAAGCATGTATGGTCCACCCTCGTGGACGACTTTCATGTGCACACGCCTTTGTCCTATTGTGGAGAGTGTGCTTGCTCCTCTTTGCCTCAATTTAATTGTTCAGATATATCACGGAGAGACCTCCTATGTTGGAGGATTGGCACCAAACTTCTATACAACATGGGCACAAATCCCAAGAAATAACCTAAATATTAATTTGTGCTTTTGAGATTTGATTATATCTAAGAGGAGGTACTAATTAAATTATAAAATATGAAAATTTTTAAATTTTATACTTCCATTCTTTCTTTAATTTTTTTTAACTAGCCAATCATAGATAGTCTCATCCGATGAAACGAATAGATCAATGATAAACATCATGGTAGGCCTCACAGAGCTGTCCTCGAAGAGGTTGGGGTGAGTCATATGGGAGTGACTCAGTTCGAATCATTCCAACTTGTCTGAGTGGACCCAATACAAATGAGTCAAGGACGAGTTGGTGCGTAATTTCAAACTGGGCAAGTGCGAATGGGGGCGCATTGTATCATTACCTTTTGGTACAGGTATAATTAAGAAAGGATATATACTATTTTGGTATGATATTTTATAACCTTGGTGGCACATGAGAACTGTGTATACAACCTACTGAACCATCTAGATTGTTAGACTGAACTGCCTAGATGTCCGGTTGCTTCTAAGAGCACTATAACATATAGAGTTATAGTTCTACACAAGAGCACTGGATCATATCTCTACCCTTTAATTAATTAACTGTTAATAGAAAAAATAATAAATCAAATACACTAACAAAACCCTGTATGACTTTTCAAACTTTTAACTAGCACCTTGTAGAGTTTAAAAACGAGGCACGGTCCCACCATGTCCCTTCCAATAATCACTTTAATGCTCTCTCTTTCACGTATCTATGCTAGCTCTTCTGGACAAGTCCTATATGGAATTTCTGAAGGGTCTCCTAACCTCATTTGAAATCCTATAAAGTAAATCCCAAAGCTGTTGTCAGCACCAGACCACTCTGTAATGGCGCCATGCCCTCTTATGTAGTTTGTGCCAAACCAATCTATAGTTGGTGATGCACCACTCTGCAGTTGGCGCCAGACCACTACACTGGGCATAATGTGACTTTTAGTAGTTGGTGCCAAAACCCTCTAAAGTTGGCACGATGCCCACCATGCGGTTGGCGTCAGATCAATTTGCATTTGGTACTACAACTATGCAATTTGCTATTGGTGCCAGGCGCTACACCTTTCCTATTGGCCCAACCGGGAACATCTCTCGTAGAAATGCTTCACGTGCCATGGCTGAATTGGTGCTCTCTACACTTAACAGCTAAAAGGAATTTATATGTTTCGTGAATAACGGCTATCTAATGTTTAGCTGATAATGACTATCTAGCTCTTAGTGCTGGGACGGATGGTTCTACAATCCATACTCACGAACTCCGATGCCAACACACCACAGGGTCCTTACTCATGGCTCAGTGGTAGACCCTATGGGTTTCAACACTGAGGTCATGGGTTTGAGTACCCAAGTGGTGTGTGTGGGTGTGGGTGTGTTTAAAAAAACAAAAAGAAAATTTATTTAACTCCGATGCCAACAACTAGAAGAGATGCTTAATGTCCAATAGGCAGCAGAGACACGTAATATCCAATGGCTAAATAAGTATCCTTGGTGCTTCATGGTCGTGAATGCTATGCTATTACGGCTTAAGATTCTACATCAATGCTCCCTGATGCACTATCACGATGAGTAGATTAGGATCATATTCACACTGTTCAGTGGACACACTTTACTACCCTCATTTTCACTTTCACATTGTTTATTTGATTTTTCCTTTTAATCAATGTTTTTCTCAACAAGATGTGTAACTAAGGGCTTGAGCTATAGTATGCCTATAGAAGGTAACAATGCTCCCTGATGCACTATCACGATGAGTAGATTAGGATCATATTCACACTGTTCAGTGGACACACTTTACTACCCTCATTTTCACTTTCACATTGTTTATTTGATTTTTCCTTTTAATCAATGTTTTTCTCAACAAGATGTGTAACTAAGGGCTTGAGCTATAGTATGCCTATAGAAGGTAAATGTTCCCACAAATTATAGAACCTTCTCAAGGAGGGATTTTTGTGCAAGTTTGATATCTTGTAAATGATTAATTCCGAACCCTGAGTAAAAAAGTAAAATAATAATAATAATAAATAAATAAGCACTGTAAAAATTTATAAATACGCTCCTTTCAACTCTCCTTGAATTTTGATTCCATGCTCGTATAAGAAAAATGAGCCTAGTTGCAATACAAAGCTTTGTATGCTAAACTTAATGCGAAATGTGTTTCAAAATGCCCAAGTGGAGTTTAGTGCGTTTAAGTGTGGTGCAAGGGCATCAAAATACATTGCACTTTGATGAACTTAAACAAACATAAAAACTGTACTTAGATACACACATATGCACTTAGGTACACTTACACGCACTTTTTTTTTTTTAAAAAAAAATTTAATTTTTTTATTTATATGTTTATCTTATCATACAAACCTTGTATTGGATTTGGCGTTGGAGAAAACTATACCATATTCCTTTCGAGAAATAATAGCCCAGTATTTTTTATTTTTTAATTTTTATTTTTTATTATTTTCTTTTATTTTTATTTTTTTTTTTTGTTTAAGAAAAGTAGCTTGAAATTATAAACTACTGATTGCATATAATACAATGAGGTCTTTCTTACTATTTTTTATAAGGCATCCACAAGATTGTAAATTACTGATCTCATGCTAAATACAAAGGTCCAAAAGGTATAATGGATCATATTGAGAATGGCCTCTGATACATTTATTCTCCATGTGCATTTTGTTGGTGATTTAACATACAATCATCTTATGGTGATTTTTCATAGACAGTTGTCCAATTTTCTTCTTCCTAAAATTTGCACTAACTACATAACATAATAGTTCATTTTATAAAAGAGAACTGATCACTTACAACCGGTTGTACACTAAGTTAGCTCACCACCAAGTTTTTACAAGCATGTTGGCCTTGAAAACATGCAATAATTACAAGGGAAAAGTTGGAAACAACAATTCAGGAACATGATAGATGGGATAAGCCATATGTACGATGTTCAGAACCATGCACCCCGTCGGCTCTGCCATCGATAGGTCACTGGCCAAAAGAAAATAACTCGACTGCACCACCATAACCATCTAGGTAAACGAATATTTCACTGAACATGAGTGGTTGTTTATTTGTCTTTTTGTGTCCATTTGTACCCCACTAAATCAGGGGCTAGGAGAATCCAACTAGTACTATTTTTGTCTATGGTCGACTCATTATTGAGGGCGATGACACATGCTCGTTCACTGTAGCAACTAACTATAGAGTGTAGAAGTGCAACTGTATACCAGAAGTAATTTGGAATAAGCCAGCTTCGAAATCCGGCGAGTGGGTTAGTGATGGATTGGACAAAGACCCCAAGTGGGTGAGAATAATGAGCACCCGGTGGAGTTTCAGATAATTCTGAACAAGTAAGATCCTTGAACAACTCCACAAAATAAACATGTTGTATTCCTTGAGCCACGCTTTAAAAAATTCAGGTAGACAGTCACAGTCTTTCATTTAGAAATAAAAACTAAAATCAACCCATATAGTTTAGAAAATTTTGAGATTATATTGCAGAATAGACAAGATGGAGCACGCTGGGTGATGGTTGTGAAATGTGGTTTCAGGTAATGTGATGTGTTTTAGAGTTGCCACCAGCTAAATTCTCAAAATATTTGGCAGGTTAGACATAGTAGGACTACAGTAACCGCTAAAAAATGATCATGCACCTTGTTGTCAATTACATGAACCTATGTGTTAGTCGGTTGGTTGAGCCCATTGAAGATGAAGATTGAAGACTGCATCAAGGAAGAAGAGACATGTAAATATAATGCCTTGGTGAACCTAACCGTTGTCCCAAAATAACCCATAATACCTTAGATGACTTGGACCTTATAGGAAAACCATTGTCATCATTATTAGCCTTGGACCAATTAGAAAAACATGATAAATTAGGCTAATTAAAAAGGTATAAGTAAAGCAGCCCTTACGATCCCAACATGGATAAATAGTGTAACAAACTAGTAAAACCTTGGGCATTGGATCTGTGTCATTGCGGTCAAGTTGATCAGCCTCATACCATGTTTGGCTAGGTGCCAGAAATGAGACGGCAAGCTATGCTGCTCTCTGGACCCAGACCGACCGGTTGACGACAGCCTCCGATCGGTTAGAGATAGGTCGGTCAGAGCATTTTTCAGTCCAGCAAGCTCTAACCTCTAGAGGTCTTAATTCAAACTGATCGTAGCCAACGACTGACCGGTCGGAGACCACCCAAGACCAATCAACGACCGATCAGCTAAGGACATTTTCTGTCCAGCAAGCTTTTTGATAAAAAATTATCAGGATAGACCGGCCAGCGATCAGTCGATAGTTAGCCGTTCTTCTCTTCACATCTTTTCAACACAGATTTCAAGTGCATAAGGCACTCATCAAAGCTACAACCAAATACAGAGAAATCATCCATGAAGACTTCAAGAATTGTCCTCACCATATCAGAAAAAATACTCAACATACAACGTTGAAAAGTGGCAGGGGCATTACATAGTCCAAATGGCATCCTTCGATAGGCGAAAGTACCAAATGGACATGTGAATGTTGTTTTCTCTTGGTCCTTTAGGGCGATCTCTATTTGGTTGTACCCTGAATAGCCATCAAGGAAGCAAAAATGGGAATGACCCGCCAACCTTTCTAAAATTTGATCAACAAACGATAGGGGGAAGTGGTCTTTCCTCGTAACTGTGTTTAGCTTCCTGTAGTCAATGCACATTCTCCAACTGGTAGTGACTCTGGTTGGTACGAGTTCATTATTGGCATTGGCTATGATGGTTATTTCGGATTTCTTAGGCACCACTTGAGTTGGGCTCACCCATTGACTATCGGATATTGGGTAAATGATACCCACATCCAATAGTTTCACCACTTCGGCCTTAACCACATCCTTCATATTTGGATTGAGTCGTCTTTGTGGTTGCCTAGATGTCTTCGCATTCTCCTCAAGGTGTATGCGATGAGTACAAATCAGTGGGTCTATGCCTTTGAGATCCGCAATCGACCACCCAATGGCACTCTTATGCTCTATGAGAGTGGCTATTAGCCTACTCTCTTGTTCCTCATCCAAATGGGAAGAAATCACCACCGGATATGTCTCATCTCGACTTAAATATACATATTTCAACTCACTTGGTAATGGTTTTAGGTCGAGTGTTTGTGCCTCGATATTGGATGGGAGGGGCTTGTTCTCGTTTAAGGGTAACGGTTCAAATAGTGCCCTCCATCTTTTGTTATCAAGTACCGGCATCACATCTAAAATGGCATCCATCTCTTGTATTGTATCATCATTTATCTCATGAGAGTGGGCTACACATGCCTCCAAAGGGTCGGAATATAATATCAAGGGGAATGTATCCTCCACGAATGATTCAATCAAATTTATCTCATGGATCTCATCATCAACTTCCTGTGTTTGTTTGCATAAATCAAATATATTCAGCTCAAGTGTCATATTTCCGAAGGACATTTGTACAAGCCCGTTTCTACAATTGATAATCGCATTTGAAGTAGCTAGAAAAGGGCGGCCAAGTATGAAGAAAATTTGAGCACCGGTACCTATCACGGGATGTGTATCCAAGACAATAAAGTCTATTGGGTAGTAGAATTTATCCACTTGGACTAAGACATCCTCAATCACTCCTCTCGGTATACGAATTGATCTATCAGCAAGTTGGAGTGTGGTTTTGGTGGGTTTCAATTCACCTAACCCAAGTTGTTCATAAACCGAGTATGAGATGATGTTAACACTTGCCCCTAAATCAAGTAAGGCTTGTTTAATCTGGTAATCTCCTATGATGCATGAGATGGTTGGACTACCCTGATCCTTGTATTTTTAGGGCACCTCTTATTTGATAATAGCACTCAAATTCTCTGTCAAAAGTACTTTGTTGTGAACATTGTGTTTCCTTTTGACTGTACATAATTTCTTTAGAAATTTGGCATAGGATGGTATTTGTTTTATGGCATCCAACAACGGGATGTTGATCTTCACTTGCCTAAAAACCTCTAAAATTTTCAGGTTTTTGTCTAAAGGTTTAGGTGAAATCAACCTTTGGGGAAACGGGGCAACCGGCTTGTATTGCCTTTCCGGTTCTTTCTCTTGTGAAGTGTTGTTCGGGCTATCATCCTCCTTGAAAATTTTCGAATCATTAGGCTTTGGAACCTTCACCGGATTAGATTTATCAATTATTTTTCCACTTCTCAAAGTGGTGATAGCTTGAACATGCTCTGTATGTTGGGAGGATGAGCTTGCGTCCTGTATCTCAAATTAGGTCCTTGGGTTAGGGAGAGGTTGGGCAGGAAGTGTGCCTTTCTCCCTAACACTGAAGTGTGATTCAACTCTAGCCATTAAGGTTTTCAAGTCATTGATGACTTGTATTGAATTTTGATTAAATTTCAATTGCCCTTGCATGAACTCATCTATTTTCAGAGAATTAGTCTTGTTGTATTCAGCTTGAACCGATACGAACGCACCCAACATCTCCTCCAGCGTAGCTTTTGGTGTAATGACTAGGGATGGACCTAGTAAAGGTTGAGCTTGAGGGGTATTGTTTGCATTCGCAGTGGGTCCATTCATCCAATTGAAGTTGGGATGGTTCTTCCAACTAAAATTATATGTGTTTGAGTTTGGAGCACTAAATTGTCGTTGATAACTGTTTATGACATTTGATTGTTCTTGTAAGATATCTTGGACTACTGAAATTGTGGGACAATCTTGTATTGCATGTTGATTTCCGGCACAAATTCCACAAACAGTTTCAACATCTTTTGAGTTGATCGTCTCTCCTTTCTTTAATTACATGGCCTCGACTTTTCTTGTGAGGCTAGCCACACGTGCACTTATGTTATCCTCTTCTGAGAGGACATAAATTTCTCCTTTTTCCTTTTATTGGCTAGTCTTGGAATTTGTTGGTCTAGATGTATCCCAAGATTGTACATTCTCGGCCAGTTCATCCAAATAGTCTCATGCTTCCTCGGCTTCTTTATTCATGAACTCCCCATTACACATCATCTCTACGAATTGGTGCATGGGTGAAGTCAATCCTTCATAGAACAAGCTTATAACTCGCCAAATTTCGTAGCCATGATGTGGGCATGCATTTAACAAGTCCTTAAACCTCTCCCAACATTGAAAGAAGGTCTCATCCTCCTTTTGGGCAAAATTCATGATAAGGCGCCTCAACATGTTCATTTTGTGAGTAGGGAAGAACTTTTTAATGAAGTCCCTAGACATCTCAGTTCATGTGCCAATTGATTGTGGCCTTAATGCATGAAGCCAACCTTTAGCTCTATCTTTAAGGGTAAAAGGAAATACTTTAAGTCTCACCACATCATTAGTTACGTTTGCAAAGTGCATGGTGGCTATCACCTCATCAAATTCCTTAAGGTGTTGATAGGCAGTTTCACTGTTTAATCCATGAAATCTCGGGAGGAGTTGGATTACTCCCAGTTTTAAATCTACGTTCCTTGCATTTTGTGGAAAAACTATGCATGAGGGAGTGCTCACCCTTGCTGGTTGCAAGAAATCACGTAATGTTCTTGGTTAGGGAACATTCTCAACCCCATTCTCTCCCGTTTAGGTTTGGTTTTGCCCCAGATTTTGATTGGCCATAGGATTGGGTTGATTTACAGCCATACTTTTAGAAAAAATTGGAGAATTTAAATATCTCTTACCACGTGGCTCTCTATCAATTCCTTCAACTATTCCCCCTTCACTAATGAGTCGGTTATTAGAATCCCGAGCCCAGTGTGGCATTCAAATCTTAAAAGAATGAAATAAGAAAAAAGAATTTTCCTTCCTCCCTTTACTTCTCTCTAAGACCGAAGCACAAGGTGTCTTGCAATGGCTGAGCCAGAAGCAAGGATAGAGACCGATTTCTCCTGGTCAATAGAGGTTCAGAGAACTCCCCACCCACTCTTTGAATCTTTTGAGAAAAGTGCAGAAAAAGAAGAAAGAGGAATAGAGTTGAGAAGAGAAATCTCTAAGCACAAGGTGATCCAAGACGGCAGTGCCGACCAATAGGAATCAACGCAGCACAAGGCCAACCTATCAGAAATCCAAAAAGGAGTCTGCACCCACTCTACAAGAGATGAATATGATGGGAAAGAATAGGAGAAGAAGAAGAATAAGGTTAGAAAGATAAAACCTGATTTGAGAACTTAAGATGCCTACTTCTTCTTCAACTTCCTAAAAATCCCTGCAAAAGAAAAAAAATCAAAATAAAACAAACTAATTTAGTACTATTCCTAAAAAAATTCAATAGTAACCATCTTCAGAAATTCTGTTAAAAACCGTCAAAGTCCCCGGCAACAGCGCCAAAAACTTGTTCGCTTCCCCAAGTGTAGGGTTGCGATGTAGTAATAATCTCGGTAAGACCGAGGTTGATCCACAGGGACTAATGTAGGAATTCACAAAACACTTCTAATGGTTTGTACTGAAGAGCTTAACTAAACAGATTTTAGTAGATTGATGTAGATAGATGCTATTGAACTAAACTGAAGGTAATCAATTAATAAAAAGGCACTAGGGGTTCAAGGATCCACTTGTAGCAATCCTTGATGCTCAATTCGTTGTGGTTTCTCAATTTCTCAACTAGAATCGAAATTAAGTTCTATCTAGCCGGATGATAGAGCAGTTAAACCAAACAATCTATCATTTCTGTCAATCATGTACATGATTCTCTCAATACAAGTTAGGACTTGAGCACACTCAATTGCATAGTTCAGTCTTAATTCCAATAGGTTAAGATCACAATCATAACCATCATTAAATCCTGTCACAAGATAGAACTAGATCATGATTTGAACTTGATCCAAATCACATACACAATCTCACATAATCCAGAATTTCCAGAAAAATAGACTTTTGGCATGAAGTTCGCACATGAAGATCATAGATCTAGAGCACATTGAATCCAATTCCTCGGATCATACAGGTCTAGACTAGCTCAAACAGTTAAGAACTCAAGCAATTCTTCTAAATATCCATGAGCCATCATAGGATTAAGAAAAACTACTTAGAACTTTATTTAAACTTCAAACCATTGTTCTTCACTAAGAATCCAACTTAAAACCAAATCAAACCAATTGAAACATCTTAGATTCACTATAAGCTTCACCTCTTAGCCCTAGCTAAGAGGTTTAGCCGTTCATGATCCAAAGAAACATGAAATAAACTAAAAAAAACATAAAACCAAAAGAACAAACTAGGAGGAGTTGTAGAACTCCAAATCCGACTTCCGCCGTCTCCCACCGTGTTCAATCACTTCTAAGATACCTTAGGAAGAAGCCCCAGGTCTCCTTTTATAGTATAGTGCAGGAAAGTTCCAGATTGTGCAAGAAATCCTAGGATTGCACAGAGAAATTCGGAGCTTGTGGGACACTCTCTATTACGCAGACGATCGGTCGCACGACCAGTCTGAGCTCCTGGACGACCGGTCGCACGACCGGTCCTAACAGGTCCAGTGAGTTTTGGCCACAGGGCACCTTCTGTTGAGTGTTCGGACTGGTCAGACGACCGGTCCTGGGCTATGGACGACCGGTCTTAGCTGCTTTTTCCTGCCTTCTTTTCTTTCTCCTTTTGCTTCCTTCTTCCATCCTTCGATGCTTGGTCTTATGATCTTCAATGCCCATAAATAGCGTCTTTAAGCCTTCTATTAATGAATCTTCACTCTCATTCCTATAACCACAAAACCATGCATTAGTCGGGTCTTTAATCATGTATTTTAAGCATAGTTAGTAATAAAATGGGGTTAGAATATGCACATTTAAGAGCTCAACAAATCTCTACTCAATTTGAAGAACAAGGTTCTACTTCTAATGAAGCCCATAAAAGTCGGATATGTAGCCTTTGAAGTAACAACCATGCCAATGGACTATGGTATACTCTGGGGTTACTACAATTTGAATCTACTCAATCCAAACATGATAATCTTAGAGAATTACAAGGAACTCATGTCCGAAACACATGAACTCTCATAAAACATCCAAAAATATCACTTTTATTCAAACTAGAACTTAAAAATCAAAACTTTAAGCAAAATACTTGAATTAGAACGAATCCAGCATGATAACTACTCACAAGCTTCACCTCTTAGCCTTAGCTAAGAGGTTCTAGCCAAGCATTATCATGCTTCAACTAGAATTCAATGAAAAACTAAACAAAATCATGAAAAACTAGAAAAAAAACCCTAATCGGAGGAGTTACGGTCGCTCCACAATGATCTCCCTTGCTCCCCACGAACTTAGAACTCTTCTAGGATCCCTTAGCAAGGATGCCAAGGTGTCCTTTTATAGGAAAAACCACGAACCGCCTCGGATTGCGTAAAAACTTACGCACTTGTATCGGCAGTCGGAAGCTGGTCGGACGCCCGGTCAAGTAGTGGTCGAGCGCCCGACCATGCTTCAATTCGGTCAGCGGCCTTTTAGTGAAATCCCTTTTGAATATCGGGTGCCCGACCAGATGTTGGTCGAACGCTTGGTCTGGTCCAGAATTGAGCAGTAAGTTCAGCCTTTTATCTCTCAATTTCGGGTGCTCGGCCATGTTTTGGTCGGGCGCCCGGTGGCCTTCTAACATGTATACTAAACTCTTCTTTCTTCTAGCCGATCCAGGTCTTTCTGACGTGATTCTTCAGGGCTTCTTTTCAATGTCTTCAATGTGGTTCTAAAGGACCCTTTTATCAACAATTTCATAACTTCTCTCTTACATTCCTACATATATAAAACAAGCATTAGATGGGTCTTTAAAGCATGCAAACCATACATGTAATGTGGTGTAATGGGCTAGAAGATGTATAAAATGGGAGCTTAACAATAATCTGAAGTTCCACACTTTATCTTACTTTTAAGTCATCTCTAACTTAAGCTCGGAGGGCCAACGGCCAAGCGCCGACCACCCTTAGTTTTCCTCTTTGGCTTTCAGGTTTAGAGGGGAGCTCACCTCGAGAAGGGCGTATAGTTGGAGAGGAACCTGTTACCAGAATCTGACATTAACACATGCATCGTTGGAATGTGGTGGGTGCATTACATAGTTTGAATGGCATCCTTCGATATGCGAAGGTGACAAAAGGGCATATAAAGGTAGTCTTCTCTTGGTCTTCCTGGGGCTATCTCAATTTGTTTGTAGCCCGAATAGCCATTGAGCAAACAATAATAGGAGTGACCCGCTAACCTCTCTAAAATTTGATCCATGAATGGGAGAGAGAAGTGGTCCTTCTTAGTGACTGTGTTTAGCTTCCGATAATCTATGCTCATACGCCAACCGGTGGTCACTCTAGTCGGTATAAGCTCGTTGTTGGTGTTCTCTACAATGGTAATACCGAACTTCTTAGGGACAACTTAGGTAGGACTCACCCATTGGCTATCCGAGATGGGGTAGATGATACCCACATCTACTAGCTTAACACCTCGGCCTTTACAACCTCCATCATATTTGGATTTAGCCTCCTTCGAGGTTGTCTAGTCGTTTTTGCATTTTCTTCGAGGTGTATACGGTGAGTGCATATGGAAGAGTCTATCCCCTTGAAGTCCGCTATTGTCCAAGCTATGGCTCCCTTATGTTCTTTGAGTAGATCAATCAACTTGAGCTCTTGGTCTTTTCCTAGTTCAGAGGCTATGAAAACTGAGAATGTTTCCTCTTGACCCAAATATACATATTTAAGCTCGGATGACAATGGTTTAAGGTCAAGCATCGGTGGTTTGATATTGGATGGTAGAGGCTTTGATGTGGTTGGTGGTAATTTTTTAAAATGGGGCCTCCACCGACTAGTATCAACTACCGATTTCTCATTACTCAATGCTTGCACAATATCAAACAAGATGGGATCCTTAGAATTTTCAAAGTGTGCCAAGCATGTCTCCAAATTTTCTAGTGGTTCAAGTTGAAGGAGCTCATCTTCTTCAAATGATTCGAGCATGTTTACCTCGAAGAGCTCATCATCGTCCTTATTCCTTTACTTTTTGCACATATGGAATACGTTCACCTCCAATGTCATGTTCCCAAAGGACAATTGCATCACCCCATTCCGACAATTTATAATTGCATTTAATGTAGCCAAGAATGGGCGGCCTAAAATCGCCGGTATTTGAGTCCTAGTATCCATAATCGGTTGCGTGTCCAAGATGATAAAATCCACCGGGTAGTAGAATTTATCAACTTGGACCAATACATCCTCAACCATCCCTCTCAATACACGGATGGATCTATCAGCGAGTTACAATGTGGTTTGGGTGGGTTTTAATTCACCAAGACCTAATTGCTCGTATACCGAGTATGGGATCAAGTTTACACTTGCCCGTAAGTCTAGTAATGCATGCTCAATCTAGTAGTCACCAATGATACATGAGATTGTGGGACTACCAGGATCCTTATATTATTATTATTATTTTTTTTTTGGGGGGGGGGGGGGAGAGTCTTTTGGGTGAGAATGGCACTCACTTGCTCATTCAAAAAGGCCTTTTGCAACACATTATATTTGTGTTTGGTTGTGCATAGGTCCTTTAAAAATTTGGCATAAGAGGGGATTTATTTAATGACATCAAGTAGAGAAATGTTAATCATGACTTGTTTGAAAACCTCTAGAATGTCATGAGAGTTTAGGAAAGGTTTTGGAGCAACCAATCTCGAAGGGAATGGTGCTACGGGCTTATGAATGTGTTCCATTTCTTGTGGGGTTGAGCTAGATCCATCCTCATTCTCAGAAATTATCAGATCATTAGGCTTGTCGGCCTTCACCGGAATATATTTGTCAATTTGTTTACCACTTTTAAGAGTGGTGATGGATTTTTCTTGGTCCACATATTGGTTGGGGAGGTTAGGGGTGCTTATTTCATGTGCTTGTTTCAGATTGGGTTGAGGTTGGGCCGGAAAGGTCTCTTCCCTAGCATTCAAGCATCCCTTAATCTCATCAATTGACACCTCAAGCTCTTGGAACATTTGCTGATTTGATTGATTGATTGATTTGCGTTTGCCCTTGCATAAACTCCTTTAAGGTATCCTCCATTGAGAATTGAGGGGCGGTGGTATGTTTTGCAAGGTTGGCCCTCCTTGAGAGTTGGTAGGATTGGCCGTGGGACCGTTCCTCCAACTTAAATTTGGATGGTTCTTCTAAGTAGAGTTGTCCGTGTTACCTACCAGTCCATTGAAAGGCTATTGATAACTGTATACGGCATTTGCTTGCTCTTGTAACACCTCTTGGAACACAGGGATTGTAGGATGATCTTGCATAGAGTACACATTAGCGGCATAAATTTCACACACGTTTGCAATAGCTTCAGTGGACTTGGAAGTTCCACTCTTACTGAGTTCCATGGCCTCTATCTTCGTTGTGAGGCTAGCTATCTTTGCATTAACATCGTCCTCTTCTTTAAGGATGTAGATCTCTCTTTTCTCCATTTGTTGAGGAGGCTTGAGGTTACTAGACTTCTCTGAGGTATTCCATGATTGGGCATTCTCGGCCAACATGTCTAAGTAAATCCATGCATCCTCAGGATCTGTGCTCATGAACTCGCCATTACACATCGTCTCTACGAATTGGCGCATATTCAAGTTCAATCCTTCATAGAAGATGCTTATGATTCGTCATTTTTCATAACCATGATGTGGACAAGCAAGTAGGAGGTCCTTGTATCTCTCCCAACTTTAAAAGAAGGTTTCACTCTCTTTGACAGAAAATTCATTATAGCTCATCAAAGAGTGTTTGTTTTATGAGCCGGGTAGAATTTGTTTTAAAAACTCTCGGGTCGTCTCAGTCCATGCCCCAATCGACCTTATTCTAAGAGAGTGAAGCCATGTTTTGGCTCTTTTTTTCGAAGAGAAAGGGAATAACTTTAACTTCACTACATCTTCCGACACATTGTTATATTGTAAAGTAGCAACTACCTCATCAAACTCCTTTAGATGTAGATATGGGCTCTCGAAATCTAGTCCATAGAACTTAGGTAAAAGTTGAATTACCCCAGGCTTAATATCAATTATCCCGATATTGTTTGGAAAAAACATGCACGAAAGTGTGGTAGCACGGGCCGGTTGTAAATAATCATGCAGGGCTCTCATTAGAGGAGCATTATGCACCTCATTCTGTCACGCCTCGAAATTTAAAACCCGGGTATATCCAACCCCGATCCCAGACCTGAAGGCATGACTTATGAATTGTATGTTTAGATTTCATAATTCATATATACAATACCACATTATTCCTATTCCTAGGACATAATGATAAAAAAATTAAATAAATAAACATTTATTTTAAGAACGGTAAAATATTCATGTCCCTACTATTCAAGATCAATATCAAATTAATGTTTCAACACCTGCCATCACCATACTATCACACTATCACTTAATGTTCAGTACAACTTATTCATAAAGTGTTAAAGAAATTGTTGTAGAATAAAGTTGGTCGAAGGTGTACACGATCAGCAACTCGCGAGTAGCTTTACATGGTTCTTGTACGATATGCGAACGCCTCCTTAGTATTATAAACTGCGAGCAAGAAAACATAATATATCGTCTAGCGAGTTGAGTTGGGCGCATCTCGCGATCTAATTAAATATGCTCATTAGCCAATCACCCATTTATATTTGATCAGCCCTGGTTGCCAGTCGTTTGGTGAGGACGTCCCCCAGGTCGTAGTCCTAACAGCCCATATAGTTCAGGAGTTGGCCCAGATTATAGATCTATTCAGATCTGTTCTTACTTATCAGTCCCGGATTAAAAGGGATTATCATCGAGCAACGTGACCATTTAGGTCTCTAACCAGATGAGATAATGTCTTATCCCCTGATATCGGGAAGATCTCAACTACTTACATAACAAACTAGTCCATCGGGATCAGAATAAATAGAGGTTCACATAAATGAGGAAGGTACACAAACATCTTAATCTACGTTTCACATTTAATCTTACTTTCAAGCCCGTCTCTAACTTAAGCATCGGACGGCTAGCTAACGGCCAGACGCCGACCATCCTTAGTCTCCTCTTTAATTTTCAGGTGCGAATGAGGAATTCATCTTCAGGAGGATCGTACATCTGAAGGAAGAAAAGCTGTTACCAGAATCTGACGTTAACAGATTGGCGTCGTCTGTGGGAATGACGTTCAATTCTCTCTCACTACAATACCTTACCCTCCATCATGCCTTCGAAGAAAATGAACCATCCCTTCACCTCAAGGCAGACATTGCCTCTGGTGGAAGTCCCTGAACCAAATCTAAATCCCCCTCAATCTGTGTCAGGAATTCCCCCGTTGCAGCCCAATCCTCCAGACCCTGTGCTCCAAAATCCATTCCAAGATTTATCCAGTGGTTTAGATGGTGCTATGCATTATTTAGGAGATACTCTCCTTACTCTCCAAGCCAGATTTCAAGCTCTTTCAAATCGATTCAATCAACATTTTCCTCAGCCGCAAGAAGTTCCAGAAGGACCACCGTCATAACCTACACCTGAGACGTCAAGGCATTCTCTAGGCGAACCTCAAGCCTAGCATAACCCCCCCTCTAAACCATATCTCCCGCGACAATCAGGCCCCAATCCAATGGCCGCAGTCTATCCGTTCCAAGCGTATCCAGGCACCACCAACTGGAAGAGCTTGATGTTGAAACGTCTAGTTACACTCTACCATGGGAGGGAGACCTCAAAAGAATCGAGGATCATTTCCCTCATATTGAGTGGTGATACCAGTCCAACCTCTCGGCCACAACTCTCTTTAGTTGCGAAGTCATGAAAGCCCATTTGCCCAAAAAGTCTCGAACGCCCAACATTATCTCGTATACTGGTATCGGTGACCCTCTCGAGCATCTGGAGACGTACAAGTCTCTCATGGAGTTAGAAGGATATAGCTCGAAGATTATGTGCAGAGCTTTCTCTTTAACCCTAAAGGACGCTGCACGTACTTGGTTCCGAGGTTTAAAACCCCGGTCAATAGAATCCTTTTCTCAATTGTCAGATCTCTTCCTATCCCAAATTATGGGAAGCATCCGCACAAAGAAACTAGCATCTCATTTATCAGATTTGAAGCAGCGCCATAATGAGATGATCAAAGAATTTACGGTTCGATTCACAGTCGAGGTTGCTCAAACCGAAGGTTATCTGAGGATAAAGGCCTCACCGCTCTGATCGTAGGTATAAGGAGCGAAAGGTTTCGCTTCACCCTAGATAAAAATCCTCAAAAAATGGTGGCCGAATTCCAAGGTAAGGCCTAAAAATACATTAATGCCGAAGAAGTGGCCCTCGCTCGACATGATGGCTAAGGGAAGAAACATAAATTCGAAGAAGCATCTCCCTCCAATAAAAAGTATCGTCACGATCAATGTGACCGTTCTCCCCGAAAGCCGTTCACAGGAAGATATCATAATTATACCCATCTTGATCAATCTCCAGAGAAGGTACTGATGAAATTAGTGGCCTCTAAGGATCAAATCTGATTCGGGAAAGAGAGATAAGAGGAAGTTATGTTACTTCTATAAGGATCATGATGCATCCACTGGATCATGAGAATACATCTTTTATTATGGACCGTGCTCTATATTGTTACAAGGTAATGTCGTTCGATCTCAAGAACGCTGGAGCAACTTACCAACGACTAGTCAACAAGATGTTCGCAGTGCAAATTGGCAAAACTATGGACATATACGTCGACAACACGCTCGTCAAGGTTGTTATAGCAGACGATCATTCACCGACCTTCGCGAAGCCTTCGACCTGATGCGTAAATTTTGAATGAAATTAAACCTAGAAAATGTGCATTTGGGGTCTCCACTGGGAAGTTCCTTGAATTTATGGTCGGACAACGAGGTATAGAAGATAACCCTAAGAAGATTAAGGCCTTGGTAGAAACAAAGTCACCCTCTACTGTTAAAGAGGTCCAGCGTTTGGCCGGACGCATTACATCCTTGAATCGTTTCATCTCACGTGCATCCGACAAATGCCTTCCTTTTTTCAAGCTACTTCGTGCTACCCCGAAGTCCAATTGGGCATGGTCTCAACAATGTGAAGAAGCTTTCCAGCAACTGAAATAATACATGGGTTCACCGCCCGTCTTGTCTAAACCTGTCCCGCACGAACAACTTTTCATTATCTAGCTGTGTCCTCTACGGCTGTTAGTGCCGCTCTAATAAGAGAAGATTCTGGGGTGCAAAAGCCCGTTTATTACGTCAGTCGTGCAATGGTGGATGCTAAAACTAGATACCCCAATATCGAAAAGCTTACCTTGGCTTTGGTAGTCGCAGCACGGAAGCTACGACCTTACTTTTAGGCCCATCCTATAATAATCCCTCAGGATCAACCACTGAGACTCAAAAACCTAAAGTGTCTAGATGATTAACTAAATGGGCAATCGAGCTTAGTGAGCATGAGATTGCCTTTTGCTTGCGAATCGTCGTTAAAGGGCAAGCCGTTGCAAATGTCATTGCCGAGTTCGTGTACCCAATCCATGATCATATCGAAGCAACAACTTCTCCAGCCGAAACTTCTGGAACCAAATTGTCTATATGCGACTAACCACCTTGGTCGCTATATGTAGATGGGTCTTTATGTTCATCTGGGAGCGGGGCTATATTGATCCTCGTCGCTTCAGATGATTCACAGTTTGAATACGCTTTGCGATTTGACTTTCACGCCTCAAAAAACAAAGTAGAATATGAAGCTTTGATCGTTGGTCTTCAGTTGGCTAACGTGCTCTCGATAAAAAACCTTCTCATTTTCAGCGATTTGCATCTCGTTGTAAATCGAGTCATTGAAGATTTTGAAATAAAAAATGAAAGGATGGCCACCTATAAGTCCAGAGTGGTGGAATTACTCGCCAAAGTAGAAAAATATGAGTTAACTCATATTCTTCAATCGGAAAAAATTAGCCGATTCCTTGGCAAAATTGGCATCAGCTTCCGAAGGAGATATAGTTCCAGCTATACCTATTGAGCATCTCCCTGCACCAAGCATCAATCAGATGACGAGCTAGTAGGTCTCCGCTGTGGAATTATCCCCATGTTAGATGGACCCTATTATTCATTTTCTCCAAAATGGAGAACTCCTAGCAGATAAGAAAGTCGCTCGACAAATACGATATCGTGCTGCCAGGTACACTCTCTAAAATGGTGTATTGTTGAGAAGAAGTTAGACTCTCCCATATCTGAGATGCCTTCATCCAGAAGAAGTCAAACGTGTCCTTGAAGAAATACACCATGGTGTATGCGGTAAACACCCCAAAGGATGATCAATTGCCTACAAAGCTATGAGGCAAGGTTATTATTGGCTTACTATGAAAGCAGACGCCATTGAATTCTCAAGAAGATGTGATAAGTGTCAGTGCTACTCCCCAATACCTCACCAACCACCCGAACAAATGACACCTATGGATGGCACTTGGCCTTTCGTCTAGTGGGGGGTCGACACTATCGGTCTATTGCCCATAGGAAAAGGCCATAATATATTTGTGATCGTAGCATTACTTTACTAAGTGGGTTGAAGCAGAACCTTTAAGCACGATCATCGAGAAGCAAACTACCAAGTTCATATGGGGAATATTATATGCCTCTATGGCCTCCCTCACACTATAATCACAGAAAATGGGAGACAATTCGACAATATGACATTCACAGACTTTTGCAAAAAGTGGAAGATACGTAATGTACGAACATCTCCTTATCATCCTCAAGCCAACAGATAGGGGAAGCGATCAATAAGATCATCAAACATCACTTGAAGACAAAACTTGAAGAATGTAAAGGCATATTGCCAGAACGACTATCGAAAGTTTTATGGGCCTACAGGACAACAACTCGTACTTCAATAGGAGAAACACCCTTCTCTCTTGCATTTGGCACCGAGGCGGTTGTCCCAGTTGAAATCGAAATAACCACTTATCGTGTGGAACAATATGATCCAATAGGAAATGAAGATTCTTTAAAACTCTACCTCGATCTTCTGGAGGAAAGAAGGGACACATCTCGACTCCGAGCAGCAGCTAATTAACAACGAATAGCCCGATATCACAATTCTAAAGTTAAGCCTAGAACCTTTCAGGTTGGTAATCTCGTGCTCGGGCAGAGTATTGTTACGACGACTCGATCTTTTGATCGGAACTGGGAAGGCCCATATCGAATTAGTAAAGTCGTGCGACCATGAACTTATTACTTGGAAGACATGCGAGGAAGAGCTATGCATCACCCTTGGCACGCAGGAAATTTACTCCAGTATTATCCGTAGAACATCCATGTACTTGACACATGGATCGCTTTTTAAATAAAAATAAATGTTCATTCTAGTATATCGACTACAAATCTACACAATTTGGTCGCGATTCCTATTTTTCTTTAGGACCCAAATAGCCCTAGGGAGAATACTTAACATTCTCTCAACCAAGACTTCTGCTTGTCCCAGAGCCAAAGACTTAGTCGATAGATTACTCTATCTCTATATGGATGTAGCCACCGAGGCTTCCCTGACTGAGCCCAATTCATTTTCATGAGTTGAGAGATCATACATTCAAACATAATTCATCTTCATGAATTAAAAACAACTAAAGCCAAAGCAATTTTTTCATTAAAGTTACAAAAAGTTACAAAACTAAATTGGATCATACAAAAGGAAAAAGAAGTAATCAAGATTGATTTTTCACCACCTGCTCTTGTGTATCATTTGGAGGAGGGCGTGGCTCTCGACCTCGGGATCAGTCTCAGGAGTCCCCATGGCTTCAGTAGCTTTCGTAACGTTGTTGGCAGCGGCTTCTCTCTCTTCATCAACAACTATAATCGCGACTCCTAAATTCCTCCAAGTTGAAAGTTGGAGAAATTCATTGCATCACTTTTATAGCAAAGTTATGACCAGCGTCATACTATTCATAACTCTCATCATCATATAGCTACGAAGTTTAAAACTTCTTAATAGAACGGGGACTTTCTTCAGAGATCATCCCGATCAAGGCCACCCGCTCTTCCTCCCAGTGGACTGAGTCAGCGGTTAGCTTCGAAAGAGCAGCTCTCCCTTTCTCCAAATTTTCGCTAACTTCTTTGAGGTGTGACTTGGACTCTACGAGCTGCGTCGTCAAATCAACATTCTTCTGTTCCAAAGAGATCTTATCTTGACAAAAAAATCTCCATTTCCTTCTTGACCTTCTCCTTCATTTCAGTAAGGCGGGCAAGCTTCAAATCCAATGCTTGATACTTCTCAGTCAAGATTTGGATCTAATTACTAATGAGGATCTTCTTCTCCTCATTCATCTTGGTATTCAAGGCCTCACGAGCCTTCAAGACTTGGTCCCTTCCTTGGATCACATTCTCCATAGCCTTCTTATTTTCTTTCGCCTCATCTATTATTCGACGAGCAGCCATGATGTTGTGTCTCGTCCTTATAATAAGGTCTAAGCCCTGCTAAAAAATTAAAGAGAAGATTGTAAAGGTATGAACGCTTCCTTAATAACATGATAAATAATAAAATTTTCTTTATACCTGGACCATTTTCAACCTAGCATCTAAAGAGAGATCTTTTGGACTAGGCTAGAGAAGATCTCCGAGAGATTGTGGAGTGACACTGTAAAAGATGAACTTGCAAATAGGATGCAAGTGACCCGGAATGGTGAAAGTCCTAACTCCTGAAGGTTGAGCCACTACCATTCCTCCTCCAGTAGTGCTCGGATGAGCAGATTTTTGAACAGAAGCCAACTCCTGAGTAGGAGCCAGCTCACGAGCAGCAACAGGCTCACAATTCCCTTCATTTAATGGATGGCTTGGTCCTGGATCATCCTCCTTTGGGGAAATATCAATGATATCGATGACCAGTTACTCTGGAGGAACAACCGGAGTAGGGATTGCGGCTGCAGAGGCGTCAGCTGGAATCGCAGGTGGGTCGTTCTACGAGCTTCGAGCAGGCTCATCCACTTGCTCGGATGGTTGAGAGGGGCGAGTTGCTGTCTTCTTCTGTCTCTTCGAAGTGGTACCTTCCAAGCAAGGAATGATGAAATTACATCGGTAGTCTAACACGACACCTTCGTATGTGCGGAAGCTTAAAGAGCAACTAGAATTATGGCTAAGTCCTTGTGGACCCTCACAGTTTCCGCACTCCCACACGACGTTCTCGTCCCTTCCCCTTTCGGGAAAAGAAGGAGAGGATGCGTGAGTTCGAATCGCCATTTGTGCCACTGACTTGCCTCGTTCTCGAGGGCTTTGTTTGGTTGTCGTGTTAAGCTGGATGTGTTTAAATGAGTTTATATAAGACTAGAGTCGCCACTAGCCAGTTACTTCGAATCTACAGTCGGCTAGACCCTATAGAAACGTTAGAGAAGGGGATCCGAAGATTCTTTCCTCTAAAATGACTCCTATTGATCTACGGCCAGAGATTAGAGGTAAGGGATCCCAGTTACAGGGTGGGAAGAGGTTAAGCACCCCACACACTACCCATACCAAAGTACGGTCTCTACTTCACAAAATCGAACTAATACTTCAAAGTTTGTTTTAATCCTCGTATATTCTCATAGATGACATGATGCATGAATACAGGCCTGAACAGTAAGAGTTTCTGATGGGTAGGTTCCACTAACAGGCAAGCCCAGAGCATACGCTCGAACTGATAGGTGCTTTATGCGGAATGCATGCTGTGTATTTGAATGATCAAAGTGCTTGTAGTGATATGTATATGAATGCGGGTCTGAACAGTAAGAGTTTCTGATGGGCAGGTTCCATTAACAAGCAAGCCCAGAGCATACGCTCGAACTGATAGGTGCTTTATGCGGAATGCATGCTATGTATTTAAATGATCAAAGTGCTTGTAGTGAAGCAGGGGGTTGGAAGAAAAGTAAATGTTGCACTTATGCTAGATGCGAATGAGATGATGCTAGTAAGGAACAGCTTAGATGGACGGAGGCGTCACAAGGATTAGCTTCGAGTGGCTGGATCAAGACTTGGATGGTTTGGGAGACTTGGGCCAGTGGTCAGGCTAGGCTGGACCAGGGCTAGGCTCTCTTCACTCGGGCTCTCCTTGGTGGAAAGGTGGGCTAAGGGGTGGAGAAGGAAACTCGGAACGGGCGAGCTCTCTCTGGCTGGGATTGGAATGGATTGTGTGTTGAAATGAGAAGGGGAGGGGGGTATTTATAGCAGCGGCCAGTGGCAGAACCCGTAAATATTTTTGGGCGGCCCGTTGTGGGCCGCCCGTACGGTCGTTCCTCGATTTCCAAAGCGCGGTACGGTCGTTTCTCGGGGCTGCTGTTTGGCTCGGTGGGTCGACTCGGTGAGTTGACTCAGCGGGTCGACTCGGTGATTTGACTCGGCGGGTTGACTCGGTGTTTTGACTCGATGGGTTGACTCAGCGGGTTGACTCAACGGGTTAACTCAGTGGGTTGACTCAGTGAGTTTGACTTTTTTAGGATTTTTTGACTGGCTTTTCTTATGGGGGGGTTTTCAGGCTGATGTTTAGGACTGGGTTGACTGGGTTCAGGCTTGAATTGGGCTATGGATTGGGGCTTACAAGGGTGAGTTTGGCTGAGTTTGGACTTGGGATTTGGGGGTATGGTTCTCCATTCATCCAGCTATCTCTACCAACAGTGTAGCCAAACGTGGGGTGTCTACAGATGCCCCTCTTTGGCAGAGGTTGCGTGCAACCCAATGCCAAAGCGAGTGGACACCCCACTTCTGACCAGGTCATTCATAGATCATGGTCTGAAATCTTTGCTTACCTTTGCATCTGTGCTAGTTGATCATTTGGAAACCGATCACTCGTACATATCGCGGGAGTTTGGAGAAAACGTTGCGATTGTCCCTGCATGTGCTGCAACCTGGGTACCCAATTGCAACCTTTCCATTCCCGATCGGTACTAACATCGGAAAGGTACAGCAGAGCCTCTGCGTAGCTAGTCTTACGAGGATACTGACCCTAAGACTGATTGTGTAATGTTTGATGTTTTCCCAGATCACTCCAGGAGTACTTGTTTCACTTGACTCTCAAAGTAGTTAGACGCCCTGCGTCAGATAGTCTTACGGGATTCTACTACGCCGACTTAGACTCAGTCAAGGTACTTCAGGCATCCATGCCTAGGTATGTGCGGGTGGACTCTTTCCACCCAATCTGCTGGTTTCGATGCTTAGTTTGCAATTCATTCTTTCCTAGATTGTGGTCTGGAATCTTTGTTATCCTTTGTATCTGAGTCAGTTGATTGTTTGGAGATTGATAATTCGCACATACCGCAGGAGTTTGGAGAAAACGTTGCGATTGTCCCTGCAGTTTGCTGCAACCTGGGTACCCAATCGCAACCCTTCCATTCCCGATCGGTACTAACATCGGAAAGGTACAGCAGAGCCTCTGCGTCGCTAGTCTTACGAGGTTGCTGACCCTGAGACTGATTGTGTGATGTTTGATGTTTTCCCAGATCACTCCAGGAGTACTTGTTTCGCTTGACTGTCAAAGTGGTTAGACGTCCTGCGTCAGATAGTCTTACGGGATTCTACTACGCCGACTTGGACTCAGTCAAGGTACTTCAGGCATCCACGCCTAGGTATGTGCGGGTGAACTCTTTCCACCCAATCTGCTGATTTTGATACTCGGGTTACAATTCATCGTTTCCACCTGTTCAAATGGTTTCTTTGACCGAGCCTTTTGGCTTTCATCTTTTCGTATCTTGGCATGTAGTACGACCGCATTAACACTGGAGTTTAGTTCGACCGTACTTTGAGTGCATTGGATCCTATGGTCTCTGGGGAAACCGCGAGACATTGGATCTTATTTGATTTTTTCGTCAGCTCCTACCCAGAGATATGGAAGATCTCCTGGTGTGTTGGAGGCAGAACGCTCTACTGGGAAAAATATTTTTTTTGGATTTTTGAAAAGATACCCACTCTGGGGAGTGATATTCCGTGGGGTTTTTATTTGCAAATAGGAATATTTTTTGTCTTTTTGAAATGGAAATCTGGTCTGCACGTGCCTCCACTAGGGATGCCTGTGGGGTCTTTGGCTAACCCACTTTATTTTGAAAGCAGGTAAACATGATGATTGATGCGATGGATGCTGATGCATGGAGATGCATGATGAATGCATGGTTCGGCTCATTCTCTTTCAGTTTGATGATTTTGCTTTTGCTGGAGATGCAAAGAATTTTGAGCTTATTGCTTGCAGGGTTGTGTTCCCTGGGGATTTTCTTTTTTATACGGGCGTTTCGTCAGCGGGTTGGTCAAGATCCCGACCCGTGATCGATCAGGTCCATCATCCCAAGATGTTGTTTCTTTGCTTAATGAGAATGTACGAGGATGTTATCTGACTTCAAGATGTTCTTCTGGGCGTAAATGTGATTGAGACGGTGCTTGGTCGCCAGTTTTGATCAAGATTCCAATTTGCGGGCGATCGGATCCGTCATCCCAAACTGTGAGGAGAGTGGAGTTCAAGACTCCTGAAGTGTAGTGCTGGGGATAGTGCCAATTTTTGTGATTTTTGCAAATATGTGGTCCGAATCTTTACTTGAGTGGTCAGGATAGAGATCGGTTATTGGAAATATTTTTTGTGTTTTTTTGAAAATTTTTGGCTTGAAAGCAAGGGAAACATTTTTTTGTGGTTTTTGCAAGTATTTGATTTGAAAGCAAGGGAAATATTTTTTTGTGATTTTTGCCAATATTTGATTTGAAAGCGAGGGAAATATTTTTTTGTGATTTTTTGAAAAGGTGATTTTGCAATATTTTTGGTATTTTATGATTTTTCTGAAATGCAAGGAAAGATGTGGAATTTTCATCCACTTCCAGCTTCTACTGCTGGTAAGGCACCCGATCCATTTTACGTCAGTGAGCAAGACGAGTCTCACACAGTTATTGCCATAGTTTTACATCTTCGGATGAGGGGATTTTGAGGGCTTTCAGTCAACACACCCACAAAGTTGCCTGTTCCTCATGTGCAATGCACATAGACCACGTATCGTCCGACGGACTCCTTCGGCCACAAAATGAGCCACATCCTCACATTTCCCTTAGTCAATCCAGTTTGGGGCCTTACGTTGCTCACAATTCCGTGAGGGTGCGCTCCACCTCCCAACAACCTTAATCCCCTTCATGAGTTTTGGGAACAAGGAACATCCGTCAGATTCAACAGCGACTACCAAATCAAGGTTGTCTATCACGGTGCGTTCAACACGAACAGGATTGCGGAGTTCCGCCCGCCTCAGCCCCTACCTGTTTAAAAGATTCTAAACACCCGTACGATCAAGTGTCAACCATGTCTGGAACAGGTTAGGAAAGAAAGCCCCCGAGAAGTTAATCCCAGTGTAGTTTTAGGTCTTCGGACCACTGGGGATGAATTTGTACAGTTCAAATTGATGGCAAATTTTTTTTTTTTAAAAGGTTCGAGAGTTCAAATCAAGTGGTTGAGATTGATACTGGTTTTTATGGAAAACTCAAAAAATCTTTTTGGTATTTTGAAAATGATCCAGGTCATCCGATCCTGGCTTGAACGGCTAGGATCGATGCCGGTTTTTATTAAAAATCTATCGGGATGTTGATCCCAACGTAGTTTAAGGTCTTCGGACAAAAAAAAAAACTTTATGTACATGCTGAAAGTACATTCTTTTTTGTGATTTTCCGAAAAATGTTCCAGGCTGTTAAATCTCAATTTTGAACGGTCAAGATTAACATTGGTTTTTATTGGAAATCTCTCGGGATTTTGTTCCCGACGTAGTTTAAGGTCTTCGGACCGTAAATATGTACAAGAGATATGTATATGCATATTTTTTTTTCAGAAAATGTCCTGGGGTCATCTGATCTTGATTCGATCCAGACTGATGCCGGTTTTTATTGAAAGTCCCTTGGGATCTTAATCCCGACGTAGTTTAAGGTCTTCAGACCCAAATATGTACAAGAGATGTGTATATGTGTATTTTTTTTTTGGTTTTCAGAAAATGTCCAGGGTTGTCAGATCTTGATTCGATCCAGACCGATGCCGATTTTTATTGAAAGTCCCTCGGGATCTTGATCCAGACGTAGTTTAAGATCTTCGGACCCAAAAAAAAAACTTTATGTACATGTAAACAGTAATTAAGGGCGGAGATTCTTGGGATTCTTCTTGGAATGGTTTGGATCATCGGGTCGTGCCTTGGATGGTTGAGATCACTGTTTGACCAAGTCAATTTTTTTCTTTCTTTTCCTTGAAAATTCCATGGAATTTTTCCACATCATCAAGCCAATTTCTCACCAACTTCTCACAAGATGAGATTTTGGTGAGATTTCTTCCTTTTTCTCACCATTCTCTTCCATCATTTCACTCTTACAAGGAGGTACAAGATTCACTTGCAACCACCCTTCCCAAGGAGGAGTTCTTCCCAAGGAGAGAGGAGGAGAGGTCGTTTCACCTAGGTGGAGGGTAGGACGGCCCCCTGGGCGCCGCTCGGACCTCCTCTGACCCCTGGTTTCTTCAGTGGATTGGGTAAAGGGGTGCACCCCCCTTTCTATATAACATGGGGCACCCCTATCCCATCCAACGTGCAATTTTTCTCTTCTCTCTCTCATACTCTTTCTTTCTCTAAGTTTTCTCTCTCCTTTTGGTGGTTCTTTGCTTCTCTCAAGTGGTGGGCCTTAGAGAAGTTTTAGGACAACAAGGTGGTCCCTCTTTGGTGAGTGGTAAAGGTATGGACCACTCCCTTTCTCTTTTGTCTTTTTCCTTCTTCATTATTTCTCATGGTTCCTTTCTTTTCTTCATGTCGCTATTTCAAAAGAAGTGAAGGTGGGCCCAAGTGTTCTTGACCCTTTTTCTAGATCTCCAATCTATTTCAAAGGTGGTGCATGGAGAAGGACATTGCAAGCTTTCCATTTCATTTTTTCTTCTCTTCTTTTCACACTCCCTTCATGTGTATGTAAAGGGTAATTTTGCCATGTCCATCAAGTGTGCATGGCAAAATATCCTATCTTTCTTTATGGTAGTTGGGCCTCTTTTCATGTGTATCAAATGGGCTCAAAGTGAAGTCATGGCCCTTGGTGTATTTGATGGGCCCAATGCTTCATTTTGGGCTCCCTCTTACTTTCTCTTTCTTGTCATTTCCTTTGGAGCTTTCTTTTCTTTTCCATTTTCTCTTCAAGGTTTGGGCCCATGGGAATGGTAGGGCCCATCTCAAGTTTTGGGCTCATGGGGCTTACTTTGGGTGACCTCATCTTTCTTCACATGTGTATGGACCAAGGTGACTAGCCCCTTCTTCACTTGGATCTCAAGTGGGCTAGATTTCTTAGTTGGGCCTTTATGGGCAAGTCGCCCAAGTCTTCTACCATCTCTTGATTATGATGTACATCCTTATGTACAAAGTGTGGTGGGTTCCTTGATATTTTTCCATATGAATGGGCTTTTTGGGCCCTCATTGAAATTTAGATTTCTTTGGACCATGTGTGCACCACTACACTTTGTCCATGTAAGCTTTTTTCCTTTCATGCTTTTTCTTTTGATGGATGGAGGACTTGAGTTACTTGATCATCTACAAGTCCCATGAGTGAGTTGTTCCAACAATCTCACTAAGTTCAAATGGTTTTTTTCTTTGTGGGAGGAAAGTGGTCCTCAAGAGTTTCCTTAGATGTCATCAATCTCAAATGGATGATCCTCCTTCAAGTGAGCCCTCCATGTGACCATAGCTCCTTGAACTTTTCTTGGGGTGCTTAATGGGTCATCCACCATCATTCTCAAAGATGAGTGATTTTTCTTCCAATTTGTGAGAAAGAATGATAACCATAAGTTGCCCAATTTTGTCCCATGCTTTGGGGCATTTTGAATTTTGACCTTTAAGTGGGCTATGTATATCATTCCTAGCCATTTTCATGATGGTTAGGTGACTCATCAAGCCATGCCCTCTTGTGCTCAAATGGTCCCCTTGTTTTGTTAAGAAATTGGTGCACATAAGTTGCCCAAACTTGTCCTTGCATGGACATTCCCAACTTTGATTCTTCATGTGGGCTATGTGCATCAATTTTTTTTTTACCATTGGCTTCTTTGATTCATATGTTTGTGGGTAGACCGCCATGTTGTACTCTCATGGTCAACACTTTCATCAAGATGGTGCACATAGGGGTGCCCATGGTTAACCCATGAATGGGTCCTCATGTTCTTCAAGCGCGCTATGTGCTCCCTTCAATCCATCGAGGTGAGGCATTTGGGTTGCTCTTGGGGGCCCACTTCCTTTCTATCCCCCATTTGTCCATGTACATGTGTAAAAAGATGGAAACATCTTAAGTGAGAATCATGGCCTTGGCATAAAAAAGTGGATCAATCCTTGGCCACATATGGACTTTGAAGAGGAGCTTCTCATGTGAAGTAGGATTCTTATCCTTTGTTGATCTCATGGCACTTGAGTGCATTTGTTGTCCAAAATGTGTCCTTAGATGATGGACTTTTCTTGCCTAAGGCATGCCATGCAACCTTCTTTAAGGTGGGCCTTGCTTTTCTTCAATGGGCCCAACACATATCCTAGGTAACACATGGAGTTGGGCTTTAGATCTTGCATTTGAATGTGAGTCCAATCCCATGGGTTTCCTGGATGATAATTTGGATTTTAATGGGTAAAGGATAGGGACTTACCTTGCCGAGCTTGTAGGATTCAATGGCGGATGGTACCAGAGGACGTCGAGTGATTGATGAGGATGATCCTGCCTTCATCATCCGCCAAGGGGACCACATGTGTTCCTTGGCTATGGAGCACCAACCTCTTCCCGCCATTAAGGGTCGAGGTACCAGGGATCACTGGGATAACTGGGTGAAGGATCCACAGCCTTTGCTTGAACGAGTATTGGCTGGTACTCCTTTTGCTGGCCTCCTCACCTTACGCTTTCATAACTACAGTGCCAACCGCATGATGCTCGCGGCCCTTTGAGAGAGGTGGTGGGACGAGACCCACACCTTCCAGCTCCCTTGTGGTGAATGGGGAATTACTCCCCTGGATATTTATATGCAAATTGGCTTTCCATTTCATGGGGCAGTTGTTCCCCAAGTCAGCTCTCTGGCTCCCATCACTTCCACCGACTGGCTACGGCTCGTTGGTGATGTCCCGCCCGAAGATGAATTCCAAGGCCATCAAGTAAAGATGCGATGGTTCTACAACACTTTTGCCTCCGTCCTCCCCACTACCGAGCTAGAGGCCCTCCACAAAGCACGGGCCATGATCACTTACGCCTACGGGTCCTTCCTTCTCTGCCACGCCAACGAGAAGGTCGACCCTAAATTTCTTCGCTTGGTCGAGGATCTCCACCACCCCTACAATTGGAACGGGGCTATCCTGACTCATATTTTCCAGGGTCTGGATAAAACCTGTCGGAACAGCCGGTCCTTACACCAGTTTCTGGCCTGTCGTCGAGGTATTTCTTCATTCACCTTTCTTGGAGACATTTACCCTCCTCCTCTTTCTAATTGTTAGGTATGCCTTTGCCCAGACTTGCTTTTATGATCATTTTTCCCATCTCGCGCCGAGGATGCGGGATAATATTGAGTCATCTTTGTATCGCCACATGTACTGGCACCAACAAAATCAGTCAGCGGAACTCCCGAGTTTCTAGGGACAATTGGCGCGCTGACATAGACGGGTTGACCGTTGATGACGTAAGTATCTTGCTTTCCTTATCCCTCGCTCTGTACTGTAGTTGATCGTGATGACCTCATTTGCTGTAGCTTGCTCGGATGCCGTACGCCAGCTTCCCTATCTATTACACCCCTCAGCGCGTGGAGGCATATGATGCTTCATGTCTCCGTATCATGCTTTCTGACGCTGAATCATTTCAGTGGTATCTGGGTGAGAGGTTGCTTCGGCAGGTCACTGGGGTGGCTCGGGTCCCTTGTTCTGCGCCTCCTTCAGCTGCTCAGATTCCTGCTGACGAGATGGCTGATGCTCTTGCGGGCCAGCCCGGGTTTCGTTTCACGATCCCGGATCATGACTATGATGAGTGGTATTTGCTGTACGGCCAAGGCCCTCTACTTCCTTCGCTCTATGTTCCAGGGGGCCGTCGCAGATATGCTGGAGGCTTAGTGACAGCTCCTTTGATGGATCTTTACTGTCGGGAGCAGGATGAGAGGAGGGACGATGACGACTATGTTGGCGACTTGTAGCCTGCTTTTGTATTCAGCTTATTTGATGAATGACCTTCTTCTTTTGGCTTTTACCTTCTTCTGTAAAAAATCTTCTGAATAAATATACAATCTTTGACTTGTCTTAAATTCCTTGATGATGTCTGGATGTTTTGTCTTTTGACTCATTCCTTGATGATTTGTGGAAGATGAGACTTCTCAACTGCATGGATGATGACTTGAACGGTTCAGATTGCTTGATTTGGCCCTGTGGGCCCACTTGATGAATAGATTTTGGGTTCTGGCCATCTTTCTTGGTGATCGGGTCTTTGATCTTGCTATTTAATGGCTCATGTAGGTTCTTCCATGGTTTAGATCATGATGATCTAATCTTTGAATGACTTGGGTTGCTTGTGGCCCCCACTTGATCATCTTTCCCTCTCTTTGATTTGATCAGACACATTCTGGCCGCAGTGCTTCGTGATTGGACCGGTGGGGTACCTTCTAGATGATCTTGATCAACCTCAATCAAAATCTGAAAGGTATTGGAGCCTTGGGAGGCCCTCAGGGTGCTATCTGCTGATGTGGACTGTCAGCCTCACCTACTAAGAATCGTGGAGCCAATCCCGCGGAGAGAGAGGGAGCGCGTCCGTACGGGCGGCCCAGAGCGTGCCGCCCAAGGCTGGCCTCTTGTGCGGCCTGGGCTGGCTCGGGTTCGGACATTCTCTGTTGTCTGCTGCCCTTGTCTCCACCTTCTCTGTACGTCCAGGTTTGATTTCAACCATGAATATTCCCTTTGTCTCCTCTTTCCTCCTCATCTTGTCCTCATCTTGCTTTGTCCTTTCTTGGGCAATGGATGGTGGAGATTTAGGGGTTGTGGGGGCTGTCCATGGTGGGTCCCACACTTCAGAAAGTGTTGAAGGCTTTAATGATGGAGGGATTTCTTTAATGGATGGTGGAGATGGTGCATTGAATGGGGGCATTGATGAGGGGTTAGGGATGGTGGATTGGTGGAGCTTTGGATGGCCCCATTAATGGCAGCCGTGCTGAAATTTCATATTTAAATGGGGCCCTCATTATGGGAGAGATGGATGGCATGGATGAGATGGGAGGATGGGACATAGGTGAGGCTATGCACCCCTTGAATGTGGGCCACCTAGATGATGTGATTGATGGAGGTGATGGGACTATGATGGACGTAGATGGGCTGATCTCATGTCTGGATGTGATGGGTGGTTCAGATGATACCTTTGATGGTTTGTATGCTCTTGATGATGGCCAAGATGTGCGGCATACTTGTTTGGGTGGACTTGATGTGATCATTGATGATGTCCCCCTGATGATGGATGGTATGGATGCCTCGATGATCCCTTTGATCGGCCAGGATGATGACTGGTTTCATGATTTCCTGTTGGAGAGGGCCGCAGGTCCAGATCTGACCGTTGATTTTTCGATCGGGGTGGCCGAGACCTTTCTCGATGGTTCAGATGTATTTCTTGATGGTCAGATTGGTCAGGATGCCACGATGTGTGGTGTGATCTTCACCGATAGCCCTTTCGCTGGAGAATATCGTCCTTCTTTTGATCGCCGGTCTTTTGCGCACTCTGTTCATGAGGTGGGCGAGTCTTCTCATGCGGCTGAGGTTATGACAGTTTCAGACAGTGATGCGACTATATCAGACATAGCCGTTACTGAGGGCAGGTCAGGGGCTGTCGAGTCTGCAGAGGTTCCTGCTTTTCCTTCTCCTTTGCCCGTTGACCTTCCGATCATCGATGAGCCGTCATTGATTTCTGGGCCTTTTCTTCTGGAGGGGGTACCAGTGAGGACTTGTCAGCTGCTTCCTTGTCTTTCTTGCTCGCCACGGCGGCTTGCTTGGCTTGATGATTTGTCAGCTTATGAGATTCGGGATTTGGAGTCCTATGGCTTCGGCAGTCTGATCCATATGGCTAGAGTTGACATTGATTGGAGGATGCTCGGAGCTGCTTTGATTGACTGGGTCCCTTCATTGAACTTGTTTGCGTTCAATGATATGGAGATGGGACCTTCTTTGGAGGAGCTTGCACGCTTGACAGGCCTACCTTGGGATTATACTCAGTATATCTCGCCGAAGACATCGCCGAAGACTACCACACCGCAGAACTGGTTGGGGATCCCCTATCTTGTTCGGCCTGCAGCTGCCGGCCAGGATGCTGTAGTGTTCTCCTTGGACTTGCTTTATGATCTTTTTTCGGGTCCTCGGAGTGTGGCCGGATCTGTTTTTGCTCGGAACGCACTGATGTTCTGCTTGATAGCTGAGGTGCTGTTCTCGGGATGGCGCAGGTCCCAGACTCCTTTGCTTTTTGAGGTGATGAGCCGAGGTATCCGACGGCAGGGAATCATTTCTCTCGTCTTTGCCGAGCTGTTTAATGTGCTGACTGACTGTGCCCTGGGCCGCACTCGTGTCCTTTGCGGCTGCTGTGCATTTCTTCAGGTATCTTTTCTGTACCTTTTTCTTCTTGCTTTTTAGAAATTTCTTTGCTCTAGCTGAACTTCTTTTCCTTCTTATGATCAGGTTTGGCTATGGGAGCGTCTTTCGCTGACTGTTCCTGTACCATTTCCTGACACCCGTTGCCCAGACCTTATGCGGCACATCATGGAGTTTCTTCCGCGTACAACTAGGATGAGCGAGCCTTTGTATCGCAGGATGTTTACTGATCTTCGTGACTGGAATGTTCGTTGGGAGTCATCTTGGCTTTCACTTCCTCCAGTGCTTTGCGATGCACACCGCCTTCCTCTGATGCTGGTAGGCTTTCGATCTTACTTTTCTTACCACCCTGTCCTATTCCTGCGGCAGTTTGGGTACGAGCAGGACGTTCCTCTTTTCGCTTTCACGGGTATCGGGCGTCGAGCACTTCCATCTAGATCCTCTGACTTTAGGACTCGGGTTGATGGATCCTGGGCGAGTTACCTGACTGTTGATCTGCTTGGTTTTGAGTTGCGGGCCTTTCTGATGGCGACCGCCCCATATTAGTACTGGGTAGCTGAGCAGTCTTTTTATCGACGTATCCCTTGCTGGCACCAGACTGTTGATGAGGATGAGCAGGATATCGTTGGAGATGCTGGCTCTTCATCTGGTTCATATGAACCTTTTGAGGAGCGCCCATTCATTGATCCTTGCTTCCTTTTAGCCACTCATGGCCATCTGCTGTCTGAGATTTCTGCACTTCGGTATCATTGTGAGATGATGTCGAGGAGATTGGCTGCTGATCAGAGGTTGTTTGATGAGGAGACGGCGATCCGTACCCTTGAGCGGGATGAGGTGCATTACTTGCGTATGGAGGTGAGCAGGTTGAGAGCGAGGCTACTTCATTATGAGTCAGAGGATTTACCTGATGTGGCCGAGGAGGAGGGTAGAGATTGATTGCGTTGGCCACCCACACATTCCTTTTTTACATATATGATTGATGATGATGCATTTTTGTATTTTTTTGAAAAAGATGACATGATATGTGTAAAAGAAATATGATGCTTTTAATGAAAAAAGAAGAAAACTTTTTTTAGAATCTATTGTGCCATGAGTTGCCTTGTGAGTGTGTCTGGATTTTGCGTCGGGATACAGGAATCAGAGTCGGGGCTCAGCCAATGTTTTGACCGATGTCTCGAGATTAACTTGCGTGATCCTTTGGTTCCCTAGAGGTGTAGGCAACGGAAACTATTGCCTCGTGAGATTGTCAGAATTTGCAGAGCTCTTCGCTCCTGACTGCACTTCTTTTTGTTCTTGAACTGTGACTGCTCAAACCGATCTGGACTGTCTGATTTCCTGGTACCTGCACTTTTATTTTTTTTCATTCGAGCCATTTTTGCCTGCAGTGCTCTTTCGAGTTTTCACCGCGGCCGGCCTTTCCCGTCATTTTTGCCCGTGGCGCCCTTTCGGGTTTTCACCACGTCCTGGGTGTTTGATCTTACCTGCCCCTTGGCAGCTATGCTGTTTTTACCCTTGGCGCCCTTTCGGGTTTTCACCGAGTCCGCTGTATGCCCACTATTTTTACTCGGAGCGCCATTTCGGGTTTTTACTCCGCCCTCTTTGTTTAGGCACACATCTTCTTTTTTCTTTTTTTTTGTTTTTTTTTCTGGATCTTTGGATAATTGCAGCGGCTAGAGGTCGGGGATCCTTCGTTGCCGGCCAATGGCAGTCTTTCAACCCTTATCCTAAGTTACGATGATAGAGCTGTCGGTCTTTGCTACCAACCTTTCTGAGATGGGTGGATGGATGACTGTGTTTTCTTCTTGGGTTGATTTTTTCTCGGGTGCCTTGCTTTGGCTTCCCTTTTTCTTTTTCTCTTTTTTTTTTCTTTTGTATCCTCTCTTTTTTTTCTTTTTTTTTGTATTTTTTTTAATCGCCTTATTTGAAACACTTGTTGGTGGACGGAAATGATTTCTCAGAGGTCTTAGCTTTGTCCTCTTGACTTCAGCTCTATTAAAGTAACTCTTGATAAGGTCAGAATGACTTACCCGTGAAAGATCTTCACTTTGTCGGTGTTGATTGGCTCAGGAAGATCCACCCCTCTCATGCTGGTGAGTCTGAGGGCGCCTCTGGGAAGTACTTCTCTGATGATCAGCGGCCCATCCCACGAGGGTTTGAACTTTCCTCTGGGATCCGGAAGCTGCGACGGTAAAATCTTCTTCATGACCATGTCGCCTAACTTGAAACTTCTTTTTCGGACTCTTTTGGTGTAAGCCTGAGCGATCCTTTTCTGATAACACTGAGAATGACTTAGCGCACGCATGCGCTTTTCATCTACTAGCTGGCAACTGATCGAATCTGGCCCGTTGCCATTCTCCTTCATCAATTCCGCTTTCGAGTAACACTCGTAGTGATGGTATTTCCACCTCGACTGGCAGAACTGCATCCATTCCATGAGTAAGCTCGAAAGGAGTAAGGCCCGTAGCAGACCGTACAGACGTTCGATAGGCCCAAAGTGCATATGGGAGCATATCTGACCAATCCCGATAGCTCACGACCATCTTCTCAAGTATCCTGACGATTGTCTTGTTAGCGGCTTCTACCCCACCATTCATCTGAGGACGGTAGGGGCTTGATCGATGACGTTGGATCTTGAATTTGCTGAGGAAGTCATCCATCTTCTTGTTGAGGAACGGGGTTCCATTATCTGTGATGATAGCATTGGGGATTCCATACCGGCATATAATGTTGTTCTTCATGAATTTGATAACCTGAGATGCTGCAATCATGGTGTAGGAGGCTACCTCTACCCACTTGGTGAAGTAGTCGACTGCCACAAGTATGTACTCATGACCATTTGATGCTTTGGGACTGATCTTGCCGATGTGTCGAGTCCCCACATGGAGAAGGGCCAGGGGGTGGTCAGGTTGTATAATTCTGATGAAGGGGCATGGATTTGATTCGCATGCTCCTGACACTTGAAGCATTTTCTAACGTGCTTGCAACAGTCTATAGTAGCCGAGTCGTAAAATCTTCTTTGCCATCATGTGCCCGTTCATGTGTGGGCCACAGACTCCTTCGTGTATTTCTTTCATGATCTTTGCAACTTCTGTTTCATCGACACATCGAAGGAGGATGTGATTATAGGATCGCTTGTAAAGAACTTCGCCACTGATGGTGAACTGGCCGGCCAAACGCTAGATGGTTCGGCAATCTGTTGCTGTTGCTGACTCTAGATATTCCTGGGTTTCGAGATATTGCTTGATGTCGGCATACCAGGGTTTGCCTAGGGACAGCTTCGGCTTCTTCTATTTGCAGGCAGAAAGCATGTTCATCTTGAATTTCGACTATGAGCTCCCATTCTGAAGCTCCTTTTGGTATCTCGAGCATTGATGCAAGTGTGGCGAGAGCATCGGCAAACTAGTTTTTGGCTCTGGGCATGTATGAGAAGGTGATTTCTTTGAATTCTTCGATCAGATTTTCAAGATACACATGATATGGTATCAACTTCTCATCCTTGGTTTTCCATTCGCCATTGGTCTGATTGATGATAAGCTGTGAGTCTCCAAATACTCGTAGCTTCTTGACGCCCAAGATTATGGCTCCCCTTAAGCCAGCGATGCATGCTTCGTACTCTGCCATGTTGTTGGTGCACTCGAATGCTATGCGCCTGAGATAGGAATAGGGACATCATCTGGAGAGTAGAGGATTGCTCCAATACCACTTCTTTTAGAATTTGCTGCGCCGTCGAAGAATAACGTCCACTCATCTTTTTTCTTCTTTTCTTCCCCTTCAATAAGCAAGAGATCTTCATCAGGGAAGAATGTCTTGAGCGGTTGATAATCCAGGAGAGAGTGAGCGGCAAGATGATCAGCGAGGGCCTGCCCCTTGATTGCCTTCTGAGTGACATAGGTGATGTCGAACTCAGACAGGAGTAGCTGCCATTTAGCTATCCTTCCAGTGAGTGCCGGTTTCTCGAACAGGTACTTGAGCGGATCCATGTGAGCGAGGAGGAGAATAGGGAATGCAATCATGTATTGACGGAGTCGCTGAGTTGCCCAGACTAGGGCGAGGCAAGTCTTCTCGATCGGGGAATACCTGGTCTCGTAGTCGGTGAACTTTCGGCTCAAATAATATATTGCTTGTTCCTTCTTCCCGGTCTCGTCGTGCTGACCGAGGACACAGCCAATGGCTTCTGCTGCTACCGAGATGTATAACAATAGTGGTCGTCCAGGAGTGGGTGGCACTAGAACTGGAGGATTCATGAGATATTTCTTGATGCGATCGAAGGCCACTTGGCAATCATCATTCCATTCTTTTGGAACGTTCTTCCAAAGGAGCTTGAAAATGGGCTCACAAATAGGTGTGAGCTGTGCGATGAAGTGACTGATGTATTGAACTCTGCCGAGGAAGCCACAAATTTCTTTCTCTGTTTTAGGAGGGGGCATCTCGATGATTACTCTGGTTTTGGTCTCGCCGACCCTGATGCCATCCTCGCTCACCATAAAGCCGAGGAGCTTGCCTCCCGTTGCACTGAAGACACATTTCTGAGGGTTGAGACGGAGCTTGTACTTTTCTAATCTGTTGAATAACTTCTTCAGATCTTCAAAGTGTCCTTCAATTGTACGAGATTTGACGATCATATCGTCCACATATACTTCAAGCTCTTTGTTCATCATGTCGTGGAACAGTGTTGTCATTACTCGCTGATATGTTGCTCCTGCGTTCTTCAGACCGAACGGCATTACCCTGTAACAGAAAGTTCCCCAGGGAGTGATAAACGATGTCTTCTCGCGATCTTCGATGGCCATCTTGATCTGATTGTAACCTGAGAACCCATCCATAAATGAGAAGATTTTGTATCCAGCAGTATTGTCGACCAGAGTGTCGATGTGTGGCAAGGGGAAGTCGTCTTTAGGACTGGCTTTGTTGAGATCTCGGAAGTCGATGCACATTCGAACCTTGCCATCCTTCTTTGGTACTGGTATGATGTTGGCGAGCCATTCAAGGTAGTTGGAGACTACCAAGAATCCCGCATTGTACTGCTTGATGACTTCATCTCGGACTTTCAGAGCCCATTCTGGCTTCATTCTTCGAAGTTTCTGCTTCACTGGCTTCATATCTGCCTTGGTTGGCAGATGGTGTACCACGAGCTCTTCATCGAGCCCCGGCATGTCTTCATATGAGAACGCGAAGTTGGACAATCTTGGAGCTAGGAACTCTATCATTTTCTGTTTCATCTCAGGTGGCAACGATTTTCCAATGCGTACTTCCCTAGGGATCTCAGGTGTCCCCAAGTTCACTATCTCGAAATCATCGGCTACAACATTGGCTTTAGATTCAAACTTTTTGAGGAGATCCTCTAGTTCGGGAGCCGGATCATCATCTTCCTCATCCCGAGCTTCGTCCAGACCCATGAGCTCGAAGTCTAATTCGATGTCGAAATCATATGTTTCGACTTCAAACTCATGCGACTCTTTAGACGAACTTGGCACACTATTGAATGCATGAAAAGAACTTTTTTTTGGTTTTTGAGATTTTTCTGAAATGGAAATGCTAGATGTTTTTGCCTTTTGAAATTTTTTTATTTTTTTGGATTTTTGAAATTTACGGGACTTTGAACAAGTGGGCATTGCAGACCATGATTGAGCCCAGCTTGTCCTAAAGTTCCTATCGCTGCTTAAACAGGCATTTTTTTTTTGTGGAAGCCAGAGCCCTCAGATGGCTCTTTGGCTGATACAAAAGTTAGGGGAACGGATGACCATTTAGGACCCCACATTCCTCCCCTGAAGAGGTGGGGGTTGATGATTCGGGCAAAGAATCACAGTCTGGCCCAATGACCATGATTTCTCGCTAGTCGGGTTCGAGATCTGAGTCGTACTCAGTCCCTCCCGGATCACTTACCTCGCATGGCAGTTCATCTGGTTCTACGGCTAGACATGAGTTTGGAATCTGGACATCGGACCAATCCAGGGCTGGCCATTTCCCTTTCTTGGTCCAATGGATGGGCGGCTTCTGCCCTTGGCTGGTGATTGATGGTGTTGATTCTGCAGAGATGGGCAAGTCGTGCCCCTTGCTGATTGATGCTGAGATGGGCAAGTTGTGCCCCTGGCTGGCTGAAATTGAAGTGGGCAGGTTGTGCCCCTGGTTGATTGATGCTAAAGTGGGCAAGTTGTGCCCCTGGCTAGCTGAAATTGAAGTGGGCAGGTTGTGCCCCTGGTTGATTGATGCTAAAGTGGGCAGGTTATGCCCCTAGTTGGGAGCGGGTATCAGAGTAACCTGGTCCTGAAGCTGCTGTATTTGACTTCCTTCTTCGTCTTCATCATTTCCTTCTTCTTCTGGAGGCTTAGATGGTTCGAGAATCTGATCCCATCGAATGGGGGGCCACGTGGCCCAAACTAGGCCCATCGGGAGGCCTTTGTGTAGTGCAGTCGGTTGATTCCCTCCTGTATCTTTGTAAGGTTCTCCTGGCTTAACAAATTGGATGGGTGAGCACCGAAATTTCTTCTTTCTTTTGTCCATGAAGATTGCCCTGTATCCGAGTCCCCATTTGCATTGGTTATATATCAGCGGTACCTTTCTAGACTTGAAATGATTCTTCATTCGGTATTTGAGACTCAGACGTTCTGCCGGTGAAAAGACACGGTCCACCCTTATCGCTTCTGGATTGGCGATGGAGTTCACAGTCTCGAATTCGAAACTGTGAAATGGGATGTCTTCTTCAGAGTGCTGGATATCGATGACCGGGATGTCTGGTTTATTAACAGCAGCATTGGAAGGAATGATGAGCTCCTTCTCTCCATGGATAGAGATCACTTGATTTCCACAGATGTATTTCACTCGTTGATGCAGGGTTGATGGCACAGCTCCAACCTTTTGAAGCCAAGGTCGTCCGAGCAACATGTTGAAAGAGGCTGATATATCCAGAATTTGGAATGTGATGGTAGAGATTTTCGGACCTATCTATACCTCTATGTCGACCTCCCCTTCCACTGATCGGTGGGTGTTGTCGAATTCTCTGACACATATGGTGCTGGGTCGGAATGAAGAAGGACTGATTCCCAGACGTTCCGCAGTCTTGAGTGGGTAGACGTTTATGCTGGAGCCATTATCGATAAGGACCAGTGGGACACAGAGGTCTTTGTATCGTAAGGTTATGTTGAGGGATCGTCCATGATCGCGTCCTTCCGGTGGCAACTCATTATCAGTGAAGGTGATGGCACGTGGAGCCAGGAGCTGTCCAATCATCAATGCTATCATCTCTGGTGCCGTATCAGAGGAGACATGAGCATCGCTCAAGGTTTTGGCAAACATTTCTCGGTGTATGCGAGATGTGCAGAGTAGCTCCCATACTGAGATTTGTGCAGGGATTGAATTGAGCTGAGTCGCCACATCGTATGCGGCTTCATTTTTGTTGCCGAGGCCTGAGAGAGCGCCTTTGGGATCTCCTCTGTTTTGATTATCTCTTCGGATGCAACGCCCATTGGGATTCATATTCCCTACTTCCACACATTCTGGATAGTGCCATGGGACCTCTTTATAATTTTCCTCCCCTTTACCTTCTAGGGTCACCGGTTCTTGCAATGGTGCTGGTGTGGGTACCAGATCTTCCTCATATGGAGCTTTTGCCTTGAGGACTACATTGTTGCCTGTGCTGAAGGGAAAATATCGAGGCTTGTCTTCATAGACCACATAAGGTCGTGGTCCTGGCTTGACTGTTCCTGGAGCAGGAGGCTCCCATGGAATGAATACTGGTCCTCTTGATATGGCAGGGGGTCTCTCTGTTCGTCCCAGCTTCCGTAGTGTGATTGACACACCTCCAGGGTTTGCCCCTTGCAATATGACTGGCTCGACTAGAGGAGCTCCTTCCAAAACAATGGGTTCTTGCTGCTGATGAGTATAATCCCTCCATTGCGGATTGGATTGTTCTTGAACTGGAGTTGCCCCTTGCAAGATGACAGGTTCGTATGTGGGCTCGATGTATGATTGTGCTCCTTTCAGGACGATTGGTTCCCAGCATGAATGGTTGTAAGGTGCCCCTTGAACAACTGGTACATCATATGGAAGTGCTCCTTCGAGTACTACTGGCTCGGATACTGAAAGAGAGAAAGGACTTGCCCCTTGCAGGATTGGAGGAGGATTTGTCGGCCCATAAGTGTAGGCATGAATGGACTGGATAGGGGAGAAGAAGTGATCGAGGCGTTCTCCTTCTTCTATGCTGTTGATGGTGGGGCCTCGAGATGAACTGGGATCCGTCGGATGTTGAGGCAGAGGATTCTGAAGAATGTTGGTGGAAGCTGCTGTGGGAGTCCCAGGTACCGAGATGACGATCTTGTGGTCATCAATAAGATCTTGTATGGCATTCTTCAAAGTAAAGCATCGATCAGTAGTATGGCCACGTCCTTGATGATAGGCGCAATACTCATTTTCTCGGTAGTTCGGAGGCAGAGGATGAGGAGGAGGCCTGGGTGCCATTAGAGTGAGTAACTGCTTCTGTACCAGCATAGTCATGACTTGACTAAGTGGTTGAGTGAGTGGGGTGAACTTCCTGAGCTCCCTGTAATTCTGCCTGTTCTGGTATGTGTATTGACCATTCCCTCTGAACTGCTGCTGCTGTTGAGGTGGTTGTGGCTGTGGTTGCGAATTTGGTCGTGGCTGATACCTCTGAGGTTGGTGCTGAACCTGATTCTGCTGATGATGTTGATGTCCTTGTGGGGGAGCGTATTGATTACCCTGAGCAGTGGTATTGATGTTGTTTACCTCTGTCGGGCGGGGAGGAGAACCTCTTCGGTTTCCATTCCCATATCCGATGGGTCTTCCCTCCACTCTGTTCCTCTTGACTGGAGTGGCTTGATGAGGCCATGGGGAGATTGTCCCGACACGGATTCCTGCTTCGACTTGCTCTCCAGCACGGATCAGCTGCGAGAAGTTCGCATATGGATGCGAGATGAGATATCCAGATATGCCCGGATATGTTGAATGAACAATCATGGAGATTTGTTCTTCGTCGTCGATAGGTGTCCGCATTCTGGCTGCCATAGCTCGCCAACGTCCCACATAAGTTGATAGTGTTTCATCACTCCTTTGCCTGAGAGCCGCGAGGTCAGCTCTTCTGGGTGCCATGTTAAGGTTGTATGCGAATCTGTCGACGAAAGCCTGGGAAAGCTGTTCCCACGTCCTGATGCGGTGGCAGTCCAATGAGGTGTACCAATCGAGGGCATCGCCCTTCAGAGATTTTTAGAACAAACGAATGAGGGCCCCTTCATTTCCTGAGATTACACTCAGCTCTCCACAGAAGGCCTTGAGATGCGCTGTGGGACAACCGCTGCCATCGTATCTTTTGAATTTTGGTACCTCAAAGTTTTGAGGTACTTGAGCATCTGGGAAAGGAAACAAGTCTCTGAACTTTGTCGAAGGTAAATCGATTCCTTGTTGTCGCTGAAGCTGATTTTGCATGATCTGGAACTGCTCCAGTAACTCGTCCAGTCCTGAGTGATCCGTTCGAGCGACTGGTGCCTCTTGGAGTAAGGCACGTTCTTCTTCGGCATAGTGGTCGATGTCTTCGACCCTATGTGCTTGCTGAAAAGCAACCGCGGGTTGCTGAAGTTGATTTGATGATTGAACCAGATTCGGATGAACTTGTGCTTGAAAGGACTGTAACTGAATTGGAGACTGTACTGAAGGTTGAACTGGAACTTGCTGGAAATTAACTGGAGATTGCTGAATTAAAGATTGCTGAAAATTAACTGGGATCCCATCGGCGGGGATGTACTGGAATTGAAAAGTGCTCCTGTTTGCAGGAGGCTGAGATGCTGGGAAGTGACCCCCTTGTTAGGGTATTCGCCACTGTCTGCTGATTGATGTGGGCTTGACACTGACCCCCATTGTGGGCATTCGCCAGTGCTGTCCCTATTGCTGGAAATTGAATTGAAATCCCATCGGCGGGGATGTGCTAAAATTGAAAAGGGGTCCCCTCGGCGGGGACATGCTGAGATCTACTGAGACTGTTGTTTGCAAGATTGACTGGAAGCTGACTGGAAGTCCCTGCGACGGGAGCGCTCTGAGATGGCCCTGTCATTGCAGGAAGGTACTGAGGAGGATGCCCCATAGCGAAGGGCTGAGATGGCTGCTATCGGTAGTCTTGGGCAGACTCCGATGGTTGTGCTTGATTTGAACTGGAGGCCGGAAGGACCCGGCATGGTTGCTAAGATTGCTGAACTGGGCCAACCTGATTGTTGGCTGCTGCGGTGGATTGTGCTTGAATGAATTGCAAGAGCATTTCTTGCATTTCTCTCATTCCTTGTGCCAATTCTTGTATGATTGGCGTATTCTCAATTAGCTGTTGTGCTGGAGGTTGCGCTTCGGTCATCTCAAGAGCAGGGAAGAGATGAGTTTCTTCTTCATGGTCGGACATGGCTTGTTGTGCCCGAGTGCGGATTATGCTGCGGAAGGGAAGCTGTTTCCGAACACGTTGAGCTCGAGGAGGTGCAATGGTGAGGACTATACTCTATTCTTTTTGGGTTTTGGGATTTTCTATTTTTTTTCTGGTTTTGGGATTTTTTTTTTTTGGGTAGAATGCTATGCAGATGAGATTGTATAAGGATTAGTGACTTTCAAGTATAGGAAGGATTCTGTTTTTCAAGTCGGATCACAACTAGTGGGACTAGCTCAAACCCAGTGGAGTCGCCATTCTGTGGACCCTCGCTGTTTCTGCGCTCCCACACGACGTTCTCGTCCCTTCCCCTTTCGGGAAAAGAAGGAGAGGATGCGTGAGTGCGAATCGCCGTTTTTGCCACTGGCTTACCTCGTTCTCGAGGGCTTTGTTTGGTTATCGTGTTAAGCTGGATGTGTGTAAATGAGTTTATATAAGACCAGAGTCGCCACTAGCCAGTTACTTCGAATCTACAGTCGGCTAGACCCCGTAGGAACGTTAGAGAAGGGGATCCGAAGATTCTTTCCTCTAAAATGACTCCTATTGATCTGCGGCCAGAGATTCGAGGTAAGGGATCTCGGTTACAGGGTGGGAAGAGGTTAAGCACCCCGCACACTGCCCGTACCGAAGTACGGTCTCTGCTTCACATAATCAAACTAATACTTCAAAGTCTGTTTTAATCCTTGTATATTCTCATAGATGACATGATGCATGAATGCAGGTCTGAACAGTAAGAGTTTCTGATGGGCAGGTTCCACTAACAGGCAAGCCCAGAGCATACGCTCGAACTGACAGGTGCTTTATGCGGAATGCATGCTGTGTATTTGAATGATCAAAGTGCTTGTAGTGATATGTATATGAATACGGGTCTGAACAGTAAGAGTTTCTGATGGGCAGGTTCCATTAACAGGCAAGCCCAGAGCATACGCTCGAACTGACAGGTGTTTTATGCGGAATGCATGCTGTGTATTTGAATGATCAAAGTGCTTGTAGTGAAGCAGGGGGTTGGAAGAAAAGCAAATGTTGCACTTATGCTAGATGCGAATGAGATGATGCTAGTAAGGAACAGCTTAGATGGACGGAGGTGTCGCAAGGATTGGCTTCGAGTGGCTGGATCAAGACTTGGATGGTTTGGGAGACTTGGGCCAGTGGTTAGGCTAGGCTGGACCAGGGCTAGGCTCTCTTCACTCGGGCTCTCCTTGGTGGAAAGGTGGGCTAAGGCGTGGAGAAGGAAACTCGGAACGGGCGAGCTCTCTCTGGCTAGGATTGGAATGGATTGTGTGTTGAAATGAGAAGGGGAGGGGGGTATTTATAGCAGCGGGCAGTGGCAGAACCCGTAAATATTTTTGGGCTTTGCACTGAAGATCGGTCGTCTGACCGGTCGTCCATAGCCCAGGACCGGTCATTTGACCGGTCCGAACACTCAACAGAAAGGCCCCTGTTGCCAATGTTGCTGGACCAATCACGACCGGTCGTCCGACCGGTTGTTGAATTAAATTTCTGGGTTCAAACTCTTTGGACGTTTTTTTGACCTTTTGCAGCCGGTCATCCTTGGGCTCAGACCGGTCGTCCGACCGGTCGGCTGCATAATAGAGCTTCTTTTACGAGCTCTGAATTCTGCTGCGCAAAGCACTATTTTTGTAGGATTTTTTGAAGTTTCTTCGCACCTAAGGCTCCAAACCTATAAAAGGACTCCTCAAGCTCGTTCCTAAGGAATCGGAAGAGAAATACCATGGTGGGAGGCAGCAGAAGTCGGATCCGGAGTTCTACAACTTCTCCTAGTTTGTTCTTCTAGTTTTATGTTTTTCTTAGTAGCTTTCATGTTTTCTTGGATCATGAATGGCTAAACCTCTTAGCTAGGGCTAAGAGGTGAAGCTTGTAGTGAATCTAAGATGTTTTAATTTGTTTATTTTAGTTTCAAATTAGATTATTAGTGAAGAACAATGGTTTGAAATTTGAATAAAGTTCTAAGTAGTTTTTCTTAATCTTATGATGGCTCATAGGATATTTAGAAGAATTTCTTGAGTTCTTAATTGTTTTGAATGATTCTAGACCTGTACACTCTGAGGAATCGGATTAATACGCTCTAGACCTTTGATCCTCATGTGGGAACTTCATACCAAGAGTTTTATTTTCTGAAATTTCTGCTTATGTGTGATTGTGTGTGTGATTTGAATGAAGTTCAATTTATGATCTAGTTATGCTTTGTGATAGAATTTAATAATGATTATGATTGTGATCTTAACCTATTAGAACTAGGATTGACCTATGCAATTGAGTGTGCTCAAGTCCTAACTTGAATTGAGGGAATCATGTACTTGAATCACACATATGACAGATTGTTTATTTTAACCGCTCTATCATCCGACTAGATAGGATTTGATTTCGATTCTAGTTGAGTAAGTTAGAAACCACAGCGAATTAAGCATCAAGGATTGCTACAAGTGGATCCTTGAACCCCTAGTGCTTTTTATTATTGATTACATTTAATTTAGTTTAAAATATCTATCTACACCCAAATCCAAAATCCTGTTTAGTTGGTCCTCGATTAGAAATCATTGGAAGTATTTTGTGAATTCTTACACAAGTCCCTATGGATTGACCTCGGTCTTACCGAAATTATTACTACATCGCAACCTTACACTTGGGGAAGCGAACAAGTTTTTGGCGCCGTTGTCGGGGACTTTGACGGTTTCGCACAAAATTTCTGAAAATAGTTTCTATTTAAGATTTTTAGGACTCCTTCACTAACTTAGTTTGTTTGCTTTATTTTGTTTTTCCAGGAATTCTAAGAGTCGAAGTAGTCACTTCATATAAGGTTTTTCTAACCCTTTTTTCTTTTATTTTTTTGAGATTTGCATGCCACATTGGGTTAAGGATTCTAATAACTGACTCATTAGTGAATGGGGAATTGTTGAAGGGATTGATAAGGAGACACGTGCTAAGAAACGTTTAGATTCTACATTTTTTCTGAAAGTATGGCTGGAAATCAACCCAACCCTATGGCCAATCAAAATCTGGGCCAAAACCAAAACGAAACGAGAGAGAATGTGGTTGAGAATGTTCCCCAACCTAGAACACTACCTGATTACTTGCAACCTGCAAGAGCGAGCACTCCCTCATGCATAGTTTTTCCACTTAATGTAGGGAACATAGATTTGAAACCGGGAGTAATCCAACTCCTTCCAAAACTTCATGGACTAGACAGTGAAAGTGCCTATCAACATCTTAAGGAATTTGATAAGGTGATAGCCACAATGCACTTTACAAATGTAACCGATGATGTGGTGAGACTCAAATTATTTCCTTTCTCCCTTAAAGAGAAAGCTAAGGCTTGGCTTCATGCATTAAGGCCAAGATCAATTGGCACATGGACTGAGATGACTAGGGAGTTCATTAAAAGGTTCTTCCCTACTCACAAAACAATCATGTTGAAACTTCTTATAATGAATTTTGCTCAAAAAGAGGATGAGACCTTCTTCCAATGTTGGGAGAGGTTCAAGGACTTGTTAAATGCATGCCCACATCATGGCTACGAAATTTGGCGGGTAATAAGCTTTTTCTATGAAGGATTGACTTCATCCTTGCGCCAATTCGTAGAGATGATATGCAATGGAGAATTCATGAATAAGGAAGCCGAGGAAGCATGTGACTATTTTGATGAATTGGTTGAGAATGCACAGTCTTGGGGTACATCTAGATCAACAAATTCTAAGACAAGCCAACAAAAGGAAAAATGAGGAATGTCCTCTTAGAAGAAGATAACATAAGTGCACATGTGGCTAACCTCACAAGAAAAGTCGAGGCCATGGAATTGAAGAAAGAAGAGACGATTAACTCAAAGGACGTTGAAATTGTTTGTGGAATTTGTGCCAGAAATAAACATGCAACACAGGATTGTCCCACAATTTCTGCATTCTAAGATATCTTACAAGAACAATCAAATGCCATAAACAGTTATCAACGACCATTTAGTGCTCCAAACTCAAACACGTATAATTCTAGTCGGAAGAACCATCCCAACTTCAATTAGATGAATGGACCAACTGCGAATGCAAACAACACCCCTCAAGCTCAAACTTTACTAGGTCCATCCCTAGTAATCACACCAAAAGCTACGCTAGAGGAGATGTTGGGTGCATTCGTATCAGTGCAAGTTGAATATAACAAGACTAATTCTCTAAAAATTGATGGGTTCATGCAAGAGCAACTGAAATTCAATTAAAATTCATCTCAAGACATTAATGACTTGAAAACCTCAATGGCTAGAGTTGAATCTCATCTCAGTGTTAGGGAGAAAAGCACACTTCCTACCCAACCTTTCCCTAACCCACGAATCCAATTTGAGATACAAGACACAAACTCATCCTCCCAACATACGGAGCATGTTCAAGCTATCACCACTTTAAGGAGTGAAAAATAATCGATAAATCTAATCCGATGAAGGCCCCAAAGCCTAGTGATCTGAAAAATTCTAAAGATGATGATAGCCCGAACAACACTCCACATGAGAAAGAACCGAAAAGGCAATACAAGCCGGTTGCCCCGTTTCCCCAAAGGTTGATTTTACCCAAACCTTTAGATAAAAACCTGAAATTTTTTTAGGTTTTTAAGTAAGTGAAGATTAACATTCTGTTGTTGGATGCTATAAAACAAATATCATCCTATACCAAATTTCTAAAGGAATTGTGTACACTCAAAAGGAAACACAATGTTCACAACAAAGTACTTTTGACTCAGAATTTGAGCGCTATTATCAAACAAGAGGTACCCAAAAAATACAAGGATCTGGGTAGTCCAACCATCTCATGCATCATAGGTGACTACCGGATCAAATAAGCCTTACTCGATTTAGGGGCAAGTGTTAACCTCATCCCATACTCGATCTATGAACAACTTGGGTTAGGTGAATTGAAACCTACCAAAACCACACTCCAACTTGCTGATAGATCTATTCATATACCAAGAGGAGTGATTGAGGATGTCTTAGTCCAAGTTGATAAATTCTACTACCCAGTGGACTTTATTGTCTTGGATACACACCCCGTGATAGGTACCGATGCTCAAATTCTCGTCATACTTGGCTGCCCTTTTTTAGCTACTTCAAATGTGATTATCGATTGTAGAAATGGGCATGTACAAATGTCCTTTGGAAATATGACACTTGAGCTTAATATATTTGATTTATGCAAAAAACCACTGGAAGTTGATGACGAAGTCCACGAAATAAATTTAGTTGAATCATTCGTAAAAGATACATTCCCCTTGACATTATATTCTGACCCGTTGGAGGCATGTTTGGCCCACTCTCATGAGATGAATGATGACACAATGTGAGAGATGGATGCCATTTTGGATGTTATGCCGGTACTTGATAATAAAAGATGGAAGGCACTATTTGAACCTTTACCCTTAAGCGAGAACAAACCTCTTCCATCAAATATCAAGACACCGAAGCTCGACCTAAAACCATTACCAAGTAATTTGAAATTTGTATATTTAGGTCGAGATAAGACATCCGGTGGTGATTTCTTCCCACTTTGATGAGGAACAAGAGAATAGGCTAATAGCTAGTCTAATAGAGCATAAGAGCGTCATTGGATCGTCAATTGCCGATCTCAAAGGCATAGACCCACTGATTTGTACTCATCGCATACACTTTGAGGAAAATGCTAAGACATCTAGGCAACCACAAAGATGCCTCAATCCCAACATGAAGGAGGCGGTTAAGGCCGAAGTGGTAAAACTATTGGATGTGGGTATCATCTACCCAATATCCAATAGTCAATGGGTGAGTCCAACTCAAGTGGTGTCTAAGAAATCCAGAATAACCATCGTAGCCAATGCCAATAATGAACTCGTGCCAACCAAAGTCACTACCGGTTGGAGAATGTGCATTGATTACAGGAAGCTAAACACAATCACGAGAAAGGACCACTTCCCCCTACCGTTTGTTGATCAAATTTTAAAAAGGTTAGTGGGCCATTCCCATTTTTGCTTCCTTGATAGATATTCAGGATATAACCAAATAGAGATCGCCTTAGAGGACCAAGAGAAGACAACATTCACATGTTCATTCGGCACTTTTGCCTATCGAAGGATGCCGTTTGGACTATGCAATGCCCCTGCCACCTTTCAATGTTGTATATTGAGTATTTTTTCTGATATGGTGGGGACGATTCTTGAAGTCTTCATGGACGATTTCTCGGTATTTGGTTATAAATTTGACGAGTGCCTTATGCACTTAAAAACTGTTTTAAAAAGATGTGAAGAAAAGAACCTCGTGTTGAATTGGGAGAAATGTCATTTCATGGTTCAAAAAGGAATTGTCCTTGGTCACATCATCTCACAAAATGGAATCGAGGTGGACAAGGCTAAAATCGATCTTATCTATAACCTTCCACCCCCCAAAAGCGTACGAATGTGCGGTCCTTTTTAGGACATGCCGGATTCTATTGACGGTTCATAAAGGACTTTAGTTCACTCTCTCGTCCTTTATGTAACCTCCTTCAGAAGGAAAACTCATTCGAGTGGAATAAGGATTGTCAAAATGCCTTTGACAAACTTAAATGTATGTTGACATGTGCTCCTATAATGCTACCACCTGATTGGAGCCTTCCTTTTGAAATCATGTGTGATGCGAGTGACTACGCTATTGTGGCTGTGCTAGGCCAAAGAAAATAGAAGAAGCCATGCGTCATCTATTATGCAAGTAGAACTTTAAACTCAGCCCAAGCAAACTACACTACTACAGAAAAAGAACTTTTAGTCGTAGTTTTTACTTTAGACAAGTTTAGGTCCTACTTGATCGGATCCAAGATTATCATATTCACCGACCATGCTGCTCTTAAGTACCTTCTCTCTAAGAAGGATGCTAAGCCACGCTTGTTACGATGGATCCTCCTACACCAAGAATTTGACATAGAAATACGTGATAAGAAAGGAGTAGAAAACGTAGTGGCTGAGCATCTCTCTAGACTTGTTCTCACTAATTCCCCTGAGACGACCGCGATCAATGACATGTTCCTTGATGAACAACTTTTTTTAAATCTCCCAATTGCCATGGTGTTATAGGCAAAATGATGGAGATAAGATTTCACGCGGAAATGCCCAAAACGTCCATTCGACTCTCGAGATAATCTGATCGAGAGTCGAATGTTGGATAGGTACGAGACGTCCATTCGACTCTCGAGATTAGCTGATCGAGAGTCGAATGTTTGATAGGTGCGGGACGTCCATTCGACTCTCGAGATCACCTGATCAAGAGTCATAGATTGAAAAATACGGAGCAGCTATTCGCAAGTCCCGAGTCTTCATAACCGATAGTCAAATACGGCAAAGCTCGATCCGCGAGCAGACCTTCTCACAAGTCGTTGAAAGACATTACACCCAAAATATGTACTTGGACTCGCGACCACATTTTAACCTGCGAGCAGCTTTACTACGGGCGTCTCCTTCCTTTTCGGAGTCCATGACTCCCAGCTACGGGCGTCTCCTTCCTTTTCGGAGGCTATGACTCCAACTATGGCTTCCGGCCGGATCCAGCCGGATTTCAAGGGATTACCATCTAGGGGCGTGATTGTTGGAATAAATCATTGGGTTGGATCTGACTAAAAAGATAGGATCTTATCCCATGAAATCAGCGGATTCTCACTATCGTATGCGACATCAACGGGATTTCGACATCTCACGTAACAGATTGGATTGTTTCAGATCTATATAAGGGGATGGCTCCCTTGAAGAGGAAGTACGTACTCATCATTCAATCTTGGTCCCGTTTTGCTTGGCTTCTCTTCTGTGGCCTAACTTAAGCGTCGGAGGGCTAACGGCTGGTCCCCAGCCACCCTTATTCGCTGTCTTGCTTCAGGTCTGGTGCTGGAAATCCCTCCTGGAGCGAAGGAGAAAAGCCGGAGGATCTCGTTACAAAATTTGACATTAACAGTTTGGCGCCGTCTGTGGGAACGACTTGATCATTAAAATCAATCGTGTTAACCACCGATCAAAATCCTTCGGTGATGCCTCCTAAAAAGACTGTTCATCCTTCAACTTCGAGGCAGGCACCACCTCCACCCGGTGAGACGGAATCCGCACCTGCCCTCCCACCTGTTCCGACGGATATCCCTCAAGGAGCCCCAAATATGCCATCAACAAATCCATTATTGGAGGCCTCTGGAAATCAGGATGATGTCCTACGATTCCTCGGGAACACTCTCCTAACTCTAAATGCCGGAGTTCAGGCACTGTCAAATCGGCTTGATCAGCACTTCCCTGAACCGCAAAGACAACCCTCCGAAGGATTACCACCGCCACCCATACCAGTTGCTTCCAGACATTCTATGGATGAACCACAGGTCCCACCACTTGGAGGCCATCCCCCTGTGCCGTCTCCGCATTCTATACATTCCAGTTCATCTCGACAACCTCAACCGCAAGGCTCCACCGCCGAAACGTCTAGCTATACCTTGCCATGGGAAGGAGATCTCAAAAGAATCCAAGACCGTTTTGATGTCATGGAGCAGAGATACCAGGCAAATCGGCCATCTGCTGTCATGGCGGCAATACATCAATCTGAATCTCCCTTCACAAGCGAGGTCATGGAAGCCCCGTTGCCCAGAAAGTATCGAACGCCTGTTATCGCTCCGTATACAGGCATTGGCGATCCTCTGGAACATCTGGAAACATATAGGTCCCTCATGGAGTTGGAGGGACATGGTTCAGAAATCATGTGTAGGGCTTTTCCCCTTACATTGAAGGAAGCGGCTCATACGTGGTTTCGGGGGTTAAAGCCACTTTCCATCAGTTCCTTTTCTCAATTATCGGAGATATTTCTTTCTCAATTCATGGGAAGTATTCGCATTAAAAAGCCAGCCTCCCATCTGATGAATCTGAAACAGCAACATGGGGAGACAATAAAAGAGTTCACAGTACGGTTCACTGCCGAAGCTGTTCAAACCGAGGGTTACACTGAAGAAAAGGGTCTCACAGCCCTCATTGCTGGAATAACGAGCGAGAAATTTAGGTTTGCCTTAGATAAGAGCCCGCCGAAAACTATGGCGGAATTCCAAGCCAAAGCTCAGAAATATATCAATGCAGAAGAAGTCGCATTGACACGCCATGGAGTACAAAGTAAGAAACGCAAGCCAGAAGGAACTTCTACAGATAAAAAATACCATCGTGATCAGCGCGATCGTTCTCCCAAGAAGCCTTACTCTGGTAAATATCATAATTACACTCCTCTTAATCGGTCTCCTGAAAAGGTTCTAATGGAGATAAAACACAAGCCATATGTGAAGTGGCCTGCAAAGATTAAATCCGATCCCGAGAAGAGAGATAAGAGTAAGTTCTGTTACTTCCACAAAGATCACGGGCATAGGACCCAGGACTGTATCTCTCTACGAGACCATATCGAAGCCCTCATTCGAAAAGGCCATCTCCAGGATTATGTTGCTCCTAAAAATAGGTCACCAGAAAGGGCGAAAACCTCATCTCGCCAAAAGGAACCGTCTCATCATCAAACCGACCGAGAGGATGCTGAGCTTACAGGAGAAATTCGCACTATCGTCGGGGGTCCAGCTTGCGGGGGTGACTCTCAAGCTTCAAGAAAGGCATACGCCCGAAAGGCGTCCAAAGAACCCCAGCAGATCTATTGGCTGGAACAAACGTCCAACTCTTCGAAGGCTAGCCCTCCCCCAATTTCTTTCACCCTCGAAGATGCAGCGGGAATTCATTTCCCTCATGAAGATTCCATCGTAGTCACATTGAAGGTATCAAATTATCTGACTCATCAAATTATGGTGGATACAGGTAGCTCGGCCGATATTCTGTATTTGGAGGCTTTCGACAAGATGGCACTTGCCAGAAACCTCTTCAAGCCAGTATCGACCCCTCTTGTCGGCTTTGGAGGAGAAGTGGTGACACCCGAAGGAAGTATCGATCTCCCAGTCACCTTTGGGGAGAGTCCAGCGAAGACCACCGTCTTCGTAAGCTTCCTCGTCGTGGATCGAAAATCAGCATATAACGCCATCTTGGGGAGACCGTCTCTAACTAAGGTTGGAGCGGCCTTGCACCCTTCATATTTATGCGTTAAATTTCCGACCCCAAATGGCATAGGGGTCGTGCGAGGAAGTCAGCAGGAGGCACGGTCCTGTTACCAGATAGCCCTCCAAGATCGAAAGAAGGCTCAAGCGACACCTGTCATGGAAATAGTTCAAGGATCATCCGACGTTCTCGCCACCGCGTTGGATCCAAGGGAAAGTGCTCTGAAATCAGGAACTCCAGGGGAGGAAACAGTGGCGATTCGCTTGACCGAAGACGACCAGTCTAAGATCGTGTATATCGGTTCCTCCTTAAACAGTATCCACCGCGAAGATTTGATCCGTTTCCTCACTGAATACCAGGACGTGTTTGCTTGGTCTCATAAAGATATGCCGGGCATCGATCCTGATGTCATCGTACATCGTCTCAAAATTGACCCGAAGCATAAACCCGTACATTAGCGTCGACGTGCCTTCACTGCAGAAAGACAAATGGCGATCAAAACTAAAGTTGAGAAGCTGCTCGCGGCAAATTTCATAAAAGAAGTTGACTACCCACAGTGGTCGCCAACGTAGTTCTCGTCCGGAAAGCTAATGGCAAATGGAGGATGTGCGTCGATTATTCAGACTTAAACAAAGCATGTCCCAAAGATAGCTTCCCGACACCACGAATCGACCAGTTGGTCGACTCGACAGCTGGACACGCCCTCCTCAGTTTTATGGATGCTTACTCTGGTTACAACCAGATTATGATGCATCCACCTGATGGCCAACATACTGCCTTCATCACAGATCGAGGACTATATTGCTACCAGGTAATGCCGTTTGGTCTCAAAAATGCAGGGGCCACTTATCAGCGTCTTGTCAACAAAATATTCGCTGCTCAAATCGGTAGGAACATGGAAGTTTATGTTGACGATATGCTTGTGAAAAGCATCGATGAAGATGACCACATTCCTGATCTTCGAGAAGCCTTTGATCTGATGAGGAAGTATCAGATGAAATTAAATCCAGAAAAATGTGCGTTTGGAGTATCTGCAGGGAAATTTCTTGGGTTCATGGTTGGCCAACGTGGAATTGAGGCGAATCCCGAAAAGATTAAAGCATTGCTAGAGATGAAATCCCCAGTGACTCTGAAGGACGTTCAGCGTCTAGCTGGTCGCATCGCATCATTGAACAGGTTCATCTCGCGAGCATCCGACAAGTGCCTGCCCTTCTTCAAACTCCTTCGTGCAACGGCCAAGTCTGATTGGAAGTGGACACCTCAATGTGAAGAAGCTTTTCAACAACTAAAGCAATATATGAGCGCTCCCCCCATTTTATCTAAACCTGTGGCACATGAGCAACTCATTCTTTATTTATCTGTGTCTTCCACGGCCGTTAGTGCCGCTTTAATAAGAGAAGATTCCGGGGTGCAAAGGCCCGTTTATTATATCAGTCGAGCAATGGTTGATGCAGAAACTAGGTATTCTGATTTGGAGAAATTGGCCCTAGCCTTAATCACGGCAGCTCGAAAACTGCGACCATACTTTCAAGCCCATGCTATTTTAGTACCAACAAATCATCCACTACGTCAAGTCCTTCAAAAGCCTGAGGCTTCCGGGCGCTTAACTAAATGAGCGGTCGAGATCAGCGAGCATGATATTTCATTCTGTCCTAGGACCGCAGTCAAGGGCCAGGCCGTGGCTGACTTCATCGCCGAATTTACATATTCTTCTGAAGATAGCGTCATGACAAGCGACCAGACTTCTTGGTCGCTCTTTGTGGACGGGTCGTCACGGGCCAGTGGCAGTGGGGCGGGCCTGATTTTAGTGGCTCCAGACGGGTCGCATTTTCAATACGCTCTGCGTTTTGAATCACGTGTCTCCAATAATGAAGCAGAATATGAGGCCCTTATTGTTGGCCTCGAGCTAGCTGTTGTCCTCTTCGTCCAGAATTTGATAATTCATAGCGACTCCCAGCTCATTGTCAACCAAGTTCTTGGCGAATTCGAAACCAAAGAAGAAAGAATGGCCTTATACAAGTCTCGTGTCCTCATCCTGCTCGCCAAACTGAAGACTTACAAAATATTCCATATCCCTCGCGAGCAGAACCAACTGGCCGATTCCTTGGCAAAACTCGCTTCTGCACCAGAATCAGAACTATCGCATTCGATCCCCATCGAGCACCGTCAACATTTGAGTATCGATCAAGTGACTCCCGAGCAAGTTATATCGGTACAATCGTCTCCATGCTGGATGGATCCTATCATCCTTTATCTCAGAGATGGATACCTACCAGAAAATAAGAAAGCTGCAAGACAAATTCAGCTTCGAGCTGCCAGGTACACCTTACAAGATGGAATCTTGTTGCGAAAAAGCTTCTCCTTGCCTTATTTGAGGTGTCTTCACCCAGAAGAAGCACATCGTGTTCTAGATGAAGTACACCAGGGGGCATGTGGTAATCATCCCAGGGGGCGATCTCTAGCATATAAAGCGATGAGGCAAGGATATTATTGGCCTACTATGAAAGCAGACGCCATAGAATTTTCTAAAAAATGTGACAAGTGTCAACGATATCAACCTATACCTCGTGTACCGTCTGAGCGGATGACCCCAGTCGACAGCCCTTGGCCTTTTGCTCAGTGGGGGATCGATATCATCGGTCCCTTACCTATGGGAAAGGGACAGAATAGGTTCGCGATCGTGGCGGTTGATTATTTCACCAAATGGGCCGAGGCAGAACCATTAGCCAAAATTACTGAAAAACAAACTACTAAGTTTATGTGGAGAAATATTATATGTCGCTTCGGACTTCCTCATACCATAATTACCGATAACGGAACGCAGTTCGACAACGCAGCCTTTGATGAATTTTGCGACAAATGGAAGATACGTAATCTCCGCACTTCTCCATATCATCCACAGGCGAATGGGCAGGTCGAGGCAGTGAATAAAATTATAAAGCATCATTTAAAGACCAAGCTAAGTGAATCTAAAGGGGTGTGGCCAGAACTTCTGCCAGAAGTGTTATGGGCCTATAGAACCACGGCTTGTACATCGACAGGTGAAACTCCTTTCTCCTTAGCATTTGGTGTCGACGCAGTGGTACCAGTGGAAATTCAAGTGCCCTCATATCGGATCGAACAGTATGATCCCGCGAGCAATCAGGAAAATATCCGACTTCATCTCGATCTTTTGGAAGAGCGAAGAAATGCTTCCCAAGTACGAGTGGCGGCATATCAACAACGTATTGCTCGTTATCGGAATGCAAAGGTTCGACCTAGATCTTTCCAGTTCGGAGATTTGGTTCTAAGGCGAAATCTTGGAATTCCTGTTCGTTCATTGGATCCGAATTGGGAAGGCCCGTATCGGGTTATTAGGGTTGTGCGACCCGGTACTTATTATCTTGAAGACATGCAAGGGAAGCCTGTACGTCGCCCTTGGCACGTGGAGCATTTGCTAAGATACTACCCCTAGATTCGATGTAGTTTATCATAACATCTTATGAATAAAGTGAAAGATATCTTTTGGCCGCTACTCCATTTATATGGACCGGAATAGCCCTGAAGAGTGTTTACACGTCCTCTTGGCCAATTGCCTACCTTTGGTAGGATTGAAATCATTACTAGTTGGTCGCTTCTCCATTCTCATGGACCTGAACAGCCCCGAAGAGAATGAATACCATCTCTTGACCAACCTTCTACCCTTGGTAGAATCAAAATCTCAATCGATAGATCAGTCTATCTCAACGCGGACATGGTCTCACGACCCCCGGATTGAGTCTAATTCATTTTTTCATGAGTTAGTTACTCGCGATTGGTGAGATGAGGAATCGCACTCCAAAATGCGAGCACCACAGCTCGTGCCCAAATTAGGGCAGCGAACGGGGTCACATCCTGATCGCGAGCAGCTTAGCTCATGCTCGAATTAAAGGGTCACATCTCTGACGAATCCATTCAAGATCAACAAGCAAAAAATAAAAGATGAAGGGAGAACAGCAACGAAACAGCGACACTTCCAAAAACATCTTTTCATTAATAATCAGATGATTACATATACATTTGTATAAAAGAAAATAAAAGGAAATCAATCGCTAGGAGGAGCCACGCTCTCGACTTCAGGGCCCATTTCAGGAGCCCCTCCAGCCTGCGTGGCTTCGGTCACCTCGTTCTCGGCAGCAGCTTGCTCTTCTGCAGCTATGATGGTCGCGACTCGACCGAATTCCCCCATATCGAAGGATGGGATCATCCGTTGCACTACTCTCAGTGTAAAGTCTCGACCAGCATCGTATGACTCATATCGTTCATCGTCATACAGCTGCGAAGTCCGGAACTCGGAAACTGCCCGAGTACCTTCCTCCGAGAGCACTTTTACAAGGGCGACTCTCTCCTCGTCCCAGTGGATCGAGTCGTCCTTGAGCTGCGCAAGAGCGGTGCGCTCCCTAGTCAGGTTGTCGTAGGCCTCCTTGAGCTGCGACCTGGCTCCCGCGAATTGCTCCTCTAATGAGATCTTGTCCTGTCGGAAGATCTCCCTCTCTCTCTCTGCCTTCTCCTTCAGACCCGTGAGCTTCACGTAGTCTGAGTCCAAGGCCTGATACCTGTCGGTCAGGACTTGGATCTTCTCAATGAGGATCTTTTTTTCCTCATCTCTCTTCGAGATCACTGCCTCACGAGCCTTGAGCAGTTGATCTCTTCCTTGAACTGCCTTTTCCAAGGCAGTCCTCTTTCCCTCAGCCTCCTCTATCGTGTGACGGGCGGCAACGATATCACGCCTCGTTCGCAGAATAAGATCTAAACCCTGCAAAGAGATGAAAAATATAAGATTTCTGGAACGTATCAACAGGTCGAAACAGATCTTGACAAAGTCTTACCTGAACCATCCTCATCCCCGCTTCAAGGATAAGGTTCTCAGGGCTTGGCTCGGGGAGAGAGCCGAAGGCGTGAGGCGGGACGTTCTCGAACAAGAACTTACACACAGGGTGGAGGTGGCGTGGAATCGAGTATGTCCCGCTCCCAGACGGTTGGGCAACGACCAAACCGGTCTGCTCGCGAGGTGGAGGCATGGACTCGCGAGCAGGTCCCTGCTCGGCAGCTGGGACCAGTTCCCGAGCAGGAGTTGGCTCTTGAGGCTCTACCTGCTCTCGAGCCTCTTCAGCTGGGGGGCAGCTGGACCCCACCCCATTTGGGGAATTGTCTGCAATGTTGATCACTGGTGGCCCAGGTGCGACCACCAGTGAAGGGATAGTAGGCCCAGCTGGGGCCCCCGCCATGCTCGCGGGAAGGGCAGGCTGATCGCTGCCCGCGCGGATGGAAGATTGAGACGGTTCGGCAGGGGTTCTCTTCTGCCTTTTGGAACCTGTGCCCTTCAGACGGGGCAGTAGGCCTCTCTTCTCTCCAGCCTTCGTCATTTCGACTTCTCTCCTGGATATGAGGCCTGCTGCTGCAAGTCGCGAAGGAGATAAGCAAGCCTCGATATGCCTATCTCCGACAGGCACCTTATACACTCTGACGATCTTCTCGTTGATCCCACCCTTCAAATTCGGTTTCCGCAATGCCGGGATACCTGCGAGCACAAATAATGGTCAAACGAAGCAAAACCCTAAAAATTATTCTAAGGAAACTGCACAATACGGGATTGTGTCTACCTTCACAGAAAAACCGGGTCACTCCTGGACCCCTGGAGGAGGCAGACTCCCAGCTCCCGGAAGCATAGAACCACCGCTTCCTCCAGCCGGGATAGTTCAAGGAGGGCTTACCCAACACGAAGTTATCCCGGTGCCAGTAACATAAATAATACCAGCCTTCGCTGGATGGAGCTTTCTTTAGGCGGAACATACGGAGGAACTCCTCCGCCGTGAGTTCCCCGTTGCCAGCCTGAGCCCAAAGGGCAAAGGAGCCCAAAACCACCCTCCACCCGTTCACAATGAGTTGCCCAGGGGCAATCTTGTAACATCGTAATACATCGCGAACAAAGGGATGGAGGGGAAGGCGTACCCCCAAGATGAGCTGGTACTCGTAAAATGCTACGCATCCTGGGGGGGGGGGGGGGGGAGTCGGGTGTTTCTCCACCTCCGGGCAAGCGGAGAGTTACAGAGTCAGGGATTTGGTATCTCTCCCGTAGCTCAGCCAGCCGGTCCTCCGATAAAACGGAAGGATATCCGGCTGCTGTGTATCTCCCCGCCGAAACCCTTGCACTGCTGGAGGCAGAGGACTCCGGAGTGGCATCGCCAAGGGGGACAGTAGTCTCGTCAGAGTTCCCAGCCATGGGGAGATGAAAATAAAAGAAGAAGAAAAAGGAAGTATACCGAGAAAAAGAAAGATTGAGCACCGGAAGAGGAAGAAGAATGGAAAGAAAGGGTTGCAGGATTCTTTCGAAAAAACTTCTGTAGAAAATCAAAGAAATGGCGGACTCCGTATATTTATAGGCAATCATTCCGCCATATCTGATGGCATGTGGCAGTCCCTCGTTGGACACAGCGCTCGAGCAGGCACTCCCATTAACTCCTCAAACACGTGGCGAGCGCCCCTTCATTTTCCATCAGCGAAAAGGCTGCGAAAAGCTGGCGCTCATTAATTTTAGCCCATCATGAGGGGTGTCGTTCTCGATGAAGGTAGCAAGCGGTTTCGTGTGATAGTGAGCTAAGTCCTTTCCTTAAAGAATTCTTGGCGGCAAGGACTTGGGGGGCATCTGTTATAGGCAAAATGATGGAGATAAGATTTCACGCGGAAATGCCCAAAACGTCCATTCGACTCTCGAGATTATCTGATCGAGAGTCGAATGTTGGATAGGTACGAGACGTCCATTCGACTCTCGAGATTAGCTGATCGAGAGTCGAATGTTTGATAGGTGCGGGACGTCCATTCGACTCTCGAGATCACCTGATCAAGAGTCATAGATTGAAAAATACGGAGCAGCTATTCGCAAGTCCCGAGTCTTCATAACCGATAGTCAAATACGGCAAAGCTCGATCCGCGAGCAGACCTTCTCACAAGTCGTTGAAAGACATTACACCCAAAATATGTACTTGGACTCGCGACCACATTTTAACCTGCGAGCAGCTTTACTACGGGCGTCTCCTTCCTTTTCGGAGTCCATGACTCCCAGCTACGGGCGTCTCCTTCCTTTTCGGAGGCTATGACTCCAACTATGGCTTCCGGCCGGATCCAGCCGGATTTCAAGGGATTACCATCTAGGGGCGTGATTGTTGGAATAAATCATTGGGTTGGATCTGACTAAAAAGATAGGATCTTATCCCATGAAATCAGCGGATTCTCACTATCGTATGCGACATCAACGGGATTTCGACATCTCACGTAACAGATTGGATTGTTTCAGATCTATATAAGGGGATGGCTCCCTTGAAGAGGAGGTACGTACTCATCATTCAATCTTGGTCCCGTTTTGCTTGGCTTCTCTTCTGTGGCCTAACTTAAGCGTCGGAGGGCTAACGGCTGGTCCCCAGCCACCCTTATTCGCTGTCTTGCTTCAGGTCTGGTGCTGGAAATCCCTCCTGGAGCGAAGGAGAAAAGCCGGAGGATCTCGTTACAAAATTTGACATTAACACATGGTATGCAGACATTGCTAACTATCTTGCCACAGGTACAATTCCGACACATTGGAAAAAGTAAGATAATGATAAGTTCTTCAACGAGGTGAGAAAATTCCTATGGGACGACCCATACTTATTCAAGTATTGTCCCAATCAAATCATAAGGAGATGTGTGCTGGATGATGAACAACACAGTATCATCTCCTTTTGTCATTCTCAGGCATGAGGTGGCCACTTTTCGGCTAAGAAGATTACAGTCAAAATTCTGCAATGTGGGTTTTATTAGCCCACCATGTTCAAAGATTCCCATGAGTTTTGTAAAACGTGTGAGACTTGTAAGAAATTGGAAGGTATATCCCATAGAAATATGATGCCACTCAATCCCATCTTACCAATCAAAGTTTTTTATTGTTGGGGCATCGATTTCATGGGTCCATTCCCATCTTCTTTCGAAAATTTATATATATTGCTTGCTGTTGAGCTCTTAATTGTGCATATTCTAACCCCAATTCATCACTTATTATGCAAGATTTTCATGATTTAAAGACTAATCAAATACATGTTTTGTGATTGTAGGGATGAGAGCGGACTTCACTCAATTAGAGACCAAAAGGGGGCCATTTGGAGCCTTTGATGAAGGCCCACGGTGGACCAAAGAAAGAAGAAAGCAAAGAGAGAGGAAGGAGAAAAGAATAGAAAGAAGAAAAAAAAGCCAAATTGGGTCCGACCGGTCAAGACCAGTCGGCCAAGAAGGCCCGACCGGTCATGACCGGTCGGATGCACTCCCTGGAACAAGGCCAGCCTTGTCCGACCGGTCATGACCGGTCGGCCAGCCCTGTCCGACCGGTCGTGACCGGTCGGCCATGCAAGTTTCAGATTCCAGATTCTAAAACAGCAAGGTATTTCCGTACCTGGTTTTTCGGACCCATTTTTTGGGCCGATCTTGATGATATTTGGAAATCCAACACATCCATGTCGAAGAGGAGCTCGACACCGAACTAACCCAAGTGGTTTCGTGTCGATCGGAGCTACGGATTGATCGTGGTGGCCAAAACAATACGAACTGTCCAGAAAGTTTCAGATTTCGCTGTTCCATTCTGGGCCGGTCCAGGTGGCCCATCATTGATGATATGAAGAATCTACTTTGACCATCTTTTAGATCACATCCATATATGAATAAACACAAAGTTTCAGATCAAAAGGATGTGTGGTTTGATCGTACCGGTTGAAGAAAGATGGACCATCCAGAAAGATCCAACTGCGCAGAGTTTATAAAAGCCCTAAGTGTTCTAATTTTCGGACCACATTCTGGGATTGTTTTGGACAATCTAATCCGTCTATCATGTAAAGGAGGAATTTTTCTACCAATGTTCAAAATTTGGGATCAATCCGACATCTGTACACTCCTGACCGTTGAAAGCAAGATGACTGGTTCTGAAGGTACCCGAAGTGCGCGATTTTGAGAGGCGGTCGGTGATATGATTGGTGGGCCCATTCAGAGGATAATCTTGGAAATCTAAATCATCTATGAGGAAGATCACATTACAAGGAAGCTATAAATCAATTTTGAAGGCAATCCAACCATTGGTTAAGCCGTACTATAAAAGGACGTGCTCTCTTCTATTCCAAAGCGAAACAAATTCTGCTATGTTGCTGTATTATTGCTGCACTATAAAAGGAGGTGCTCTCTTCTATTCCAAAGCAACCAAGGACGTGGGGAGCAAGGAGTTCAAGTCATAGGAGGCTTCCTAGCCTCCTCCAGCTCGTTTTTCTTCCTTTTCTTAGTTCTAGTTTTATTTTTAATATGCTTTTCATTAGCTAATCTCTTAGCTAGAGCTAAGAGGTGAACCTTATAGTTTTCTTAGATTGTTTAATTCATTCTATTGGTTTTAAGATTGGTTTTCATGATTATGAACTATGGTTTGAAGTTTATACAAGCTTTAAGTAGTTTTTCTTAGTCTTATGATGACTCATGGATGTTTGGGAGAATTACTTAAATTCTTAATTGGTTTGCATTAGTCTAGACCTGTATGATCCGAGGAATTGGAGTGCGCTCTAGTACTATGATCTTCATGTGGGGACTTCCTACCAAAGTTCTACTTTTCTGAATTTCTGAATTATGTATGGATTATGCATGTGATTTGAATCAAGTTCAAATCATGATCTAGCCTTGTCTTGTGACAGGACTTGAGGATGGTTATGATTGTGAACTGAACCTTTTGGAATGGGGAATGACCTATGCAATTGAGCATGCTCAGCTCAGCCTACATTGAGTGAATCCTATGCATATGACAGATTGTTTGGTTTAACAGCTCTATCATCCGACTAGATAGATCTTAATATCGATTCTAGTTGAGAAAGTGAGAAACCATAGCGAATTATGCATCTAAGGAGAGCTATAAGTGGATCCTTGATGCTCTAGTTATCTTTCCATTATTAGATTTTCTATTTTATGTTCAAAACTAATTTCACAAACCTCTTTGATTCTAGTTATTAGGATAGTTGGAATTGTTTACTTCCTTCCCTGTGGATCGACCTCGGTCTTACCGAGATTATTACTACATCGCAACCCTACACTTGGGGAAGCGAACACTTGCCGTCGATTATATTTCAAAATGGGTCGAGGCAATTCCATGCTAGAATAATGACCATAAAACAGTCATTCATTTCTTAAAAGAAAATATCCTTTCCTGGTTTGGAACACCTCGAGTCATTATTAGTGATGGAGGATCTCATTTTTGTAACCGCTCGTTTGAAGCTTTAATGAAGAAATATGATGTAAATCACAAGGTGAGCACTCCCGATCACCCACAAACAAGTGGACAAGCTGAGATATCCAATAGGAAAATTAAACATATTTTGGAGAAAACAGTGAACCTCGATTGCAAGGATTGGTCGCTTCGACTTACCGATGCACTCTGGGCTTACCGTACTGCTTTTAAGACCCCCATTGGAATGTCTCCCTATAGACTTGTCTATGGGAAAGCTTGCCACTTGCCCGTGGAGTTGGAAGATAGGCAATATTGGGCGATAAAGAAGATGAATTTTAATTCTGACAAAGCAAGCTCTGCGCAAACTTCAATTGAATGAACTTGCAAAATTCTAGAACGAGGCATATGAAAGTGCAAGAATTTATAAGGACAAGACGAAGGTGTTCCATGATAAGAACATCCTTCGTAAGACCTTCACGATCAACCAAAAAGTCCTTATGTATAATTCTCGATTACATTTATTTTCGAGGAAATTGAGGTCTCGATGGATCGGTCCCTTCAATGTAAAAACGGTTTATCCATATGAGACTGTCGAGTTGTTGAATCCAAGGAACGGTAATGTCTTTAAAGCAAATGGTCAACGCTTAAAGCCGTTCTTTGAGAATTTTCCTTCAGAAGGTATGTTCATACCTCTGACTGATCTTCTGTATCAGGATGTTTGAACTCCTAGTCTGATGGAGGTATAGAGTAGTTAGGATTAGGATTTTGTTGCTTTTAGTTTGCTTTTTCATAGGTTTGTTAGTACGAGGTAGAATTCCAGTTGTTGTTCTCTTAGGTACTCTCATTCCTCACTCCCTTTATTTTATAATTGCTCTCATGTTTTGCTCATTGCATATCTTTTCCATTGAGGACAATGCAAGATTTGGTTAGGGGGTGTGGGATCACTAGGATGAATCTAGTGTTTTGTAACATTTCGAGCAATGATGTAGAAAATTTTCAATTTTTCTACAAATTCAAAACTCCATTGGAAACTTTGTTTCTATGCATTTGGGATGGTGTAAGTATAAGAAAAAGGAGAGGCGAACTGAGTGAAGTTAAATATCTTGAACAATCTCTAAGATACTAGTTTTATATTATTGAACCTCCAATTTATACAATTACCAACCCATTACATCACATTATATGCATGGTTTTCATGTTTAAAAAGCCCATCTAATGCTTGTTTTGTGATTGTAGGAATGAGAGAGACTTCACCCAATTGGAGACCAAAAGGAGCACATTTAGGAGCCTTTGATGAGGATCAAAGGTGGGCCAAAGAATGGAGAAGAAAGAGAGGAGGAAGAGGAAGAAAGAAAGAAGAAAAATGAAGAAAATAAAAGGCTCGACCGGTCGGCCAAGAAGGCCTGACCGGTCAAGACGGGTCAAGACCGATCGACCAACAGGTAGTCCACTCTCTGGACTGTCAAAGGACAGGTCAAGACCGGTTGACCACATGTAGACAGCGAGTTATACCTTCTAATTTCGATTTTTAGGTTTCCTAAGTGCGGGAGGACTCCGTAGTTTCGCAATTCTTCCAAGTCGGTGACGCCTCTAAGCTATAGAAGGACACCTACAGCCTCTTCCTAAATCATCTAGCAATGTGGGGAGCAAAGGATTCAAGACCTAGGAGGCTTCCTAGCCTCCTACAACTAGTTTTTCTTCTTCTAGTTTTAGTTCTAGTTTGTTTTTATGCTTTTCATTAGCTAACCTCTTAGCTAGAGCTAAGAGGTGAAACTTATAGTTTACCTAGATGTTTTAATTCGATTTATTGGTTTCAAGTTTGGATTTATTGAAGAACAATGGTTCATAGAAGTTTGAATACCAGTTCTAAGTAGTTTTTCTTAATCTTATGATGACTCATGGATGTTTGGAAGAATTGCTTTAGTTCTTAATTATTTTGCACAGTTCTAGACCTGTACGCTCCGAGGAATCGGATAAAATACGCTCTAAACTTGGATTTTCATGTGGGAACTTCAACCAAAGTTCTACCTTTTTGTTCTAAATTATGTGATTCATGGTATATGTGATTTGAATGAAATTCAAATCATGATCTAGTTATGCTTTGTGATAGAGTTTAATGATGATTATGATTGTGATCTTAATCTATTGGAACTAGGATTGACCTATGCAATTGAGTGTGCTCAAGTCCTAACTTGAATTGAGGGAATCATGTGTATTAATCACACATATGATAGATTGTTGATAATATAACCGCTCTATCATCCGGCAAGATAGGATTTAATTTCGATTCTAGTTGAGTAATTGAGAAACCATAGCGAATTATGCATCAAAGGAGAGCAATAAGTGGATCCTTGATGCTCTAGTTACTCTTTCATTATTAGATTTTCCATGTTTCATGTTCAAAACTGATTTCACAAAACTCTTTAGATTCTAGTTATTAGGATAGTTGGAATTGTTTACCTCCTTCCCTGTGGATCGACCTCAGTCTTACCGAGATTATTACTACATCGCAGCCTTGCATTGAGGCGAGCGAACAAGTTTTTGGCGCCGTTGCCGGGGAGGAGGTTAATCGGTTCTAATTGTTCTAGTAGCTATAGAGTAGTCTTAGTTAGGTAGGATTTCTAGTTTTTCTAGAAGTAGTTTTTTATTTTTTCTAGATTACTAACAATTTTTTTTTGTTTTGTGTTTGGTAGGAACTTAGCTGCTGACATAGTTCTCACCTTCACAGGTAACATCTCTCCATCTCCCTTTCTTCTTTTTGTTCTTCTTCCTAGATTAGGGTAGTTTCGGCTCTTTAAAATCTCATTATGGCTGATTGGAAGTGTGGTGCTTATGCATACCTTTTAGAAGATGAGATATCAGACCATGGAATCCAAACTCATTATGATTGGAACACTTATAAGCATGATTATTTTTGTAAGACTCAATCTACTTCTAATACTTCCCCACGTAAGACATTGCGAGATTACTGGAATGCGAACAATGTGTATAACTTTTCACCGAGTAAGACGATAGGAGAGTATCGAAAAGAGATGAATAATGTTCCATCGGTTTGGACAATGCATGATCACTTGTATGGCTACGCATATCAACGGCCATCTAAAAGCACAACATATAACATGCATAATCCAAATTGGTGGGAGCATCAAAATTTCAACTTGGAAGATGAGTCAACTATGGATGTCAGCAATTATCCTCAAGAGTTTCTTTCTTATGAGCCGCAACCGACATGAACTCTTGAGGATACGCTACAAGAGTTTATAAAAATAACTGAGCAATGCATACAAAACCTCTCGCCATCTCAAAATTTGAAATTCAACATTGGGAACACCAAATCAATCACCAACAATGAGGAGGATGAGGCTATCCAAGCCCAACCCTCTTCCGATTTAATGACTAAACTTTTATTGGATGTCGATTTTAGTGATCCCAACATTATCATCGATTATGGTGAATCGACTATCTCTTTTAGGTATTCCGATTTGAATGATGAAGAGATTTCAAGGACGGTTGACGAACCCAAGGAATCTACAAAATCTGAAAATGATAATATGGTTGCCTACAATGAGGATTTGAAGGATGAGTGTGAGTCCATGATTTCTTCTTCCAAAGGGCCGAATATTTATGAGTCACCGGAAGATATTCTTGCTAGAGAGATGGTCAAAGTCGATATTTTTGAGTCATTCCACCAACATAACATGACCAATTCTATTGTGGAAGATCTCCCTTTAGTTGAAAATTTCGTTTCTTTGGATGACGGGGTGTCACAATCTGAGATTTCAAAAGATCAACCAATGCTAGATGATGTACTTACCACTGAATCTGAAAAAATTTCTTTGGAAGACCTCCCCTCTATAGGGGAGGAATTCCTTACCCTTGAAACAGAATTTCCTTAATCACTTAGGGAGAACGAGGACCCTTCACCGTCTCTCTTGATTTCCTAGAGGAACGCATGACCCACCCCTATGATCTGGATGATGAGATGATTAAGGAGTTGAATAGTTTGTTAGATACGGTGTCGGTGCCTGAAGAACACCATCCCACTGATTTACACTCTTTACCATTATTTGTGGAAACACCATGCAATTCTGAATTTGTGGAGGAGACAACCCAAACCGAAAAATACTTAATGAATGTCTCTCCACCATCATGGATTCTTCAACCCATTGAAAATTCTGATTGAGAGGACCCATTTTTAATCAATTACAACCCAATTCAGAACTTGAGGAGATATCTTTTTGCTGCTCTTATCTCCTCCTTACATGCGTGTGGTGCATACTATGATTGGACCTTAATGAAGAAACGCACCCATGTGTACATTCGAGCAGGACTTTTGATGGTCCTCATGAGAAACTTATTGAAATTCGTGAAGATCCTGCTTAAATTTGATCATGTAGTCGATCAGACTAATCAAATGTAGGTAGGTAGGTTAGGATTTCTTTTGCACTTAGGATTGAATAAGTCTCATCAAGACAATGGAAGATGCTAGAATTGATCTACTTGCTACCTCGAGTACTCTCGTTCTCACTCTCCTTTTGTTTTATGTCATTGCTCTCATGTCATGCAATTGCATATCTTATTACATTGAGGACAATATAACATTTTGGTTGGGGGGTGAGATTCCTTAGATGAATGAGTAGCTTTTGTGACATTTCAAGCAATTATTTCAATTCAAAACTCTTTTGGAAAACTTTGTTTCTATGCATTCGAGATGATACGAGTATAAGAAGAGGAGATACAAAGTGAGTGATTTTGCAAGCTTTGAAATTCTCTTAATATAATGGTTTTATATGTGAATTCCCCTATTTTTTTTACTGATAGAAAATTTGAACACTTTTACACCTAGTTCACATTACACGATTTTCATGGGTTGAAAGGATTATGTGATTTGTGGATTAGCTAGACTTTGATTTAAGGTGTTGAGAAACCATGCCGGGGTACTTTGTCCATCCTTATCCATGGGAAAATAACGAAAGATACGGATTTCTAAAAATTCTATCTAATGAAAAAGAAAAAGGAAAAGGAAGGATGAAAATTGGGAATGATGGAGAACATGGTGGAAAATTCCAAAAAGGGCTACCTATTACCAATCGGGGGATGGTCAACCCATAACCAAAGCCGGAAATGGGACGTAGTGTGAAAGTAGTCGTAAGGATGGTAAGGAAAATTCCTATCATAGGCTTGTTGTTACTCTGTACACCTTGAAATCCGTAGTTTAGTTGATCTATGGAGAAGATAATCCCAAAAACTCATGAGATGAACTTTCACTATGCACACTAGGTTGAATTTGTTCGAGTTCTTCTATTTATCAATCAATCAGCGGGAATTTCATATGAACACATATTGTGTTTTGAGAGTTTAAGGTTTCAATTTCTATCACCTAATTTTTTCTAAAGTTTACACTTGTATGTCTTGGAATGGATAGAAACATAGTTTCTGAAGGAGAGTTGGTTTTTGGAGGTTTGAACTTGTTTCATGCATGTTTTGCTCGGGACTAGCAAAAAGCTAGTTGGGGGGTGTGTTGAACCTCCAATTTATACATTTACCAACCCATTACATCACATTATATGCATGGTTTTCATGTTTAAAAAGCCCATCTATTGCTTGTTTTATAATTGTAGGAATGAGAGCGACTTCGCCCAATTGGAGACCAAAAGGAGCACATTTAGGAGACTTTGATGAGGATCAAAGGTGGGCCAAAGAATGGAGAAGAAAGAGAGGAGGAAGAGGAAGAAAGAAAGAAGAAAAATGCAGAAAATAAAAGGCTCAACCGGTCGGCCAAGAAGGCCTGACCAATCAAGACGGGTCAAGACCGGTCGGCCCACAGGTAGTCCACTCTCTGGACTATCAAAAAACAGGTCAAGACCGGTCGGCCACATGTAGACATCGAGTTATACCTTCTAAGTCCGATTTTTAGGTTTCTTAAGTGCGGGAGGACTCCGTAGTTCCACGATTCTTCCAAGTCGGTAACACCTCTAAGCTATAAAAGAATACCTACAGCCTCTTTCTAAATCATCTAGCAACGTGGGGAGCAAAGGATTCAAGACCTAGGAGGCTTCCTAGCCTCCTACAACTAGTTTTTCCTCTTCTAGTTCTAGTTCTAATTTGTTTTTATGTTTTTCATTAGTTAACCTCTTAGTTAGAGCTAAGAGGTGAAACTTATAGTTTACCTAGATGTTTTAATTCATTTTATTGGTTTAAAATTTGAATTTATTAAAGAACAATGGTTCATAGAAGTTTGAATAAAGTTCTAAGTAGTTTTTCTTAATCTTATGATGACTCATGGATATTTGGAAGAATTTCTTTAGTTCTTAATTGTTTTGCATAGTTCTAGACCTGTACGCTCCGAGGAATTGGATTCAATACGCTCTACACTTGGATTTTCATGTGGGAACTTCAACCAAAGTTCTACCTTTTCGTTCTAAATTATGTGATTGGTGGTATATGTGATTTGAATGAAATTCAAATCATGATCTAGTTATGCTTTGTGACAGAGTTTAATGATGATTATGATTGTGATCTTAATCTATTGGAACTAGGATTGACCTATGCAATTGAGTGTGCTCAAGTCCTAACTTGAATTGAGGGAATCATGTGTATTAATCACACGTATGACAGATTGTTGATAATACAACCGCTCTATCATCCAGCTAGATAGGATTTGATTTCAATTCTAGTTGAGTAATTGAGAAACCATAGCGAATTATGCATCAAAGGAGAGCTATAAGTGGATCCTTGATGCTCTAGTTACTCTTTCATTATTAGATTTTCCCTGTTTCATGTTCAAAACCGATTTCACAAACCTCTATAGATTCTAATTATTAGGATAGTTGGAATTGTTTACCTCCTTCCCTGTGGATCGACCTCAGTCTTACCGAGATTATTACTACATCGCAGCCTTGCACTTGAGGCGAGCGAACATATATGCGAATTTCCGTATTTTTATGATTGATAGAATTTCTAAACACTTTTACACCTAGTTCACATTACACGATTCTCATGCTTTGAAAGGATTATGTAGAATTGTGGATTGGTTAAGTTTGGATTTGAGGTGTTGAGAAACCAAGCCGCAGGTACTTTGTCCATCCTTATCCATGGGAAAATAACGAAAGATATGGATTTCTAAAATTCCTATCTAATATGTATAAAAAAGGAAAGGAATGATGAAAATATGAGAATGATTGAAAATATGGTGGAAAATTTTGAAAAGGGCTACCTATTACTAACCGGGGGATGCTCTACCCGAAACCAAAGCCGTAAATGGGACGTAGTGTGAAAGCCATCGGAAGGAAGATAAGGCAAATTCCTGTCATAGGCTTGTTGTTGATCTATACACCGTTGAATCCATACCTTCGTTAATTCATGAAGAAGGTAACCCCGAAAATCCATGAGACGAGCATTCACTGAGCACACTAGGTTAAATTGTTTGGATGCTTCTATTTATCAATCAATCAGTGAGAATTTCATATGAGTACTTGGTATATTTTAGAAAATTCAAGGTTTCAACTTCTATCACTGGGCATTTCAGAATTCTTTACACTTGCATATCATTGAGTATATAGAAACATGGTTTCTAAAGGAGAGTTGTGTTTTGAAGAATGAAATTTATTTCACGCATGTTTTGCTCGGGACTAGCAAAATGTCAGTTGGGGGTGTGTTAAGCTCGTAAATGTGTATATTTTAACCCCATTTCATCACTAACTATGCTTGAAATATATAATTAAAGACCCAACTTGTAAGACCCATACCCTGATTTGTCCTCCGCACGTTTAGTTTTCGGTGCCGGTACGTCCCGGATAGACCAGATTAGCAAGCCTTGATCGCGACCCTATTTTAGTACCGCATCGACCCAAGACCTATACCCCGGCGACCGCGTAGGTGCTGCGATTCCAACGCTGCGCGGCACGCCCCATTGCGATACCCGATGTGAAAGTCGCGATCATTTGCGTAATCCGAGGTGGGCGGCGCAACGCGCGTGTGGCGTGGGCCCCACTTGCACAAATCCCAAGAAAATGTCAAATCCATCACCATCACCCTCACCCATACCCCTCTCATCACCCTACTCTACACACACCATACCCACCCCATCACTCTCTCACCTCAAAAGTTAACACTACCCATACCTCCCATACCCCCCTCCCATGCTAGCCACCACCACCATCATCATCATCATCACCCCCATGCTCCCTCCTCTCTACCCATACAAGTGCATACGTAGGGGGAGAGGAGGGCTTCTCATTTTCCAAATTGCAAGAAGAGAGAAAGGAGAGAGAAAGAGAGAGATTTGAGATATTTGAGTGAGATTAGAAGAGAGAAGAGAGATTAGAGGGAGTTGTGTGATAAGTAGAGGAGATTGAGGGTGGAGATCAAGCTTGGAGGACCCCGATCACCGTCCGATCGTCAATCCAACCGTCCAACCATCATTATGAGTGCAAGGGGGACATAAACCCCATTTTCTCAATTTCCTTTCATTTTATTTCCTTGGGCCCACCTTGTGATGGGAAATGAGATGGATGGACTGGATCATCCATGAATGGGCCCCACCTACTTATAATAATAAATATTAATATTAATAATATATATATAATGGGGAGAGAGGGCAGCCGCTGGACAGACAGCGTCCAGAGGACGCTACTGCCCAGCAGCGCCTAGCCTTGGGCGTTGGCCGTGGGTCCCCGCTCGTGGGACCCACCTTGATGCATGTATTCGATCCACCCCATCCGTCTGTTTCTCCAGCCCATTTTAGGGCTGGACGCCAAAAATGAAGAAGATCCAGATCTCAGGTGGACCACACCATAAAAAACAGTGGAGATAAGGATGTCTACTGTCGAAACTTCTTGGGCCCACCGTGATGTTTGCGAACGTTTTTACCTGTCCAATATTTAACTCTACGGGTCCCTCATGAGCTGAGGAACCTGATGAAGGGCGTGGATCATACCCATGTGGGCCCCACTTGAAATAAACAATAGAAAAGAAAAAAAAACTTTTTTTACGTCTAGACGCTGGACGTTCACAGAGACGCTGGAACCGTCCAGCGTCCGAGCGGTCTGAATGGGGTCCCCACTCGTGGGACCCACCTTGATTTTTATGGTGTATCCACACCGTCCATCTGTTTTCCCAAATCATTTTAGGGCCAGGGCCCAAATATGAAGCCGATCCAAATCTTAAGAGGACCGCACCACATGAAAACATCAAAGGTGATGGAGTGCACTGCTGTAAATTTTTGGCCCACCTTAATGTTTCTAGACCAAATCACATACCCAATATTGGGCTCATTGGGTCCCCCATGATTTGGGGAACCTGATAGACGGAGGCCCCACTCGATCAAAACCAAGATAACAAAAAAAAAAAGAAAAAAAAAAGAAAGAAAAGAAGAAGGAGAGGCGTCGTTGACTTTGGGAGTACCAGCGTCCACTGGACACTGGGCCTGTGATGCCCAGCTGGTGGCCCACTCATGGGTCCCACCATGATGCATGTGCTATATCCTCACCGTCCATCCATTTGGGGAGATCATTTTAGGGCATGATCTCAAGAATGAGACAGATCTAAGTCTCAAGGGGACCTCACCACAGAAAACAGTAGGGACAGTGACCCTACCGTTGAAACCCTCCTATGGCCCACCATGATGTTTATTTGAGATCCAACCTGTTCATAAGTTCACACATGCATGGGAGAAGGGAGAGCAAAAATATCAGCTTGATCGAAAACTTCTGTGGGCCCCACTTGATGAGAACATAACAAAAAAAAAGAAAAAAAAAGGAACATGGCCGCTGGACAGACAGCGTCCAGGGGACGCTGCTGCCCAGCAGCGCAGCCCTCTTTGGGCGTTAGCAATGGGCCCCACTCGTTGGGCCCACCTAGAATGTACGTGCCTTATCTATTACGTCCATATGTTTTTCCAGCTCATTTTAGTAGCTGAGCCCAAAATTTAGGCATATCCAAATGACAAGTGGACCATGCCACGGGAAACAGTGGGAATAATGATCTACACCGTTGAAACCTTCCCAGCCCTACAATGATGTTTAATTGTCATCCAACCTGTTTCATAAGTGGCTGAGCCCAAAATTTAAGCATATCCAAATGTCAAGTGGACCCTGCCACGGGAAATAGTGGGGATAATGATTTCCAACGTTGAAACCTTTCCAGGCTCTACAGTGATGTTTATTTGTCATCCAACCTGTTCATAAGATCACATGGATATGGATGAAGGAGAAAACACAAATATCTGCTTGATTCCAAAATTCCTGAGACCCAACTGGGCACCACGCAGCCTAGCAGGTGGCCCACCCTATGGGTCCCAACGTGATGTATCTATTAGTTCCACCATGATGTCTCTGTTCTATTCATGCTACCCATCTATTTTTCCATGCCATTTTAGGATATGGCCCCAACAATGAGGCAAATCCAGATGTTAGATGGACCACACCCGCAGGGAATAGTGGTCATCGATGCCAACCATTGGAAACTTCCTTGGGGCCACTCGATCTTCCATCCAACCAAAGGTTTGGGCCCATATTTGGGTTCCACCTTAATGGAGGTATTGTGTACCATGCCACCCGTCTTGATCGACGCATGGGGCCCAATTTGAGTGGGCTTCACTTAGAAATGGTGGTGATTGACTACCTACCACCGAAACCTCCTAAGACTGCTGAAGTGCATTTACTATCCGACCAGTGGGCGGGGCCCACCATGGTCCTTCCTTTGATACATATGTTTTTATCCATGCCGTACACCTATTTTGTCGGCCTACTTTGTATGTGCAGGCCAAGTATGGGGCCGATGTGGTCTCAAGTGGGCTATGCCACGAAGACCTTTACATTTCCAATGGGACCCACAGTTCGGGTCCCACTCTCCGTATATATTGGGCCTTTTAAGGCCAATGTTACATGATACGTTTGGTAACATGCTAGTATGAATAGCTTAATATGTCACACTGATAACATGCTTAGTATAATGAATATCATGCTCATTCATATGCCCATACGCATCATTTGTATGCCTGTTATGGATCACGATTAACCATAGCATATGCTAGTTGGCTTGTTATACTTAGGGGACCCGTGTGAGACAGGGTCGCCCCACATGATTGTGCAGTATGCGTAAGTTTGGTGCATGACTTGGATTGTATGACTCATGCATTTCGCATTATGTATGTCACGATCGCTTTCGCACCTTAGCAGCATCGGGGTGGTGGCCACCATAGTTACATCGTGGTTGGCAGTATTGGACACTGAAAACTTGTTCTAGTACGTGGGCGCTATGGATGTCCTTGGGTGAAAGTCCCTAAACCCTGTGGTACCAATAGGATGCTCCAACGTCGAGACTGAGTGGATAACATGAGCTTCCGTGTGCCAAATACCAGTGGGCCGCGTCTCCCAGTGTCGAGGTCGGTTGGAAAGGGGTGTGACCTTATCCGCCCGGGTGCAGTGGGCTATAAGCTAGGTCAAGTCTGACCAGCTCATGGAATGGGTCCACTATCGGCGAGCCGGGTGAACATTGGCATACCACTGACGAGGCGGATAGTGAGGTCTTTTCTACTCGCTTAGTTATGCGCGCGATGTGCGGCGGCCAGTATTAGAGTATACTAGACCCCGGTGATGTCCCAAATGAGAACTATTTGATATGTGGATTAGTCAAGGATTGACATGTTTGCATTGCATCTCTAGCATGTAACACTCGGCCAGGTAGGCCCTTGCATCGCATAGCCTTGGGATGGCTGGTAGCATTCATGCACTTGGTAACTTAGCCCTCTACTACTTTCGCTTACTCTGATATCTATATACTTGTCATATGTATCACACGCGCACACACACACTCTACTGAGCTTCGTAGGAAGCTCATGCGCGTTTGTTTACACTGTAGGTACTAGGGCACATCAGCAGCATTGAGCGCGGTGCATGTACCTGATATTTTGGGCTTCTACTACATTTTGTATTTCCCTTTCCAGCACTGTACTCAACAACTTTTTAGTGGATATTTGATGATGTTTTATGGTTTTGGATTATGCTCCTGTACAAAAAAAATTACCCTGAAAATTCTCCTGGTAGGATCCCAGGATCGGAACCTGGCATATGAAAGCTAGGAGCCGAGAATGGGGTACTACGGAGGCTGTTGGCACAAAGGTCGGCGATCGGAAATTTAGGAGCCTGGTCCCCGGGTTTAGGGCGTGACACAACTAATGCATGGTTTTGTGGTTGTAGGAATGAGAGAGAGAAGCCATCATTTGAAGGCTTAAAGACCCAGTTTACAAGTATTGAAGATCAAAGACCAAGTGCCAAAAGGTGGAAGAAAGAAAGCAAAGGAGGGAAGAAGGAAGTGCAGAAATTTTGCACTGAAGACCGGTTGTCTAATCGGTCCGAACACTCAACAGAAGGGCCCCTGTTGCCAACATTGCTGGACCAATCACGACCGGTCGTCCGACCGGTCATTGAATTAAATATTTGGGTTCGAACTCTCTGGACATTTTTTGACCTTTTATGACCAGTCGTCCGAACGATCGTCCTTGGGCTTTGACCGGTCATCTGACCGGTCGGCTGCGTAATAGAGCTTCTTCTACAAGCTCCAAATTCTGTTATGCAAAGCACTATTTTTGCAAGATTTCTCAAAGTTTCTTCGCACCTAAGGCTTTAAACCTATAAAAGGACTCCTCAAGCTCATTCCTAGGGCATCCTAGAAGAGAAATACCATGGTGGGAGGCAGCGAAAGTCGGATCCGAAGTTTCACAACTCCTCCTAGTTTGTTCTTCTAGTTTTATGTTTTTCTTAGTAGCTTTCATGTTTCCTTGGATCATGAACGGCTAAACCTCTTCGCTAAGGCTAAGAGGTGAAGCTTGTAGTGAATCTAAGATGTTTCAATTCGTTTGTTTTGGTTTCAAGTTGGATTATTAATGAAGAACAATGGTTTGAAGTTTGAATAAAGTTCTTAGTATTTTTTCTTAATCTTATGATGGCCCATTGATGTTTAGAAGAATTGCTTGAGTTCTTAATTATTTTGAATGATTCTAGACCTATACGCTCCGAGGAATTGGATTCAATACGCTCTAGGCCTTTTATCCTCATGTGGGAACTTCATACCAAGAGTTCTATTTTCTGAAATTTCTGCTTATGTGTGATTGTGTGTGTGATTTGAATGAAGTTCAAATCATGATCTACTTACGCTTTATGACAGAGTTTAATGATGATTATGATTGTGATCTTAACCTATTAGAACTAGGATTGACCTATGCAATTGAGTGTGCTCAAGTCCTAGCTTGAATTGAGGGAATCATGTACTTGAATCACAAATATGACTGATTGTTTGTTTTAACTGCTCTATCATCCGACTAGATAGGATTTGATTTCGATTCTAGTTGAGTAAATGAGAAACCACAGCGAATTAAGCATCAAGGATTGCTACAAGTGGATCCTTGAACCCCTAGTGCTTTTTATTATTGATTACATTCAATTTAGTTCAAAATATCTATCTACCCCCAATTTCAAAATCCTATTTAGTTAGTCCTCGATTAGAAATCATCGGAAGTATTTTGTGAATTCCTACACAAGTCCCTATGGATCGACCTTAGTCTTACCGTGATTATTACTATATCGCAACCCTACACTTAGGGAAGTGAACATCTACTCCACTCCCGGTTTAAGTCTCAACTCCTTTGAGTACACTGGCATTCACTATCGGAGGTTTTAAATGAGGTTTACCTCTCAACCTTTAGTTAGAGGTTTTATCGGTTCACCTCTCAACCATAACACGGAGGTTTTATTGATTCACCTCTCAACCATAACCAGAGTTTTGGACAAAGGGCTAACTCTCAACTCGAACGAAATTTTGGACATAGGCTAACTCTCAACCTGACACACGTTCACTCCCGTGTCGGAGGCTCTCCCTTGGAGACTTTGTTTAGGCCCAGCAAACAATCCAAGTAGTGCCAAACAACCCCTAATCTTTAGGCCGACAAACAGACAAAGACAAACGGCCAACGTCTCTAGTTCGAGTTTAATAAACAAACTCTACACTCAACTCCCATAGGGAATTGAGTGGATGGACTCTCAACAAAGACAACCCGCTGGTTGATTTCCACTCTCCCATGCTTCAATTAGCTTCCCTTGCTCCCCCGATTGTGTTGTTGTTTGCGTCGCCAATGCCTCAGCTAACACTTGATCAATCACCTTGCTTATAATGCCTTTGAGATGCCCAAGGTGACAGGAGGGTAGGTTTGAGAACTCTACAACTAATAGGAATGGGCACCTACAACGATCTCATCTTAGATATTTGGATAAGGATATGACTATCAAGGAAGATCTAAACTCTAGAGATCATGAGGGGATGAAGGTCATATTCTTCATGAGCTTGGAATGCTCCAATATTATGTTAAAGCACAAGGAAGATGCCTTGTATAGGTTGGGAATGAGCCTCAAATGGTCTCCAACAATGGTGGCTTCACTCCTCTCAAAATCCCTCTTCTTACCCCTCAAAATGAGCTAAGCCCCTTTATAAAAAGGTTTACAACGGACTAAAAACGGGCAAAAAATGGCTATTGTCAACCGGTCAAGACCGGTTGGCCAGAGGCCAGCCAAGATAGTGAGTTTTCTGTCTAAGAGGGGTGTCTGTCCGACAGATTGAGACCGGTCGGACCAGATCTGCAGACTGGTCAAGATCGATCGGCCCAATGGCCTGCACAGTTCACTGGACTGAGTATGTCCAACCAGTCTTGACCGGTCGGTCCAGTCCAAGCTGACCGGTCGAACAGGCCTGGGTTCAGCCTATTAATTTGCTGACCCATTCTTACATGACCCAATCTCTTTGGCCATAGTATAGGTGATCTTTTGGAACACCTAGGGCCACTCTATGATGACTAAATGTAAGCCTAATATGGTCAAGGTCATCAAGAGATTAAGGGTTTAGTTTTGGTCAAGGTTAAGGCACACCAAGGCATCACTTTTATTTATTTCTTCTTCCTTGATACAGCAGGGCCACTTGAGTCTTCGGTCTTCGTCTTCATTAAGCTCAACCGACACTAAACTCACTGACTTAAGTGATTGACAAACAAGGTGCACTAGTATGCTATAGAAAAGTGCACTAACAATCTCCCCCTTTGTCAATTACTTATAAAAACCTAACTTACCGAAAGCAAAATACATGTACAAGACATTACTTTGATAATGAATTAGATACAGGACTCTTGACATGCCTAACTAAGCAGCTCCTCTTCAGTTTGCTCCCCCATAACCTGTCAATCCCTGCATCACAAAACATAGCAAACTATTTTTGGTGGGACTTGATCTTTCTCCCCCTTTTTGTCAACAATTGACAAACTATTCTCTCCCCCTTAATGATATATCAATTAAGGTTAAGGTAAGAGTAGATAGTATGTCAAGTTAAAATAATAAGCACATGCTAACAAGAAGAGTATAGGGTGCATGATCATAAAAACATGGAGCATGCTAAGGAACATGATTAACAAGAAAATGTGACTATCTAATCATAGTTAATCATGCATAATTGGTCAAAGATATACGTTTGCAATAAAAGCACGAAGGGCTTATAGCCCAATCAACCAACCTCCCCTATTGGTATATCAACACCAATCCTAAGCAAAGATTAGCATACAATAAGTATGAATTTTAACATGATAAACTAATCTAAGCAGTGAGATAGTCTAGCTACAAATATACAAAATAAAGTAAGGCTAAACTACCAAATTTGAGCTAATGAGGCTTGAATCCTCTGATTTACTCGTACACATAAAAATGAGGCTGAAATCCTTAGAGATTCCTATAAAATTACTTTCTAGCTACCCTTACTAACTATGTTTAGTTTGAAAGGCCTAAGGGTAACTAATTTCCACAACACCCTCATAAAATGTAGCATGAGGTGAGGGGTTGGGAACTCCTTCTTTCCTAGAAGGGATAGTGGTCGGGATCCTCTTTTGGATTAGGGGGAAGAGAGGTAGCGGTGAAACTCATGAGAGCTCTATCAATATTTTGGCTCCCATCACTAGTGGAGTCACCAGATTTGGATTCGGACTCCTCCGTATCATCCCAAATGGCAGCCATTGCCTTTTTACATTTTGGTTTAGGCCCGTTTGGACATTCCGGGGCGATATGGCCATGATGACCGCAACCGTAAGATCGGACGAATGAAGATTTGGATGATTTTCGTTTATATTTATCACCCTTCTTATCCTTCTTATCATGGTTACTCCCTCTATCGAATTTGAGGAATTTTTTGAATTTTTTATTTAACTTTTCTTCTTCATCATCCTCATAATCACTATCTTCTTTCGACTCACTCTTAATTTTCTTATGTTTGTGAGAGGACTTTAGAGCGAGGTTTTTCTTTCTAGAGAGGGCCTTAAAGTGTAGTTCATGAGTTTATAGGGAACCTATGAGTTCTTTTACTTTCATGTTATTTATGTCTCTATACTCCTCTAAGGCTACTATTTTGGTGTTAAATCTTCCGGGAGGGACCTAAGTATTTTTCTACATATACGTCCTTCTGGAACCCAATCACCCAAGACAAACATGGAGTTATAAATATCATAAAGTTTTGTATAAAACTCCATGAAGGTTTCAGTCTCTTCCATCCTAATGTTTTCAAGTTTGGTGGTTAAGAGTTGAAGCTTCGAGCGTCTTACTGTGCTAGTTCCTTCGTGGGTAACCTCAAATATATCACACACTTCTTTTGCAGTTGCGCATGTGAGAATGTGCTGAAATTCATCCAGGGAAACCGCAAAGCAAATCGCATTGAGAGCTTTGGCATTTGCCATGTATTGAGCTCTCTCACTGTCATTCCATTTTTCATTATCTTTGGGAATGACAATGTATTTCCCATCAACCTCCACTTGTTCGGTGAGCAAGGCATATCCACGTTGTGTGCTTAGCCACACCGGATGGTCAATGAATTGTAAGAAAATCCTCATCCTAGTCTTCCAATAGGCGTAGTTGGACCCGTCAAAGAATGGTGGACAGTTGGTGCTGCCCCCATCTCGGTTAAACATCATGCTAGTGCTCCGGTACCGGATCTTACTCTAGACGGTTAAGTCCTTGAAGAGCAACTCGGTTTGATACCAATTGAAATTACGTCGGTAGTCTAACACGACACCTTCGTATGTGCAGAAAGCTTAAAGAGCAACTAGAATTATGACTAAGTCCTATAGGGGGTGATTAAAACCTTTTAAAATTCTTTTTGCCAACTTACACAATTTAACAAATTAAACTAAGTAAGAATACTTCGGCTTCCAAGCCTAAGTGGGTCCAATCACAAGACTAGCATATGGTTAAGCAATAAACAACCTAGTCTAAGCATGCATAGATAATCAAATGATTTAACTAATTAAGCTCTTAATCTATGCAACCTATGTAGACTTATTGTTGGGGTCCCAAAATGTAGGGGCCCTCAAAGCAAACAAAATGGCCACGCACCTCCAAAAGAATCCACAAAATACCCTCCGAGCACACGTAAAACGGATATTTACAAAAAATCCCCTTAGCCAATTTCGACCGAAATCTCTTGCGGGCCCCGCAAATCACCGTGATTGGAACCATCCGAAATCAAGTCGATATCTTCATTATGATTTATGATGAACAGTGCATGTGATTTCACTATCAAACAGGCCCCACAAACCCATCAAAATTCAAAACCCAATTTGGAGTGTTCAAAAGTCCATCAACGCACCCATAAAATCGGATTCCCATGCATCCATAAATTCAAGTACCCACACAACCGAAAAATCAGCAAAAAATAGAAATCGATTTAAAGGTTGCATGGTGTCCCATGCACCCCAAAAATGGGCCCACGCACCCATAAATTTAACACATTTCAGGATTTTCATTTAAAGGTGTATTGGAATCCCACGCACCCCAAAAATGGGCCCACGCACATGTAAATTCGACACATTTTAGGATTTTCATTTAAGGGTGCATAGAGTCCCACGCACCCGAAAAATCGAAGTCCCACGCACCCAAAAAATTAGAATTTTTCAGAACACATTTTTAGATGCAATGGACCTCCGCACGTCGATTTTGGGATGCGTTGGAGGTATTATAGGGGTGCGTGGCGCATGGCAACCCCTCATTGGTTGAGTTCTAATATTTTCAGGTATAAATACCCCACCCAAATATTCATTTGTACGTTTTTCAAGAGAGAGAGAGAGAGAGAGTTATTATCCTCTAGGTAATTGAGATTCCTGCCGAAAACCCTTGCCGGAATCCCTTTTCGATCATCGGAAACCCTTCCCGGTCACTGGAATCTCTTCCCAATCACTAGCGTCCCCCATCAGAAGGTTACTTTGACCACCACAAATCTAGATTATGAAAATTCATAAGTGTGGGCGCGCTATCCGTAAAATGATGAATCAGACAAGTGCATCGGGCTCCCACGCACCCGAAAAATGGCCCACGCGTCCATAAATTAAGTCCTACAGTGTCTGTAAATTCGACATGATTCGGACAAGTGCTTTGGTGTCCCACACACTCGAAAAATGATCCACGCGGCCATAAATTCGGGTCCCACGCGTCCATAAATTTGACGTGATTCGGACAAGTGCTTTGGCGTCCCACACACCCAAAAAATGTCTCACGCGTCCATAAATTCGGGTCTCACGCGTTCATAAATTCGACGTGATTAGGACAAGTGCTTTGTTATCCCACGCACCCGAAAAATGGTCCACTCATCCATAAATTCATAAAAAATTAGGTCATTAATTTAAAGGTGCGTTGGAGTCCACGCACCCATAAATTAAGTCCCACACACCCAAAAATCAACGAATTACAAAAAATGTTTACGGGTGCACCGACTCAATTTTAGGCGTTCTCAAGATCTGCTTGAGCCTATTTTGGGTATTTTGAGCATTTCGGACACAATGGAATGTTCAAATAGATATTTCAGGATGTCTAAACGAGCATAATTATGTACCTTCGAAGGATGGACCCGATTCAATGCGACGAATGAAGTAACTTCTCGGAAAGAGGCCGCTAGCATCCAGGACTATATAAATGTATCATCATTCACATGTACTATAAAATATTATCTGATTTGGGTCAAAAGCTAGACAAAAGGGATTATGATTATCACGATAAACCATATCGAAAGAGTTTCAATTCTCTATGAAATAATTTTTATGAACTGCCACAACACAACAGTCGATGCCCTACCCATTCAAACGGCATCCGTCGGTTGGCCTATTCAGGTACACACAACTGCAGATCGAACTTTCTGAGGTCACCTGTCCAAACATGACAGGTGCGGGCCCAGAGTTGTCCATCTCAGTCATAAACCCTGATAGTCTTAGCCCGGATCTCCAGTTAAAACATGGGACATAGACATCTGACTAATACAAAGATGGTTCAGTCCATAACAAAACAAATATAGGTCTTTACAACCACAAACTCTAAGACCATAGTTCCCGCTGACCAGTCTTCTGCCTTTTAATCATGGGTCATCGATCATTCGATGTAGTTAAGAGGTCGTGCCAGATCACGACCTGGAATGTATAAGATCTCAGAATCTTTGAAATAAAATTCGCATTGTGATATCTTTTCTTGTGTACCTTTTGTGAATGCTTGTGATTGTCTATGAATGTTTCCATTACTCAGAACCCCAGAGCAACATTACACAGAAAATGTCCTTGCAGCATTTTCAGTTCTAACAAACTGGCAACTCTACTTGGGATCGAACCATACCGGAATCTCTGATCAGCTCTGAGTATAGAAACATTTTAAGATTAATCATTTGTAAAAATGAATGTGTACGTAGGAGATCTATCACGAGGCATAATGTTTAAGCGCCCTCGGGCGCCAAACTGGCAACTCTCAACGGGAACATTCTTCCCTTCATCTTTAAGGTAATAGACATTAAATCAAAGGTTTTCAAACCCATGAACTTTCACAACTACGCGTATTTGTCTTCTTCTTGCTTATTTCTGTTAGTTTATGCACCGCGATCGATGGGTTCACGCTCCCGACAGCATTTATGAATTGTTCTAATAGTTTTCTGACACCACGAAATTAGCAAGATATCACCGCAGATAGACAATATGACATATTCAATGGCAAGTCCATGCATCTTCATCGCCACCGGGGGTTTCAGCTTCCCCCATTTCACCGCGACCACAATAGTCAGCTCCAACACAGAGTGGAAGTTGGTTGAGACCCGACGACAGAAGGAGCAAAAGAAAGCGGCCATTGTAGTTGCACACAGGAGGGCAAATGCTACGAAACTCTGCTCTGTGATCAGGAAACAATGGCAGCCGAAGCGAGAGCAGAAATCCATTGTCAATAGTCCTGTCGTAACGGCCAAGTCTGCGGTGCCTGCGATGACAGCCAAACAGTTTTCGCCGTTGTCTAAGACCCCTCACACCTCGCAGAAATCGACGAAGCCCACCCACTGTTGAGCTCTTAATTGTGCATATTCTAACCCCAATTCATCACTCATTATGCATGGTTTTCATGATTTAAAGACTAATCTAATACATGGATTTGTGATTGAAGGAATGAGAGGAGAATTTACTTATTCATGGTTAAAAGAGTCACTTTGTATACTTAAAGATCAATATAACAAGTGACAAAAGGTGGAAGAAAGAAGAACAAAGAAAGAAAAGAAAATATAGAAACGTTGTCCCAAGACCTGTCCCAAGACCTGTCTCAAGACCTGTCCTAAGACCTGTCCCAAGACTTGTCCCAAGACCGATCGCCAGACAGGTCTACACAGCTAGACCGGTCACCCGACCGGTCGCCAGACAGGTCGAGATGAGTCCAGAAAAACATAACTTGCTGGACTGTTTTTGATGTTTTGAGACCGGTCGTGCAACTGGTCGTCCATAGGCTGAAACCGATCGTCCGACTAGGTCCGCAGCGTAACAGAGCTTGTCTGTGAAGCTCCGATTTTCTCTGCGCAATTGTGTGATTGCTTGCACAATCTGGAATCTTCCGCGCCAATAGGACAATTACAGCCTCTTCCTAAGCCATCTAGCAACGTGGGGAGCAAAGGATTCAAGACCTAGGAGGCTTCCTAGCCTCCTACAACTAGTTTTCTTCTTCTTCGTCTAGTTCTAGTTCTAGGTTATTTTTATGCTTTTCATTAGCTAACCTCTTAGCTAGAGCTAAGAGGTGAAACTTATAGTTTACCTAGATGTTTTAATTCATTTTATTGGTTTCAAGTTGGATTTATTGAAGAACAATGGTTTTTAGAAGTTTGAATAAAGTTCTAAGTAGTTTTTCTTAATCTTATGATGGCTCATGAATGTTTGGAAGAATTACTTTAGTTCTTAATTGTTTTGCATGGTTCTAGACCTGTACACTCCGAGGAATCGGAGTCAATACGCTCTAGACTTGGATCATCATGTGGGAACTTCAAACCAAAGTTCTACCTTTTTGTTCTAAATTTTAAATATTGTGTTGATTGTTCATATGATTTGAATGAAGTTCATATCATAATATAGTCAAGTCTTGTGATGGGGTTTGATGATTATTATGGTTATGATCTTAATCTATTGGAAATAGGATTGACCTATGCAATTGAGTGTGCTCAAGTCCTAACTTGAATTGAGGGAATCATGTTGATGAACAACACATGTGTTGGATTGCTTGGACAATATAACTGCTCTATCATCCGGCCAGATAGGATTTTATTTCGATTCTAGTTGAGTAATTGAGAAACCATAGTGAATTATGCATCTAAGGAGACCTATAAGTGGATCCTTGATGCTCTAGTTATCTTTTCATTATCAGATTTTTCTGTTTCATGTTCAAAATCGATTTCACAAACCTCTTAGATTCTAGTTATTAGGATAGTTTGAATTTTTTACTTCCTTCCCTGTGGATCGACCTCGGTCTTATTGAGATTATTACTAAATCGCAACCCTACACTTGGGGAAGCGAACACCCACGTGAGGAGTTCCGACCATGCTGTAGCTACCAAAATTAAGATAAAGGCCGGCTCAAAGAATACCATCGGCGTAAGTGGTAATGGTCCAAGTGGCCGAAGAAGAAGAAGGGTCGTATGAAGCAAAAGAATTACCTCCATTCCAAGATCAGATCGACAGATTGGTAGAGGCTAATTGCGAGACAAATGATCAGATGATGGCTATTCAAGAAGCCTTAACCACTTTGATAGCCCAGAATGCCACCAGAAGTTCGCACCGCCCACTCGTCGGTTAGCAGAGGAATCCCAAGGGGCAGCAGAAGATCTGGCCGAGCCTGAACGCCCATCCAACTCAGGGTCACGCCAATCAAACGTGCACCACTTTCTGCATCGCATATGTCACGAGAAGAGTTATCCCAGACGATAGCCCACATGATACAACAAGAAAAAGAGAAAGAGAAGAGAGGCAGCTATAAATATTGGGTCTCGTACTCACCAGAGGTAGAAGAGGTACCATTCCAGACCAATTTCAGATGCCCGGACTTCGAAAAATTCGATGACAGAGGATCGTCAGAAGAACGCATCACCCACTTCTTGACTACGTTAGGAAATTGGTCTACAGTCCCGCAGTATTGCATGCGGCTATTCGGATCAACCCTGATAGGGAAAGCCTTTCAGTGGTACATGTCGTTACCAGCCAGCTCTATAAGGACATGGGAGCAAATGCAGGACACCTTCATCTCAAAATTCTTTGCGACGAAGAGGAAGATCTCATTAACAGATCTAGCATTGGTTAGGCAAAGAAACGGTGAACCAATTGAGAAGTTCATCGACCGATGGGGAACCACAGCAGCTCGATGTCGTGAATTACCTAGTGAAGGCGAGTAGATGAAGATGTGCCTAAGGGCTCTAGACCTATAATCTCGTACGGATTGTCAGGCAATACCTTCAACTCCTTTCATGAGCTGGCGACGAAAGCACATCTGGTGGAGGAAGCGGCATCCCAGGTAAACTTCAGACCCGAGAGACAAAAGAGAGAGATGGGAAGAATGGTAGAGACCCATCGGGTCGACAAGAGCAGGGACGAAAAAGATCGAAAATATCCCATTGTCGATCATAAGCCGAAGACAAAAGCAATGGTTGCTCAAGACAAGGGTAAAAGGCCCTATGCACCCAAACCCATATCGATAGCTGAGAGAGAAAGGGTGAATGGCCCATACACATTTGATATGGCCGATCTAGTTCCGATTATGGAACAATTGATTGAGGAAGGCTTAATGAGTCTACCAGAACCTGTCCGTCCCCATAAAGTCGGACGAATAAACGATTCCAAATATTGTAAATATCATCAATGTGTCAGCCACAAGACAGAAGATTACTTCTCCCTGAAAGGAAGGATACAGGGGTTGATCAATCAAGGGGTCATCAGCATGAAGATACCCGAGACGACAAAGGAGACAGCCGGGAGAATTTCAGCAATCCCAATAGAAAATGATACCAACCGATTGACTTTATTCCCTGAGCTGAAGGAACCATAGACTCTAGTCAGTAGCAAGAAAAGACCCGAGAACAGACAAAGGCTCGTTAACCAAAGAAAGAATAGGGGAAAGGAAGGAGAGAAATATCACAGGGGCAGATATGACCAGCGACGAACATGGCACATTGCGGAATGGTGTCGTTCGTCGAACAAGTATCATCCGAGGGAGTCCTGCAAGCAACCGAGGGGGAAGTTGATGCAGTAATCTTACGATCAGGAAAGCAAATGCCTGACCGTACCCCTCCGAGATCAGATGACCCGATGCAAGAAGATGATATCCCTGACAGGCCATAAGAGGGACCCCACATGCAAAAACTGAAAGAAAAGGTTGCCAAGGCCACGACCAACCAGCCAAGCCCAAAACCAGTAGCATACGATGTTATGTTGCATTTGCGGAAGGTTCCCGGCCGCCTAAGTATATACGATGCTTTATGTCTCTCGAAAGTGTACAGAGAATTGTTAATCAATGCCTTACTTGACAGTATGGTCAGGGAGGTTATGATGATAGAAATAGAAGAAGAAATGAATAATACAGATAAATTTTGGGAGGGGTATATACCGGTGTCACAAGTCATGCATGTCGACCATCCCTCGACAATTACTTTCTCAGAAGAAGACCGCACGATCGAATTAACAGACCACAACCGTCCGTTGATGGTCATGGGAACAATCAAGGATACAGAGATCAAAAGGTGCATGTTAGATGATGGGTCTACCGTAAATATTATGCCATTGAAGACATTACAGAAGTTGGGTTATAGGCAATCGGCGTTACGCTCGAGTCTCATGATGATTCAAGGGTTCAACCAAGATAGTCAGTGTACACTCGGATCAATCACGGTAATGTTAAAGATCGAAGAACTGATGACGAGCGTAACATGTTAGGTGATCGATGCAGTGACAACATACAACCTCCTCTTAAGGAGGCCCTGGCTCCATCAGTATCGCATAATCCTTTTGACGTATCATCAGTGCTTCAAATACAACAGATACGGGGTCCAATACAGGGTAGTAGCATATCCGAAGCCATACACAATAGCTGAGTCTTTCTTAGCCGATGCAAAATATTACAACCTGACCGACAGCAGTAAAACCGGCAAGAAGCCCGATGTAATGAAGAAAGGGCAAGGGGCAAAACCTCGAGTTGAGAAGTTTGTGCAGAAAAGCAAACCTCAGTCCATCACTCAGGGAAGATCCCAATATCATGTGGAAAACCAACCTCAACCGATCACAAAGAAATTCTATGTAGTACCTCAACATTTACTTCATCCAGGGCAGTCTGTGTTAAAATTAATCTCAGATCAACACATGAGTGTGCTCAAGTCCAGCTTCAACATGCCTGTACCCAAGATAGGAAGAGCCAAGCCATTCCCGAAAGCTCCAAGCCAATTCATCGTGCCGTCAAGAGATATCACCCAGAAAGATATTAAGTTTCACTCAGGGCCAAGTCAACCAGTGTCATCAGAAGAGAGAGAAGAGGGAAGAGAATCTGCCCAACCCCGACCAATAGAAGAGGAGATATAGCAGAGCCAGCCGGAAGATTACGAGAAGTATGAGATTCTTCAGCCAAGATTCAAACACAAAGAAGAGATTGCTAGCTCCATTTGAAGAATATAAGCAAGTATACAGAAACGGAGAAGGTCTAGGAGCCAAGGCAAGCGTGAACATGGTGACCATCGGCCTTATAAAAGAAATTCAGTTGCAAGATCTTATCAATGTTATCCAGCCAAGTGTCGCACCCGTGCAACTGGAAGATGGTGGACAACCGACAATTAATGAACTTGAGGAAGTAAATTTGGGCACCCTCGAAGAACCCAGGAACACATATTTGAGCAGAAACGTTCCGAAAAATGAAAGAGAGAAATATATACAGCTGTTGAGGGAGAATAAGGACATCTTCACTTGGACATATTTAGAAATGTCAGGGCTCAGTCCGACAATCGTCATGCACAAACTGAGCATCATGAAGGAGAAGAAGCCAGTGAAGCAACCTTAAAGACGATTTCACCTAGACATTGTACCCAAGATTGAGGAAGAGATCAAGAAACTGATTCAGGTCGGGTTCGTTCGAGAGGTGAAGTACCCTTGATGGATTTCAAACATCGTGCCAATTAAGAAGAAGAGTGGACAAATCCGGGTTTGCGTCGACTTCCGGAATCTTAACGAAGCCTGCCCTAAAGACGATTTCTCTTTGCCGATTCCAGAGTTATTGATTGACAGCACAACAGGATATGCAATGATGTCTTTCATGGATGGGTATTTGAGATACAATCAAATTCGCATGGCTCCAGAAGATAAAGAAGCTACAGCCTTCCGCACAACTCTTGACATCTACTGTTACTGCGAAATGCCCTTCAAGTTGAAGAACGCAGGGCAATGTATCAGCGCACAATGCACGTTATATTCCAAGATATGATGCACAAACACGTTAAATGCTATGTAGATGATTTGGTCGTGAGGTCAGCCGATCATGAACAACATAGAGAACACTTGAGGCAAGTGTTTCAATGGTTGCGCAAGAAGAGTCTCTGTATGAATCCAATGAAGTGCGCGTTCGGGGTTGCGTCTGGCAAATTCTTAGGCTTCGTCGTCAGGCACAGGGGCATAGAAATCAACCCCGCGAAGATTAAGGCCATCATAGAAATACTGCCTTCGAAGAACCTGAAACAGTTGAAGAGTTTTCAAGGCTGCGTGGCATACCTGAGAAGATTCATCTCGAACCTGGCTGGTCGTTGTTAGCTGTTTTCCCGCCTCAACAAGAAAGATGTTAAATTCGAATGGGATGATGCTTGCCAAGAGGCCTTTGATTCATTGAAAGAAATGCTCGAGAATTTCTCAGTCCTCGCTGCCCCAATCAAAGGAAAGCCGTTGATTCTATACATTGCAGTAGGTGATAACTCACTGAGGGCACTCCTAGCACAGAAGAACGAAGAAGAGTCGTTTTATTGGTTTCAAGTTTGGATTTATTGAAGAACAATAGTTTATAGAAGTTTGAATAAAGTTCTAAGTAGTTTTTCTTAATCTTAGGATGACTCATGGATGTTTGGAAGAATTGCTTTAGTTCTTAATTGTTTTGCACAGTTCTAGACCTGTACGCTCTGAGGAATCGGATTCAATACGCTCTAGACTTGGATTTTCATGTGGGAACTTCAACCAAAGTTCTACCTTTTTGTTCTAATTCTGAATTATGTGTTGATTGAGCATATGATTTGAATGAAGTTCAAATCATGATATAGTTAAGCTTTGTGACAGGGTTTGATGATTATCATGGTTATGATCTTAACCTATTGGAACTAGGATTGACCCTATGCAATTGAGTGTGCTCAAGTCCTAACTTGGATTGAGGGAATCATGTGTATTAATCACACGTATGACAGATTGATTTGATAATATAACCACTCTGTCATCCGGCTAGATAGGATTTGATTTCGATTTCTAGTTGAGTAATTGAGAAACCATAGCGAATTATGCATCAAAGGAGAGCTATAAGTGGATCCTTGATGCTCTAATTACCCTTTCATTATCAGATTTTCCTGTTTCATGTTCAAAATCAATTTCACAAACCCTTTTAGATTCTAGTTATTAGGATAGTCAGAATTGTTTACCACCTTCCCTGTGGATCGACCTTGGTCTTACCGGGATTATTACTACATCGCAGCCTTGCACTTGAGGCAAGCGAACAAGGATCACTAGCCATTTTAATCTGCAAAGGCACACAGGGAAGATCAGATCCAGCTCAAAATGAAGAAATCAACACGAAGATATACTTAAACCCCACAAAAGTTGAATCACCAAGATCACATCTTCGGCTTAGCACAATCCAAAAACCACTTTAGTGTGCAAGGCCTCCACACCTCTTCGAAATAACTATCACATGTACACTAATATAAGATGAAGGTGTAGGAACTTGCACTCTTAGAAAGGCCCGGATAAGTCAATCATCAAATATTTAAACTCCACGAGCCTTGGAATCTAGGTGCGTAAGGCCCCCCACGCACCCCAAAATGTCAAAATTGACCAAATCAAATTTTCAGGTGCATGAGGCCCCACACACCCCAAAATGTCCGAATATACCAAGTTGAATTTTTGGGTGCATGTGACCCCATGCACCCCTAAATGGCTTAAACCACAAATTATTTTTTCAAGTCCAATTTACAGGAGCGTGAGGCCCCACGCACCCTTAAAAGGGGATAAAACCCTCTAAAATTCTGACGAGGGGTGCGTGTGACCACACTCACCCCTTTCTTAACCATACATTTTCTAAGTCCAATTCTTTGGTGCGTGGACTCCCACGCACCCTTAAAAAGATTCAAAACCCAATTGTTGGGTGCGTGGGGGGCAAAACCTTTCGGAAAATCTGACGAAGGGTGCGTGAGACCCCACACACCCTAAAATTCTGAAAAATCTCTCCTAAGTTTAATTTTTGGGTGCGTGCAACCCCACGCACCCCTAAAAGCCTGATGATCCAATTTTTTCCCAAGTTCCATTCTGGGGTGCGTGCCAACTCACGCACCCTTAAAATTCAAAAAATTTAAAGTTCATTTATTGGGTGCGTGTAAGCCCACGCACCCATAAAAGCACATCACCTTGAATTTCGAGGTGCGTGCGGATTTTTTGGGTGCGTTGGAGACAATTGTTGGGTGCTTTGGAGAATAAAAGAGTGCGTGGAAGGGAAAGCCAACGCCCAATAAGAAATGAGAAAATGACGAGAAAACGGCTAACTTATGTATTTATACCAGGGACCTAAGGGTCCGATACGTTGCACTGAACAGTCATATCTCCATCGCAATGCACCGGAGGGGCATCTGTTGGGGTCCCAAAATGTAGGGGCCCTCAAAGCAAACAAAATGGCATCGCACCTCCAAAAGAATCCACAAAATACCCTCCAAGCACACGTAAAACGGAGATTTACGAAAAATCCCCTTAGCCAATTTCGACAGAAATCTCTAGCGGGCCCCGCAAATCACCGTGATCGGAACCATCCGAAATTAAGTCGATATCTTCATTATGATTTATGATGAACAGTGCATGTGATTTCACTATCAAACAGGCCCCACAAACCCATCAAAATTCAACTCCCAATTTGGAGTGTTCAAAAGTCCGTCAATGCACCCATAAAATCGGAATTCCCACGCATCCATAAATTCAGGTACCCACGCACCCGAAAAATCAGCAAAAAACAGAAATCGATTTAAAGGTTGCATAGAGTCCCACGCACCCCAAAAATAAGCCTACGCACCAATAAATTTAGCACATTTCAGAATTTTCATTTAAGGGTGTATTGGAGTCCCACGCACCCCAAAAATGGGCCAACGCACCCGTAAATTCGACACATTTCAGGATTTTCATTTAAGGGTGCATGGAGTCCCACGCACCCGAAAAATCGAAGTCCCACGCAACCAAAAAATTAGATATTTCCATAACACATTTTTTGATGCATTGGACCTCCGCAAGTCGATTTTGGGGTGCGTTGAAGGTATTGTAGGGGTTCATGGCACGTGGCAACCCCTCATTGGTCGAGTTCCGGTATTTTCGGGTATAAATACCCTGCCCAACTATTCAATTGTACGTTTTTTAAGAGAGAGAGAGAGAGAGAGAGAGAGAGTTATTATCATCTGGGTAATTGAGATTCTCGTCAGAAACCCTTGCAGAATCCCTTTCCGATCATCAGAAACCCTTCCCGGTCACCGAAATCCCTTCCCGATCACCGGCGTCCCCCATCAAAAGGTTACTTCGACCATCACAGGTATAAATTATGAAAATTCATAGGTGTGGGCACACATCCGTAAAATGATGAATCGAACAAGTGCATCGGGCTCCCATGCACCCGAAAAATGGCCCACACGTCCATAAATTAAGTCCCACACGTCCGTAAATTCCACGTGATTCGGACAAGTGCTTTGGTGTCCCACGCACCCGAAAAATGTTCCACGCGTCCATAAATTCGGGTCCGACGCGTCTATAAATTCGACGTGATTCGGACAAGTATTTTGGTGTCCCACGCACCCCAAAAATGGTCCACGCATCCATAAATTCATGAAAAATTAGGTTATTAATTTAAAGGTGCATTGGAGCCCACGCACCCATAAATTAAGTCACATGCACCAAAAAATCAACAAATTACAAAAAATGTTTATGGGTGCACCGGACTCAATTTTCGACGTTTTCAAGATCCCCTTGAGCCTATTTTGGGTATTTTGAGCATTCTGGATACAATGGAATGGTCAAACAGATGTTTCGGGATCTCTAAATGAGAAAAATTGCGTACCTTCAAAGGTTGGACCCGATTCATTGCGACGAATGAAAGAACTTCTCGGAAAGAGGCCGCCAGCATACAGGACTGTACAAATGTATCATCATTCACATGTACTGTAAAATATGATCTGATTTGGGTCAAAAGCTAAACAAATGGGATTATGGTTATCATGATAAACCATATTGAAAGATTTTCAATTCTCTACAAATCAATTGTTATGAACTGCAACAACACAACAGTTGATGCCCTACCCGTTCAAACGACATCCGTCGATTGGCCTATTTAGGTACACACAACTACAGATCGAACTTTTCGAGGTCACCTGTCCAAACATGACAGGCGCGGGCCCAGAGTTGTCCCTCTCAGTCATAAACCTTGATAGTCTCAGCCCGGATCTCCTGTCAAAAGATGGGACATAGACATCTGACTAATATAAAGATGGTTCAGTCCATAACAAAATAAATATAAGTCTCTACGACCACAAACTCTATGACCATAGTCCCCGCTGACTAGTCTTTTGCCTTTTAATCAAGGGTTATCGATCATTCGATGTAATTAAGAGCTCGTGCTAGATCACGGCCTGAAATGTACAAGATCTCAGAATCTCTGGAATAAAATTTGCCTTGCGATATCTCTTCTTGTGTACCTTTTGTGAATGCTTGTGATTGTCTATGAATGTTTCCATTACTCAGAACCCCAGAGCAGCATTACACAGAAAATGTCATTGCAGCTTTTTCAGTTCTAACACTTATGAGAATGGATCAATGAGCTCAAGTCTACACTACTTAGTGAAAGTACATCTTGTGTGTGGATGCCTATCTAGTGCCTAGCATACATTCCTATCAAGCATTCATAATTAAACAATTAAACATACAATGCTAAGATATCAATGTGCTCAATACAATCACAAACACAAGCATCTATAGTGGTTCGACTTTGGGTCTACTCCACTCCTGGTTCAAGTACTCAACTCCTTTAAGCACACTAGCATTCACTATCGAAGGTTTTAAATGAAGTTCACCTCTCAACCTTTACACAGAGGTTTTATCAGGTTCACCTCTCAACCATAACTGGAGTCTTGGACAAAGAGCTAACTCTCGACCCGAACAGAGTTTTGGTTATAGGATAACTCTCAACCCGACGCACATTCACTCCCGTGTCAGAGGCTCCCCCTTGGAGACTTTGTTTAGGACCCGGCAAACGAGCCAAGGAGTGCCAAACAACCCCTAGTCTTTAGGCCAACAAATAGGATAAGGAACGGCCAACGTCCCTAGTTTGAGTTTGACAAATAAACTCTACACTCAACTCCCACATGGAATTGAGTGGATGGACTTTCAACAAAGACAACCTTACTTGTCGGATGAGCCCCTTGTTCAGCGCCGATTCGGGTTGCTTGATTTTCGCTCTCCTGTGCTTCAATCAGCTTCCCTTGCTCCCTCGATCGTGTTGCCATTTACATCGCCAATGCCTCAGCTACACTTGATCAATCACCTTGCTTGTGATGCCTTTGAGATGCCTAAGGTGATAGGAGGGTAGGTTTGAGAACTCTACAACTAATAGGAATGGGTTGTCTAGAGTTACTCACCTACAACGATCTCATCTTAGAGATTTGGATAAGTATATAACTATCAAGGAAGATCCAAATTCTAGAGATCAAGAGGGGATGAAGGTCATCTTCTTCATGAGCTTTGAATGCTCGTTAAAGCACAAGGAAGATGCCTTGTATAGGTTGGGAATGAGCCTCAAATAGTCTCTAACAATGGTGGCTTCACTCCTCTCAAAATCCCTCTCCTTACCCCTCAAAATGAGATAAGCCCCTTTATAAAAAGCTTGCAATGAACTAAAAAGGGCAAAAGATGGCTACTGCCAACCTATCCCAACCTGTCAAGACCGGTCGGCCAGAGGCCAACCAAGACAGTGAGTTTGTTGTTTAAAAGGGGTGTTTGTCGGACCGGTCGAGATCGGTTGGACCAGACCAACTGACCGGTCAAGGACCGGTTGGCCCAATGGCCTGCACACTTCACTAGACTGAGTTTGTCTGACCGGTTTGACCGGTTGATCCAATCCAGGCTAACCGATCGTGACCGGTCGGACAATCATGGGTTTAGCCTATTGATTTATTGACCCATTCTTACATGACCCAATCTCTTTGGCCATAGCATAGGTGATCTTTTGGAACACCTAGGGCCACTCTATGATGACTAAATGTAAGCCTAATATGGTCAAGGTCATCAAGAGGTTAAGGGTTTGGTTTTGGTTAAGGTTAAGGCACACCAAGGCATCACTTTTACCTTGTTTCTTCTTCCTTGATGCAGCAGGGCCACTTGAGTCCTTCGGTCTTTGTCTTCATTAAGCTCAACCAACACTAGACTCACTGACTTAAGTGATTGACAAACAAGGTGCACTAGTATGCCATAGGAAAGTGCACTAACAAAGGACTCCCCTATCTCTTTTCTCCCCTACTACCATTATCTCTTCTCCAGAAATGGGACCAGACTCAGCGAGTCGCTGAAGCATGAGGGTGAATTTGATGTTTCTCGTATCCTTCGATAATTTGAATACTTTGACAATTTTCTTGTTGATCCCACCCCTCAACCTAAGCTTTCTCCCATCCAAAGTACCTGCAATATGACCAATCAATAAGCTTAAAGGGAAAAATCGCATCAACGATTTGATTAAGATGGAAACTCACCAACCTTCGCAGAAGAAGCGATTAACATTGTGACCTTCAAGTGTTAAACCCTCATTGGATTCCCAGTTCCCGAAGACATAAAACCACTGTTTCTTCCATCCGCGAAGAAAGAAGCAAGAGAGATATGGAAGAAAGAAGGAAGAAGTTCAACACTCTGCACTGAAGACCGGTCGTTCGACCGGTCTATCAAGGCACAAGACCGGTTGTCCGACCGGTCATCACTTCAACAATGACCCCCTATTGCTGTACATATCACTGGACCAAGACAGATCGGTTGTTAGACCGATCGTCAGACCGGTAGAGCACTCAACAGAGAGGGGGAGGAAATTTCAAAAAGTCACTGGATAGTTTTTGACATTTTACGATCGGTTGTATGACTGGTCGTCCATGAGCTCAAACTGATTGTCCGACTAGTTGGCTGTGTAACAGAGCTTGTCCTACAAGCTCCGATTTTCTTTACGCAGCTCCATGATTCCTTGCTCAATCTGGAATCTTCAGCACTATTCAATAAAACGGCACCTAGGGCTTCATCTAAAAACATCATAGAAGGCTAAGGAAGTCATGGGAAGTGAAGGAGATCGCTGTGGAGTGTTTGCAACTCCTCCAAACTCAATTTTTTTTATGTTTTTAGTAGTTTTTCCTTTGAGTTTTAGTTTAACCTATTAATGGTTGGCTAAACCTCTTAGTTAGGGCTAAGAGGTGAATCTTTCAGTTGTTTGCAATGTTCAATTCGAATTAGTTCAAGTACTTTTAGTTTAATGAAGAACACTTTTAGTTCTGGTTTGAAATAAAATTAGTATTTTTAGTTAATTTTCTATCTCTTGTGATTTCTCTTACATTGGATGTTTTGATTACTAAGTTGCTTAATGGGGGTGTTGATTGATAGGATTTTGGGTTGTAGAGATCCTAGATTCATCATGATATGTTGGATGCTAGGGGATCTCATAAACTAAGTTTCCTAAGAGCTTATCTAGAACTAAACTAGAAGGGGTTCTTATCTTTTGATTGGATCTGAGATAGGTGTTTATGTATTGATTTTGGTTCAATAGAAGTTCAATTCATGCTTCTAAATCAATTCTAGTGACAAGGCTTGAGGAAGAATCATAAATGTGATCTTGCTTGCTTTGTGAAGGATTGGGTTATGTGATCGAATACACCCAATGCCTTAGTTGTTTATGAGAGAACCATATCAGTAGATGATTCATCTATGTTAGATGCATTATGATGATTTGATTGCTCTATATTTCGATTGGATAGGGATAGAACTCTGATTCCAATTGAGTTATTGGCTTGAATGGTTTGACTTGGCATTGTGAATGATTATTAGTGGATCATTGGCGCTTTAGTGTTTATTTCCTTAATTTAGTTCAAAAATAGTTAGTTTTATATTATTAAATTCCATTCATTAATATAAATCTGAATTTAGCCCATCCTAATTATAAAACTTAGAATTGTTACGACAATCCCTGAGGATCGACCTCGGTCTTACCGAGAATTATTACTACATCGCAGCCTTGCACTTGAGGTGAGCAAATATTATTGAGCTCTTAATTGTGCATATTCTAACCCCAATTCATCACTCATTATGCATGATTTTCATGATGACGAATCTAATGCATAGTTTTATGGTTGTAGGAATGAGAGAGAGACTTCGTCATTATGATGTTTAGAGGCCCTTCTTACATGACTTGAAGATCAATGAAATAAATGATAAGAGATAGAGGAAAGATGCAATGCAATGGAGGAAGAAAAACTAGAAAAATCACATTTTTCATGCCCACCGGCCGGCCGGCTGACAGGTCGGCCATGCACTTTCAGAAGTCAGATTTCAAACAGAGGCAGTCCCATTTTTTATTTTTAGCCCAGTTTTCAAGTCCCATCTTGATGATATTTAGAAATCCGACACATCCATGCTGAAGAGGAGCTCGACACCAAAAGAACCCAAGTGGTTTCGTGTCGATCGAAGCTACGGATTGACCGTGGTGGCCAAAATAATACGAACTGTCCAGAAAGCTTTTAGATTCCACATACTCAACTCTTGGCCGGTGAAGAATCTACTTTGTCCATCTTCTAGACCACATCTATATATGAATAACCACAAAGTTTTAGGTCAAAAGGATGTATGGTTTGATCGTACCGGGCGAAGAAAGATGGACCATCCAGAGATATTCCAACTACGCAGATTTTATAAAAAGCCCTAAGTGTTCTAATTTTCGAACCATATTTTTGAAATTTTTTGGACAATCTAATCCATCTATCATGTAGAGGAGAAAGTTTTCTACTAATCTTCAAAATTTGATATCAATCAAACCTCTGTACACTCCGTAGCGTTGAAAGCAAGATGACTGGTTCTGAAGGTACCCGAATTGCGCGATTTTGAGAGGTGATTGCTGATCTAATTGGTGGGCCCATTTAGAAGATAATCTTGGAAATCTAAATCATCTATGAGGAAGATCACATTATAAGAAAGCTACAAATCAAATTTGAAGGCAATCCGATCATTGCTTAAGCCGTACCAAGCGAAAGAAAATCTGCTATGTTACTATACTATTGCTGCGTTATAAAAGGAGGTGCTCTCTTCTCTTCTAAATCAAGCAAGGACATGGGGAGCAAGGAGTTCAAGTCATAGGAGGCTTCCTAGCCTGCTACAGCTAGTTTTTCTTCATTTTATTAGTTCTAATTCTAGTTTTGAATATGCTTTTCATTAGCTAATCTCTTAGCTAGAGCTAAGAGGTGAACCTTATAGTTTTCTTAGATTGTTTAATTTGTTTTGAGGTTTCAAGTTTGAATCTAATGTTGAACAATGGTTTTGCTTAAGTTTGAATAAAGTTCTAAGTAGTTTTTTTTAATTTAATGATGACTCATGGATGTTTGGAAGAATTACATTAGTTTCTTAATTATTTTGCAAAGATCTAGACATGTACGCTCCGAGGAATCGAATTCAAGACGCTATAGAGCTTGGATCTTCATGTGGGAACTTCAAACCAAAGTTCTATCTTTTTCTAGAAATTTTGAAATATGTGTTGGGTGTTTATGTGATTTGAATCAAGTTCAAACCATGGTATTAGTTAAGCTTTGTGACAAGGTTTGATGATTATTATGGTTATGATATTAATCTACTAGAACTAGGATTGACCTATGCAATTGAGTGTGCTCAAGTCCTAACTAGAATTAACGGAATCATGTTGATGAACAAAACATGTGTTGGATTGTTTTGATAATATAACCACTCTATAATCCGGCTAGATAAGATTTGATTTCGATTCTAGTTGAGTAATTGAGAAACCTAAACGAATTATACATCAATGAGAGCTATAAGTGGATCCTTGATGCTCTAGTTATTCCTTATTATTAGATTTTTGTTGTTTGATGTTTAAAACTGATTTCATACACCACTCTTAAGATTTTAGTTATTAGGATAGTTCGAATTGTTTACTTCCTTCCCTATGGATCGACCTCGGTCTTACCGAGATTATTACTACATCATATCCTTGCACTTGAGGCGAGCGAACAAATATCCATCACTATTATGCTGAAGATAGAAGAGCTGAGTACTAAAGTCACCTGTCAGGTGATCAATGCGATGACGACATACAATATCTTGTTGGGATGATCATGGCTCCATCAATATGGTGTCATTCCCTCAACTTACCACCAATGCTTCAAATACAATAGAGATGGCATCCAGTATAGAGTGACGGTAGACCCGAGGCCCTACTCCATCATTGAATCCTTCCAGCAGACGCACAATACTATTAAGAGAGCGATGAAACCAAGGCAGCCGGAAAAGTCAGTGAACTGATGTTGAGCTCTTAATTGTGCATATTCTAACCCCAATTCATTACTCATTAGGCATGGTTTCATGATTTAAAGACCAATCTAATGCATAGATTTGTGTTTGTAGGAATAAGAGAGAGGATTTACAAATTAAAGACTTAAAGAGGCTAATTACAAGCATTGAAGACCACAAGACCAAGCATGAAAGAGTAGAAGAAAGAAGCAAAGGAGAGAAGAAAAGAAGACAGAGAAATACACTTACGACCGGTCGTGCGACCGGTCCTCCATAGCTTAGGACCGGTCGTCCGACTGGTCTGGCCACTCAACAGAAGAGGAGTATTTTGCAAAATTTCACTGGACCATCTGCGACCGGTCGTCCACACCTCAGACCGGTCGTGCGACCGGTCTTTGAATAAAAATTGCAGGATGGAAATTAGCAAAACTCACTGAACAGATTTCGCACTTTTGAGACTGGTCGTGCGACCGGTCGTCTAGGAGCTCAGACCGGTCGTGCGACCGGTCGTCAGCGTAACAGCTTGTGCGTGAAGCTCCGATTTTCTCTGTGCAATTGCGTAATTCCTTGCGCAATCTGGAATCTTCCGCGCCAATCTATAAAAGGGACTTCTCCTATTCATACCAGAGGATGCTAGGACGTGGGGATCATCAAGGAGGCTTAGGAGAAGGATTCTACTTCAAGTTTTTCTATTTTTTCTTCCTGTTTTAGTTATTTTTATGTTTTTGAGGCTTCTAGTTCAAGGATGTTAGAGATGAACTAAAACCTCTTAGCTAGGGCTAAGAGGTGAAGCTTTTGATTCATTTTTTATGGATTGATACAACCTAGGTTTCCTTTTATGTTTTAATTGAAGAATTTTAGTTCAATATGAGTTTGAATCAAGTACTAGTTTGGTTTTACTTTGATCTCTTGATGACTCCGGGCTCATGTGATTCTTAGTGATTCTAAGTTTGGTAGCTTATCTTTTGTGCATTGTTTATACTTGTGTAGTTCATTGATCTATCATTGACTCCGGGCATGGTAGATCCTTTGATTGCCTTGTGTACAATGGCTTATTTTTCATGTGGGAACTCATTCTAAATTTCGTATCTTTTGTTATAATCTGAAATAGCTGTTTACTGATTGATTTTGATTTAATTAGAGTTCTAATCATTAATTGTAATCAAGTCTAGTGATAGGATTTGATGAAAGCTATGGTTGTGAATCTCAATTAGATTGGAAAGAGGCTTGGCCTAAACAATTGAGTGTGCCCAAGGCCTGAGCATTGTTGTGGGAATTGAATCAATGAATAAGCAACTGTTTTAGATAATTGTTGATTGAACCGCTCTATATTCTGATTGGATAGAGATATGAATTCGATTCCGATTGAGTTATGTGAGACCTAGTTGTGTTAATGCATTGAAACTTATCAAAAGTGGATCCTTGGTGCTCTAGTGCCTTTTTAGATTGATATTAGCTTACACTTTCACTGTTTAAACTCAATTCACTATTTTTCAACTTTAGTTCTTAATAGGATCTTAATTATTAGTTATTTTAGACAAATTCTGAGAATACCCATTCATAAATCTCTGTGGGAACGATACTCGGTCTTTCTGAATTATTACTACTTCGCAACCCTACACTTGGGGAGTGAACAATTGACAGAGGTGACACAGGGGGAAGAACCCCAGGGTGAGAATCCAAGACAAGAGGACGAAGCTCCGCAAGTGATCACTGAAGCGACAAGGGTTCACAGAGAGAAGCTGTTGTGAAAGAAGAAGTTCTACCTAATCCCAAAGCACCTCTAGAAGGCGGGATAGTCAGTGTTGAAGCAGATGACAAGCCAATAGATGTGTGTGTTACAGTCCAGCTTCAATATGTCAGTACCAAAAGTTGAGAGGATTCGTCCATTCCCTAAGGCTCCGAGCCAATTCTATGTGCCGCCAACAGTGAGAGCCAGTCACAAGATAAGGTTTCATTCTGGACCCCACAACCCGTTGCAGATCGAAGAGAACACCAAGAGAACGCCAGTGGAGACACCACCCGTTGAAGAAGGGAGATATAGCAAGGCCAATAGACACAACATGAGGAACATGGGCTTCATTTGTTTAGAACCACCAACTCGAAAAGGTATGCTAGCACCCTTCGAAGTAAAGAAGAAGGTATACAGAGGAAAAGAAGCCCTGGGGACAGGATGTGAAATCAGGCACATTAACATGGTGACGATCAGTCCCGTGGAAGAAGTGAGGCCCGTTGGACCAAATGAAGCCATATAACCGAGTGTCATGCCAGAACAGATCGAAGATGGAGGCTAGCCCACAATAGATGAATTGCAAGAAGTCAATCTGGGGACTCCTGAAGAGCCGAGGAACACTTATATAAGTAAGAACATTCCAGAAGAAAAGAGGGAGAGCTGCATTCAACTCCTAAAAGAGAACAGAGACGTGTTCGCATGGACCTATTCTGAGATGCCAGGACTGTCACACCCCAAATTCGGTTCTCGACGTCCATTCACTGTAACCCGAATTTAGAGGTGGCAGCCTCCGTAGTACCCCGATCTCGGATCCTAACCCTACACATCAGGTTCCGATCCTGGGATACCACAAGGAGGATTTTAGGGTCTGAATTTTTTTTTATTTAAACATGAGCATCACCATATGAGTACCATCAAAGACAAACACAATATTTCCACTAAATCAAATTGTTTATAAACAGTACTGAAAAGTAAATACACAATGCGCAAATATAAAAACTGTGCACAATCCGGCACCTCCTGCTACTGCACTCCCAACTCCAACTCAACGTTGCTGATACACTCTGGTATAACCTGCAGCATAACAAACGTGCATAAGCTTCGAATGAAGCTTTGTGAGTGCGTGTGTGCGTGCGCAATGCGTATGACAAGCATGATAAATATCAGAGTAAGCAGTAAAACATGATGAGAAATCTAAACCAAAACTTAGCCTAATTAGGCTACACGATCATATGATATGAATAACCAGCCTACAACGGCTATGCAAGCATGCAATACAGATAACTAACTTGCCATGGCTATGCAAGCATGCAATACAAGTAACCAGCCTACCAAGGCTATATACTCATACTATGCAATGGCCTACAGGGCCTAATGTTGCATATAATGGTCCAATGCATGTATGCAAATCACCACCTCTAAGTACAGTGGTCCAGATACGAACAGTTATAACGCGATCGCCTAAGCAATGCAGGACTCGGAACTGGTAGCTCGCCCAGTGTGGTAGCTCGCCCAGGCTTACAGCCCTGCCCACATCACACCCGCCCACGTCAGGACCGTCCCACACCATACAAAACATCAGTCACATTACTGATACCAATACCATCTCTGAAACGGAACATCGCCGGGGTCTCACAGACCTCACTACTCACCAGTAGAATGCCAAAGCCTATCTGGTGCAATAGCGGACCTACTCACAGCTGGTCAAACGCAACCCACTTTGCCAACACTCTTCCGGCAAGTTAGGTCAGACCTCCTTCCAAACTGACCACGTGCAGTGGAAAACACCGCCGTTTGGTATTCGGCATACTGGTGTATGATTAAACCACCCGGTCCTTGAATGGAGCACCCACCTTGGTACCAACGGGATAAGGGACTTTCACCCAGGGACATCTTTGGCATCCAGTTTAAAGATCACATATTTTCGATGTTCTGCAAACCACGATGGAGCTGTGGTTGCAACGTAGTAACCATGCTATATGCGGCACAAGCAGACGGTGTGAAATGCAACCATGCATACAAACGTGGGACGACATGCCCGTGCAAGTCTCCAAAGAGCACCATAAAACTATAAGGTCTCAAACACAATGTCACCGTCAGCTGGTAATGAACTGCACGACAATCACGACCGATATGGCCAGTTGATACAAGACAATCAGATGAGCCAAGCATTCATGATGCATGAGTCAAGTATACAGTATGAGTGCCAACAAGTAGTCCATCTACCACGATGGCTATAAATCAATCTAGTCCAACTTATTTGAGATATGATTAAGATGAGGGGACACATATGAATGATCGAGTCATAGTGCGGGATGTCGCTAGCCAGGGAATCTCGCACCAAGGGTGTTGAGCTCATAATTGTGCATATTCTAACCCCAATTCATCACTCATTATGCATGATATACATGTTAAAGGACCAACTTAATATATGATGTGTGATTGTAGGAACAAGATGGAGAGTCCACCATTTGAAAGCTAAATGAGGCCCCTTACAAGTATTGAAGACTATAGGAAGAAGCATGAAGAAAGATCAAAGAAAGTCAAGCAAGGAGAGAAGAGAAAAGAAAGAAGAAAGAAAGAAAGAATGAAGAAAGAGAAGCCTGACCGGTCAGCGACCGGTCAGCCATGCATGAGGAGAGGTGTAGGATCACGTCCGACCGGTCATGACCGGTCGGACAAGGCTGCTGGACCTCAATGAAAAGGACCGACCGGTCATGACCGGTCGGTCATTACTGCTGTAATATGGACGAAAACACCCGACCGGTCATGACCGGTCGGGGGTGCTTGCTGGACTGATGATCGAATGAGGCTGACCGGTCATGACCGGTCGGCCATGCTTGCTGGAATGACTATATTTTGAAGCCGACCGGTCATGACCGGTCGGCTGTGTGAAAGGAGATAGAAACTTCTAAATTCATCCCGATTTTCTCTGCGCTGCGTAAGTGTTACGCACTTTCTCGATTCTTCCAAAGTTGTGGAGCCTCCAGACTATAAATAGACACCTAGGGATTATTCCTAGGGTATCCTAGGGGGGTTCAAGCGAGGTTGGAGGCTGTAGAAGTGAAGATTGGAGTTTTACAACTCCTTTTGGTTTGCTTTGCTGTTTTCATGCTTTTTGTAGTTGTTTCATGTTTCCTTGGATCATGAGCAGCTAAACCTCTTAGCTAGGGCTAAGAGGTGAAGCTTGTAGTGAATCCAAGATGTTTTAATTCGTAGTTAAGTGGTTTTAGTTTGGAATTCATGATTATGAACTAAGGTTTGAAGTTTATACAAGTTTTTAAGTAATTTTTCTTAGTCTTGTGATGACTCATGGATGTTTGGACGAATTACTTATCTTCTTAATTTGTTTGCAACGGTATAGACCTGTACGATCCGAGGAATCGGAGTGCGCTCTAGTACTAAGCTCTTCATAAAAGGACTTCAGGCCAAAGTTCTATTTTTAGTTGATTTTCTGGAATATGTAAGGACTGTGATGGTGATTTGAATCCAGTTCAAATCCTAATCTAACCTTGTCTTATGAGAGGACTTGGGGATGGTTATGATTGTGAACCGGACCTATAGGAAAGGGGAATGACCTATGCAATTGAGCATGCTCAGCTCAGCCTAGATTGAGTGAATCTTATGCATAGAACTTACATATTACAGACTGTTTGGTTTAACAGTTCTATCATCCGACTAGACAGACAGGAATGTCAATTCTAGTTGAGAGAATAAGAAACCACAGCGGATTGAACATCAAGGATTGCTACAAGTGGATCCTTGAAACCCTAGTACCTTCTTATAATTAATTACTCTCGATTTAATTCAGCTTTTGTTACACACATTAACTTTATACAACAATCTGATTAGTAGACTTCAATAGACACTTGTGGATGAATTTGTGAGATCCTACATAGTCCCTGTGGATCGACCTCGGTCTTACCGAGTTTATTACTACATCGCAACCCTACACTTGGGGAAGCGAACAAAGGGCTACAAGGTATGCTAAGTTATTCCTACCATACAGTGTAAGTCAGGATGATAGATTCCTGTCCCCAAATAGTCCCATACCTATTGGAGAGGTTTGCGATAGAGAGCACGTGAATTACATTTACGCGACTACATCTCGAATGCTTTATGAATGCGTTTATGCCCTAGTGGTCCCCAACTAACAATGGTGATTCGGGATGCATACTCATTACACATGCATGGTGTTCGTCGGAGCATATAGTATAAAGATCACATATGAGTATTTCAACAACACTACGTGTGGCAACAGACATACTAAAAATAGCATAAAAAGATAATTCACTTATAACACAAGCAAACATAAAGAGATAGGACCCTAAATGGATGGTATACAACAACACAGATGGTCCAACAATTGAACGATGTAGATTAACCTTCAACATTCAGATAACCCAAATGGAAAGGAAATGATTGAACACACTACCGACACATCAAAGGTAGAACCTACTTGAGCGGCGAGAGTAGAATACTCAAAATCATGCCGAGACCCATAATCCTGTAGTATAGTGGAGATGAACACAATAATGGTCCGTAAAAGGAATGTCATAGAAAGGGTTGCAAGATAGACATGTCATGACAGAGGATTATAAATGGTAGGGTAATCTGCGATAGATGGTCAATACAATGAGGTCCAAAAAGGGACAACAGGTCTAACCTCATTCTACAAGATAGGCTCCATATAATGGATGGCCTAGATGACATACGAACGTCGAGGATGAGCCCCACACTCGCCCTAAGGGTAAACGGACGGTGTGCATGGGATATACACGATATGGTGGTCTTTAATAGTTGGGTACAAGAGTAGAAGGGGTGAGTCATATGAGTATACAAGCTGAGTTACCAAGATCAATCAACATGGTGAGTCAATAAGGTGAGTCAATAAGGTAGGTTGACAAGGCGGGTCAACATGGTGAGTTAACAAGGTGAATTGACAAGACGGTTCAACAAGGTGAGTTTAAGAAGGTAGCCCTGTGACTTGGATCAAGCAAACTATAAGGATGACCTTTCAATAAGGGTTTACACAACTAATCATCAAGGTGGATCCACGGGATGGACAACGCGGTCATTCGAACACGTACACAGAGGTGGTCCTAAGGCCGTCCTGTACATAACATGCTAGGGTCCATTCATTTGGATGGTTTGGATCAAGCACAAAAATTAAGGCGGTCTTATGGATGGCCGACATACATATCGCACCATGGTAGCCAATGGCTGACGTGGATAGCGTGGATAGAACACATGCATAACAAGGTGGACCCGTGGTTGGGTATAACCGCACAAAGGAGTGGGGGAGCCACATACATCAATGGGCCCCAACAGTTTGGGATCAACCCGATATTTGTGCTTTCCCACTAATCAAGTGAGATGGCAACCAAACACCATGGTGAGGCCCGCACACCACACGTGTGGAACCCTACCCATGGTTGAGTGACTTAAGAACAAGGAGAATGGCAAATAGACGTAACAGATGGGTCCTGTAAAGTTTCTAATGGTAGGCATTCAATCACCCTTATTTCTACGTGTGGCCCACCCAAACTGGGCCCACACCCCTGCCAAGAAGAGCGACAAGGTATACCCAACATTCATCAAGGTGGGACCCAAAGTTGGGCCCCATCACCTTTGGTTAGATGGATAAATAAACATTACAATGGCCCCAAGGAAGGTTTCAAAGGTGGGCATCAATGACCACTGGTTCCTACAATGTGGTCCACCTGAGGTTTGGATTTACCTCATTATGAGGGCCCACGGCCCTAAAATAATATGGAAAAATAGATGGTCGGCATAGATAAAACAGATGCATCGTGGTGGGACCCACAAGGTGGGCCACCTGCACGCTGCTTAGAGCGTGGCACCCAAATGGCCCCCAGAGTTTTTAATCAAACTGATATTTTTAGTTTTCTCTTATATCCATATCCATGCGATCTGATGAACAGGTTGAATGACAAATAAACACCACTGTAGGGCCTGGGAAGGTCTCAATGGTGGAAATCATTATTCCCAATGTTTCCTGTGGCATGGCCCACTTGACATTTGGATATGCTTAGATTTTGGGCTCGGCCACTAAAATGAGCTGGAAAGACATATAGATGGAATTGATAAAGCACATACATTCTAGGTGGGTCCCATGAGTGGGCCACCGGCTGGGCAGCCCAGCCAGCCCACGGCCAGTGCCCTCTTCTTCTTTTTTTTTATTTTTTTATTTTTTTTATTATTATCATATTTTTTTTATCAAGCGGGGCCCACAGAAGCTTTCGATCAAGCTGATATTTTTATTTTTCCTCCTTACATGCATGTGTGAACTTATGAACAGGTTGGATCTCAAATAAACATCATGGTGGGCCATAGGAAGGTTTCAACGGTAGAGTCACTGTCCCTACTGTTTTCTGTGGTGGGGCCCCCTTGAGACTTGGATCTGACTCATTCTTGGGATCATGCCCTAAAATGATCTCCCCAAATGGATGGACGGTGCGGATATAATACATACAACACGGTGGGACCCAAAGGGTGGCCCACCTGCTGGCACCCCACGAGCCCAGCGTCAACGGACGCTGGGTACTTCCAGCGCGTCAGAGACCCCTCCTCCTTTCTTTCTTTCTTTTTTTTGTTTTTTTTTTTTGGTTTTTCAATGGTTTTGATTGAGTGGGGCCCACATAAGGGTGATCCACTCCGCTCGTCATATTCCCCAGCTCGTGGGGGATCCGTAGAGCCCCATATTGGGTGGTTGAATTGGTTTACAAACATCAATGTGGGCCGAGGAAGTTTTGACAGTGGACATCATTCACCCCACTGTTTCATGTGGTGCGGCCCACTTAAGAATTGAATCTGCTTCATATTTGGGCCTTAGCCCTAAAATGATATGGGAAAACAGATAGACGGTGTGGATACAACAAAAACATCAAGGTGGGTCCCACGAGTAGGGACCCCATTCCAACCGTCCTGACACTGGACGGTTCCAGCGTCCCAGACGCTGTGAACGTCCAGCGTCTGGACGTTATTTTCTTTTTCTTTTTCTTTTTTTTCTTTTCTCTTAGCTTATTTCAGGTGGGGCCCACTTAGGGAAAATCCAATCCATTCATCAGGTTCCCCAACTCATGGGGAGCCCATAGAGTCCAATATTGGACCAGTGATCTCGTCTACAAACATCACGGTGGGCCACGGAAGTTTCGACAGTGGGCATCTTTGCTTCCACTGTTTTTCTATGGTATGGTCCACCTGAGATCTAGATTTACTTCATTTTTGGTGTCCAGCCCTGAAATGGGCTGGAGAAACAAATGGACGGCGTGGATCAATTGCATGCATCAAGGTGGGTCCCACGAGGGGGGACCCACGGTCAACGCCCAAAGGCTAGCCGCTGCTGGGCAGCAGCGTCCTCTGGACACTGACTGTCCAGCGGCCAAAGGTTTTTCTCTTTCTTTTTTTTTCTTTTTTTAATATATTATTATTATTATAGCTAAGTGGGGCCCATTCGTGGATGATCCAACTCATCTATCTAACTGTCCATCACGAGGTGGGCCCATGGAAAGCAAAATGAAAGGTAAACGAGAAAAAAAGGGGAGGTTTGCACAATGATGGTTGGACGGTTGGATTGCCGATCAGACGGTCCGGATGATGATCGGGGTCCTCCAAGCTTGATCTCCTCCTTTAATCTCTCTAACTCTCTCTTTCTCTCTCTTGATCTCCCTCTAAATCTCTCTACTTCTCTCTCTTCTTTCTATTCTCTCTCTCTCTCTCAAATCTCTTTCTCTCTCCTTGCAAATAGGGAAAATGAGAAGGCCACCCCCCCTACGTATGGCTCTTGTATGGGAGAGAGGGGGGTACATTAGGTGATGATGATGATGATGGGAGAGGACATGGGAGGAATGGGTTGGAGTTGACTTTGGTGAGAGAGGAATGGGATAGGTATGGTGTGTGTAGGCTAGGGTAATGATAGGGGTATGGGTGAGGGTGATGGTGATTGATTTGACATATTCTTGGGATTTGTGCAAGTGGGACCCACGCCACACGCGCGTTGCGCGGCCCACCTCGAACTGCGCAAAAGTACGCATTTTACACACCGGGTATCGCAATGGGGCGTGCCACACGGCGTTGGAATCGGGGCGCCCGCGCGGTCGCAAGGGTACAAGTCTTAGGTCGTTGAGGTACTAAATCAGGGTCGCGATCAAGGCTCTCTAATCTGGTCCATCCGGGACGTACCGGTACCGAAAACTAAACGTACGGAGGGCAATTCAGGGTACGGGTCTTACAAGGACTAAACCCAACAATCCCGATGCACAGGTTGAATATTGCGAAGGGGAAGAGGTCAGTCAAACAGCCACAGAGGCATTTCTATCCCGACATCGTCCCGAAGATAGAGGAAGAGGTGAAGAAGCTACTTCAGGCTAGTTTTATCAGGGAAGTTCAGTATCCCAAATGGATCTCGAATATAGTACCTGTGAAGAAGAAGAGCGGCCAGATCAGGGTGTGCATTGATTTTCGTAATCTGAATGAGGCTTGTCCCAAAGACGACTTTCCTCTACCCATCCCGAAGCTTCTGATTGATAGCACGTCAGCATACACAACAATGTCCTTTATGGATGGCTACTCAGGGTATAATCATATCCGAATGGATCTGGAAGACAAAGAGTCCACTGCCTTCTGCACATATCTCGGGATATTCTATTACTGGGTGATGCCATTTGGGCTAAAGAATGAAGGCGCCACATTCAGAGAGCGATGCAGGTAATCTTCCAAGACATGATGCACAAGCATTTGGAATGCTACATCGATGAACTGGTAGTGAGGTCTGACGGACATCAAAAACACCGCAAACATTTGAAGCTAGCATTTCAAAGGTTGAGGAAGAATAGCCTCCGCATGAACCTATTGAAGTGCGCCTTCGGCGTATCCTCCGAAAAAATTTTAGTCTTCATGATTAGACATCGAGGCATCGAAATCGACCCCGCAAAGATTAAAGTGATCCGAGAAATGCCTCCTCCGAAGAACTTGAAAGAGCTGAAGAGCTTTCAGGGGAGAATTGCTTGCTTGCAGTGGTTCATCTCCAACTTGTCAGGTCGCTGCCAACCTTTCTCTCAACTGAACAAGAAAGATGTCTGCTTCAAGTGGGACGAAGCATGCCAGAAAGCCTTCGATTCCCTCAAAGAGCTACTTGGGAAATCTCCAGTTCTCGCAGCGCCGATCGAGGTAAAGCCTCTGATATTATATGTAGCAGTGGGAGAGAACTCACTGGGGGCACTGCTTGCCCAGAAGAAGGAAGAAGGAAAAGAGAATGCTCTCTATTACCTGAGTCACACGCTCGTCGGCGCTGAGTTTAATTACTCACCGATTGAGAAGATATGCCTGGCCTTTATATTTGCTATGAAGAAGCCGAGGCATTACTGTTTGTCATACCAGATTAAATTCATCTCTAAAGCGGATCCCATCAAGTTCCTGATGAATCGGCCTATGTTGTCCGGGCGATTAGCCAAGTGGGCGCTATTATTATCCGAGTTCAACATTACATATCTACCATCTCGAGTTGTTAAAGGACAGGTGATAGCTTATTTTCTGGCAACCCACCCGATATCGGATGACATGAAGATGGAATGTGATCTTCCCGATGATCAAGCCATGATGGTACAGATCGCAAGACAGTGGTAGATGTGAAAGTGCGGTTTTCACCGCTAGTTGAGATACTCGGAGATATGTCTATGGACCTAGAGGGGGGGTGAATAGGACCTTTTTAAAATTCTTTTCGCCTACTTATGCAATTCAACAAGTTTAAGCTAGGTAAGCAAGAACACCTTGGCTTCCAAGCCTTGGTGGGTCCAATCACAAGACTAGCAAGAGTTAAGCAATAACCAACCCTAGTCTAAGCATGCATAGGAAGGAAATGATTCAACTAATTAAGCTACTAACCTATGCACCTTGTGTAGACTTATGAGATTGGATCAATGAGCTCAAGTCTACACAAGTAGTGAAGGTACATCTTGTGCAAGGATGCCTACAAAGTGCCTAGCATGCATTCATATCAATCATTCATAATTAAGCAATTAAACTGACAATGCAAAGATATCAATGTGCTCAATAACAATCACAAACACAAGGATGTATAGTGGTTCGACTACGTGTCTACTCCACTCCCGGTTCAAGTACTCAACCCCTTTGAGCACACCGGCATTCACTATCGGAGGTTTTAAATGAGGTTCACCTCTCAACCTTTACACGGAGGTTTTATCGGTTCACCTCTCAACCGTATCCGGAGTTTTAGACATAGGCTAACTCTCAACCTTATCGCACGTTTACTCCCGTGTCGGAGGCTCCCCCTTGGAGACTTAGTTTAGGCCCGGCTGACGGGCCAAGGAACGACTAACGTCCCTGGGTCGAGTTCGAAAACAAACTCTAAAGTGGACTCTCAAATGAGACAACTTACTTGTCGGATGAGCCCCTTGTTTAGCGCCGTAATGGGTTGCTTGATCTCTGCTCTCCCGTGCTTCAATCAGCTTCCCTTTGCTCCCTCGATCGTGCCGCCGTTGCGTCGCCAATGCCTCAGCCACATTCGATCAAACACCTTGCATGCGATGCCTTGAAATGCCCAAGGTGCTAGGAGGATGGGTGAATCTCATACATGGGATGTGTAGGTTGTTCCAACCAGGAGATTCACCTAGAGAGTCTTCTAGAGGTCTTGGACAAAGGATATACCTGTGTGGAATAGTGTCACACCTCTAGATTTGAGAGAGGAATCAAGTCATCTCTTGATAGCATTTGAATGCCCATACTTGTGTTTGAAACACAAGGGATATGACTTGAAAACCTCCTCTTTGAGGCCCCAAATGATGTACAAGATAAGTGTGGAATGGGCTCTCAAAAACTTCTCGCTCTTTGCCCAAGAGTGGAGCACCATATATATAGAAAAGAGGGCTCCAACAGCTCTAAAACGGGCAGAAAACGGTCATAAACGACCTGTCCCGACCGGTCACGACCGGTCGGACACCCCTGCTGAAGGTAGACAACAAATGCACAAGGCCAATACACTGGCCGACCGGTCATGACCGGTCGGACCCTCTTGCTGGACAGCCTCAAACAAAATAGGCCGACCGGTCATGACCGGTCGGCGTCCTTTGCTGGACGTGGGAGCCAAAAACCTGGCCGACCGGTCATGACGGTCGGCCACCTGTTTATTCCTTACTTGTGAAGGCGACCTCACGGCGGCTGCTTGAAAAGCAGAGGATGCGGCCGACCGGTTTGCCTGGACCAGCCTGGTCCCTCTTAAACTAATCCATTTTCTTCAGCCTGTTATTCTAGTAGAGTGATAAAGGCACTACTTCTTTGCCTAAGGGTTCAAATATGGTCAAGGTCTCAAGATACAAGGGGATAGATTTGCGAGGTTAGCACCAAGGATCTATAACCGAATCTCTTCCTGATGTCTACTCTTGAGTTTCGGTCTTCGTCTTCTTTCTCAACGACACAAGATACTCGTAAGGATTGAAGAACTCGTAGCCACGAGAAAGTGCAAACAGATGTACTTCGACGAAGCCTCCAGAGCTGCAAGATCAGGGACCAATGTGATATTCATTAGTCCTCAAGGCAACTTATTGCCTTACTCATTCACAATAGTACCGTCATGCACGAACAATGAGGCAGAGTATCAAGCCCTCATTGTTTGGTTACAATTGGCATAAGACATGCAAATCCGATCATTACAAGTCTATGGCGATTCCCAGTTAGTTGTTAGATAACTTATGACCGAGTATGAAGTTCGCAAGCCAGAGCTATCACCTCTTTGCCATCGGGCCCGAGCCCTGTTCAATCATTTTTGGGACAGTACAGTGTCGCACGTCCTGAGAGCAGAAAACTCCTAAGCAGATGCGTTAGCTAACCTAGCCATGGCTCTCGCGCACCCAGGGGGCAACCCACTTCAAGTCACCATAGAAGAAAGGAGGATATTGCCATCCCTCACAGTGGCTGAAAATGTCACGAGCGCAAGCCCTGTCCACTGCTTCGAGATCATGGAGAAGAAGATTGGAGAAGACCATTCTCTGATTACTTGAAATACGGTTTCCTACCCAAGGATCCGCAAGTGCGCACTCAAGTCAGAAGACGCACCACCTCGTTCGTCCTCCTGGAAGAGGTGCTATATCGACGCTCCAACGATGGAACGCTATTGAGGTGTTTGGCTCGAGAAGAAGTGCATGATACGCTAAGAGAGGTGCACAGAGGAGAATGTGGTGCCCATCAAGGCGACCGGAACCTGCATCATTGAGTGCGGCACATGGGCTATGATTGGCCCACCATGGTGAAAGACGCGATGGATTCCGTCAGGAAATGTCATCGGTGTCAGATACATGCCGACATTATACATGTCCTTCCAGAAGAATTGCATCAGTTAGTGATGTCTTGTCCTTTCGCGACCTGGGGTATGGATGTGATAGGTCCCATCAGCCCTCCTTCCTCTCAAGGACACCAGTACATACTGGCGGCAGCAGATTACTTCTTTAAGTGGGCTGAAGTTGTGGCCTTGAAGAATGTAAAAGCTAAACAAGTGGAGGGCTTCATTCAGAACACCATCATATACAGACACGGTATTCCCGATCAAATCGTCACGGATAACGGCACACCCTTCCGAAACGCCATGATCAACAAGCAGTGAGCCAAGTTTAAGATCAAGCATTACTACTTGACACCCTACTATCCTCCTAGAAACGGGCTTGCCGAGGCATTCAACAAAACCATCGTGAAAATTTTGAAGAAAACAGTGGCAGAAAATAAGAAAGATTGGGACAAACGGTTGCCCGAAGCGTTCTGGTCATATCGCACCACGCACCGCATAGCAACGCAGACTACCCCATATTCGTTAATACACGGTACATAGGGCGTCAGTCTCGATGGAAGTCGAGGTTGAGTCCCTGCGAGTAGCACTTCGGAACTCCCTGACAGATGAACATAATGCCGAGCTCAAAATAGTCGACCTCGATGCCTTGGACGAGAAGAGGCCCGTGGCACAACAACGACTAGAGATGTACCAGAAGCATATCTCAACAACGTATGACAAGCAAGTAAGGGGTAGAACCTGGTACTCGTAATGAAGCGACCAACAGCTGTGCACACTACGAGAAGCAAGTTAGACCCTAAGTGGGACTCGATATACATCATAGAAGAAGTCTACTCCAACGGGGCCTACCGTTTAGTGAATTTTAACGGTGGGGGAGCCGGTTTTACAATTAATGATCGATTTCTAAAGAGATATTATCCCTAACAGTTAGCCTTTTACTTTCTTTTACAACACTGTGAGAAGTGTAAACTCCCCAAGAGAGCGAATGTAATGAACAAAGATAGAAATGGAGAATGAAATGAAGTAAAGTACAATAGATAAGCTTGTAGTTACAAAAGCTAATTAGTTACTCCTAATCTTGTAGGTCTTCCTTGCCCTTGTTATGGAGAAATAATAAAAAAAAGATCATTCGTCTACGACACAAGCATATCCTGAGTTCGAAAAATCCAGGACACTCCCGAAATCGATGACAAAGGGAAGTATTATTCTCTTCATTTCGTTCTACATTCACTATTCATTAGAATTATGATTGTTGTTAAATTATATTGCAAACCATTCCACACATCACACAAACATCACACAATAGAAAAGTAATTGTTATTATCATTTCATTAATAAAAAGTATGGTTGACATCTTTTCAACACCGTATACATGAATGGTCAGAAGGTAAGTATTTCTTACACCGGTTATAATAATCGTAAAGGTAAGACCCTATGAATCACTTTTATACATTGAAAGTAAAAAAAAAAAAAAAAAAAAGAGAACATCGGGAGTAAGAGATTAAAGCTTCTCCAAACATATCAATATCAGCCTGATCACAGCCACCCTGGTGGTTTCCATTGCTAACTTCGCTGCAGACAACACCTCCGCAGGATCAGGAACATGTTGAAGCTCAGTAGTCAAATCTTCCAGCTACTTGCGCACTGCTTCGCCCTCGCTTTCGAGCCACGTGACAGCTATCTAACCTTGAGCGACTACTGACTCAAGACGAGCAGCTTCGAAGCTTACGATGATCTTCTCTGCCTGCAGACGCTCAATCTCGATGTCAATTTCAGCTAGACAACCCAGGCGCCCTTCATACTGAATCTTATTATTTTGTAGAGATTCTCGCGCGTCCGCCGTCGAATGCGCGTGATGTCCCACTGCAAGTCCTAGAGACTCCGCAATCCTCCATTGCTCCTTGATAGCTGGATCGAGCTCGGCGCACTCCGCAGCCGCCACGTTCGTAAGAGAGCTTTCGAACGCAGAAATGTGATCGACAATCACAAGCACATCGGACCCAACCACTCCAACACAAGCTTCTAGCGCCTTCATACCAGCGCTTAGCATATGCCATTCATGTGGATTGGCCAACGCCTTCGCGAGGCTAGACAACAGACCCTTCAGCTTGCTCTGCCCAAAACAGTCTAAATTCTCAAAAGCAGGAATGTCCGGCATTGAGCAATGAAAACTTCAAAATCGACGGTAGCTGTAAGAAAGAAATATAAGATAAACAAATGACGCGTCAGTAAATATGAAAGCAGAAACTACAAGTCGTAATCTAATATAAGTTATGAAGGTGTCATACTGGGAACAACAGGAAGATAATAACAGGCTCCGAAAGCTCGACGACGCATGTCCCAGCATCAACTACTATTTCCAAAACTTCGCCCGGCAGTTCAGCAATCACGACCGAAGATGATGCGACGGAAGTGGCAGAGGCGGATATTGGCTCAATAGGATTTGCAAAAATAAGATAATAATAAAAAACCATGGTTAGTATGATTATGAAGGAATCAAAGTAGAATTACAATCGCAATTCTTACCTTGTGCTTGCAGGATGTCGGATTCGACTTCGACCGTAGCAGGATGTGATGTATCCATGACTCCAGGTCAACAAGACAATCTATTTTCAAGGGATAGCTTGATGGAAGGACCGAAGAAGGATCGATGTCCTCCTCACATATCTCAGGTTCAGGAACGGATTCTTCCACATTATCAGCACGAGTAGGTGTGCAAGGATGAACATCCATCGGCGACCCCATGGTCAGTACCTCGATGGCCTGGGAAACAAAGACTAAGGGCTTAGAAGAATGCTAGACCTAGATGTTATCATAGAGTTGTGCTTCAATCACAGTTACAACAACATCATCAAGATCGCCTGCGCCCCCGACACCACCGTCATTATCATAATAATTCACGAGAGAATCCTCGTTGCTCTGATCGTTGGCGCAATCCACTTCCCAGTTGTCGCTGGAATAATCAACAGGCTCATCTTCAAGGCGTGACCCCGAATCATTAATGCATGCCACTCCCTGACCGTCACCAATTTCAGGATCACCTTCGGCATTGTTTCCCTCAACATCTGAAAGCCCGGACTCACCTCCGTCACGATTATTAACAATCCTATCTTCTTCGTCGGCAATCTCCTCTGTAGCACCGGATCGGAGCTCACCTTCTTCGCGACTATTAGCAACAGTCGCGCCTGCGGCATCATCGCCCACTACCTATGGAGGATCGATCTGCAACGATGGATCTAAGCTCCCCCACTTCTTGATATGTAATATTTTAGCCTGTTTCAAAATTTTCTCAGGTGCTGAGGGGCGAACCTTCGGCGTAAGCCTTATCTTGACTCTCAACTGATCTTGCGGACGGCCCGGTGGAAGATCGTCAATAAAATCATCAAAAGGTCTAAACCGTGCCATGCCTTCCGTAGGCTCATCCTCTTCTACGGACGGAGGAACAGTCTCTGCCGGAGGATGTGAAGATCCAACCTCCTGCCGATGTCTTTGTATAGGTACCCCAAGGCAATACCATCCGCCTAACGCTCCATCGTCCTTCATACGAGTGATCGATACGTTCAAGGAAGTCATATGACTAGTACCAAGAATTCCAACAGCCGCACGCTGCTCGTGAAGATAACCAAGACCGTCCTCAAGAACGTTTGTCAACCTTAGAGGAGAGAGATAGAGAGGGAAATCAACAGGCTTGGCATCTCGGATCCGCGCGTACTGATGCCCCCACCATCTCATCCAACCATAAGAAGTCATGGAATGTCAATTGCAGTAGGGCAACACGAACCTCGCACCAGTTCGCGTCAGCAAAAGCTGGTCCCACATCCACTCCCAATGGACAGGACACGTACCATATGCTCGTTCTACCCTCGTCACGCTCGGAAGAGTCGATGGAACACCTTGATCATAGCCGAACTGTTTAGCAAACTTGCTCGGATAATAGGCTCACGCCAGAACTCTATGCCTTCACGAAACGGGAGGGAAGCAGTCTAAATCGATATCAAGAATTCCCTATTAGAAGAATCAACAAAATTCTCATCATCGACGACTTCGAGATCTTCATCAGCAATAGAAATGGGGAAATGATAGAAGTCGACTTTGTTTCCACGACAGATCCTTGAAGACACCCACTCCGGCGTCTTAACCACCATCTTAACCCTCATAAATCTGAGAAGAGGCGCTCAATTTGGAAAGAAGTAAGAATGAGGCTTCATGCCATATACCCATGGGAAGTAGACTCCTAACCAGCTGCAGAAATAATGCCACAGGCAATAGGCCACATCCATTCCATTAACAGGCATGTCCGGATTGGTGGCAATGTAACCGAATGCCCTGTATATACTACATAGTACAAGCAGCGCAATAGAAAAATGTTGACCACTAGCGAGGGCACCCGCCATGACAAAACAAGAAACCCTGACACCATCGGCACCCTTAGAGCTGGGAAGCTTGACCGCAGACAACCAATATGTGAGGAAGCCTGCAAGTTCGCAAGTAGGAGACAATACGTTCAGGTAAGGAAATTTATGTTGGAACCGTTGTCGTATAACCCTTCTTCTTTTAGCACTAACTTTATATTTCTTGTGGTCAATCCTGAAAGAGAGAAAGGAGAGAGAACTTCACATCAGAAACTATGTAGAAGAAAAGAAAATAAATCATGAAGAGAAAGAAAGAAATGTCCTATGAAGACTTACTGCAAGCCATGACTGAAATAAACCAACCAATCTTCGTAGTGTATCTTCGAAATACAGAACAACTCCAGACACGCCTTAGAATGATAAGCTTTCCGATCATCTTCATGCCTGAAGCCAGACAATTCCTCATTAGAGGGGATGTACTCGTGATAATATCCGCCACAGATGGGCAAGTAAGCCATCATCCAAAGATCCAAGAGAGTAATGTGCATCTCTCCTTGAGGAAGATGGAAAGAATTGGTAATGGAACTCCTAGTAACTTAAAAAGCCCCTAAGAATAGTCGGATCTCACGGAAAGAAGCCGACAGTCGCCTCGATAGCATGGTAGAGCCCAACCTCCCACAGCACACCCTCGTGCTGGATCAGATCTCCTTCGCCCACGGTATGTAGCTGACACGGCGATTCATATGTCCTCGTGTATGGAAGCTCGAAGTCTCCCACATGGCTGACGTGCTCATAGGAAGGAATCTTTGACAGACCATCTTAAAGAAATGAGTCGAGTAAGGCACGTGAGGATCGCACGTAGGCATGAGGAAGGTCATCTCTTCAACCTCACCAACCTTCTATTGTTTCTCATTGTTCTCTAGAGTGGTAGTGAGTAATCTCTCAGGGACCGAAGTCTACCTTTCCACTCCATAGAATTGGCAAGGTCTGCGAACATTAGACGGCTCGATGCTTGGAAAAGGCCTATACCTCGCAAGAGACTTCTCATGCAAGATGACCTCACCAATGTAGGGGTTCGTGATACAGAGGCCACGCTCAGCAACAATCTTGTTGCTCTCCCACCTGATCTTCATTTGTTCATACTTTAGATCGAGGAGCCATGTCAACCGCTTCACTTGACTGAGTGCTTCGACTGGCTGTTTTCCACGTCCTCCTCTCTTCCTACCTTTCTGACCTGCTGGATTTTCCTTTGTATTTTGGACAGGTAAATCTTGAGGACCCGCTTCAACGGCACTCATTGTGCCAGCAAGTTGGGCGTACCAAAAGGCCCACTCTTGTTCTGTTCCCTGCTTTGGAGGTTTAGGCACGGTTTTGTTAACAAAGATGCGCACTAGCACTTCATGTGGAAGATGCTCCATGCGCTCCAAGAAATCCTTTATCTCGGGTTCGACCGCAGGAAAGAAGCGAGAATTGCCTTTTGGTGGAGGAGGATTGGAAGGGCCTTCAGCTGTTCTTTTTCGACCGCGCTTCATCGGCATCGGACCAGAAGAATGCGATCCAGAGGTTTCACCAGAAGATCTCATTTTCTCTACTGCAATTCACTACAACGCGGAAATAAAGTAACATTAGAAAACAACCCAATTTACACGAGCAACTAGCTTAACAAGATCATCCCGCGCATATAAAATTACAAATGCAAGCACATCACATAGATCACAAGCAACAAAGCATGAAAGCAACAAGTTCAGATGCATAGCATATTATCCATCATACATATTTTACAACAAAAGCAACCGTAACCATACATATATGCATACATGTGGTTGATGTGCGCACAAAATCACAGTTAAACCCACAACACACTCATGAAGTTAACCTAAAAGCAACCTTGACAAGTCTAGGTGTTTATAAACAGGCACCGGACAGAGTCACGAAACAATTTCTGCAGCAGGCCTACACAATTATTCACACATAATAACTTTGCGTGCATTCGGAACGCTATAAGTGCGCTCTGACGGGTGTAGTCTGAACCTGCCTAAAATAGACAGTTGCAAGCTGTAACAGACTAAAGCAAGCAACCTATTGCAGGCCCAAGGCACTAAGTTCCAATCGTGCTCGAATTTTAAGCAATCTGGCCGTAAACGATACTGAATTTGACTGAGAAACGGAGCTAGAAATGCAATTTCTTCACCAAGTGCAAAGCGAGGCCAAATTTTGAAAATTCACTAAGTGTTGGGCTCACATGCACCTAAGGTAGAGTCCCAGGTGCATATGGTCCCTCACATGCGCCCAATCCACAAACGTTGGAGATGTGAAATACATTATGAAAGGCCTCAGGCACATGTGCATACTGACATGCGCCCAGCCCAAAGTTGGAAGGAGAATAAGTTTGAATTGCAGTGCATCAGGCGCATGTGGATCCTCACATGCGCCCATCCCCCAAAATCTAGAAAAACACAAGTTCAATGCAGTTCTTTGGGGGCATGCCCAGAGCTACATACGCCTGGGACATGTGCCCACCCCTTTATAGCATTTCACATGCGCCCGAGGGGAAGTCCTTTGCCGAAAAAATTAGCTAACAGGCCACATGCACCCACAGGGGGACCACATGCGCCTATACTTTGGGGATAGGCTCTCTCATCTCAGAGAATTGGGTTTTCTGACTCGAAAAATTGTTAGAATGACTCAGTGAGTCAACGATTTATACTCGAGCCTGGGAAACCGGTGCACTGCACTAGCATGACGTAAGCATCCAGCGCAGCACACCGGGAGGGGGGGGGGCACTTGTTGGGGCTTAAATTTGTACCCACCGTAAACAACATTCTGCGGTCCATCTACCATGATTTGGATCAGTTTCGAGATCAGGAAGACTCGAAAAAGCCAGTGCAACCTTAACTATGTGGTAACGACCAAAATTCATAAATAGCATTTTGGAACAAAACCGGACATGCGAGTGACCGCCAAATGATCCAGGAACACCCTGAAACCCTTAACCTGCAAGTTTCAAAGTCACACAACGTGTATCTTTACCTGTGCACCTCGAAATGCGTTTCGCCCTTGTATAGAGCCGACCAAAAAGGGTCTGAAAGCCTACAGCTATCATTTTAGAGTGGAACCAGACATCTGTACCACTGTCAAATGATCTAGAGCACCCTAAAACCCTTAAATAGTAGGTTTAAAGTCCCTGCAGTGTGTACTTCCATGTGCGCGCTTCCCGGAACAATGTTCCTATACGAAGAGCCGACCTGGAGGCTCCAAATTAGGAAGTACCAAAATTTGCAACATCTGGACCTCCACACCCCATCCCGTTCATTCAGGAGGTCAATCCCAACCTAAAAGTGGCTTGGCGACAGTGACTGCAATCCCAGAAAAGGTAGCTATGCTCTGAAGGTCTCTCGTCAGAGCCTGAAATCTTGAAAAAATCTAATTCTGGAAATTTTCTGTCTCGTTGGAATTTGAAATTTGGCTAATTAGTGGGGAAATGCAATTTTACAAGAGGGACATGCGCCCAGCCTTCCACCACATGCGCTCGCAATGTGTACTCGAAAGAAAGCGATTCAAACACTTTCCAAGAGACTGGCCGAAAAATCCGCTGGAAATGACATGCGCCCGGCCTGAAAAGGCATGCGCCCAGACCCTTGCGCTCAACACTTTCACCCAGCACATGTGCCAAGAAAAGCTCCAGGAACACATGCGCCGGGAATTACCCGTCGGATCGGACCCGAACCCGATTGCACTCCTATAAATAGCAGGTCCGCCTGATGACATGCATCGACATAATCCCCTTCTGACCTCAGAGCAACGCAAGAGGTACATGCGCCCGCTCCATTATCCCTCGCCGGATGCCTTGGCCAGAATGAATTCCCTTGTCGGAATCCCTCGCCGGAAAGGGATTTCCTCGCCGGAACTCCAAAATGCACTATCGTCGGATAGTTCCCTCACCAGAATCCCTCGCAGGAAAGGGATATCCCCTAAAGGAAACAAGTGTAAGGGAGAAATCCTAAAAAAAATCTAAGTGTTGGGACTTTCTCCACTTTGCAGAGGCACATGCGCCCACTTCCGCTCGCCGGGAGATGCAAAATGCATCAAACTCCCATGGGACATGTGCCCACCCTTTGGGAGGTCAAAAACATGAAAAATCCACTAAGCTGGGCCACATGCGCCCATTATTTGGGGCTGGGCACATGTGCAATGCCCCATGTGCCCGAAATTTCAAAACTCTCTCTCTCTCTTTATGTAAATAGGGCACATGCGCCCGAGAGATGGGCACATGCGCCCACCTCTTAATAACATGCGCCCACCAGCCCACTACAAATGTGACATGTGCCCATGCACACCCCCCATGCGCCTGGACTTTGATGGGAGGGGTGGACCTTCCACAGTGTGACCCGCCTTTGATCTAGATTGAATTTCGATCAAACTGCTTCTCCTAGATGTACCTCGATGAAATTTATCCATCCCCCGAATCAGATTCTCCAACGGTCAATGATAAATGGCCCAAATCAGTGTTTTGATCAAAATGACCAATACTTAGCCAATTTTACAAACTTCAGAAATCCTTCCGAAAGAGTCGAAAACAGCCGAAATCGAGGAGAATCGGGCGGAATTGGACCGAGCCCAAGAGGAAACTTTTCTTCTTTATGACATGATATACCATAATCATACACCACAATAAGGTTATCTGATCTCAAAACCTTTGAATACCCTAATTAAGCTAACAACAGGCCCACTACTTAGTCATTTTCAGCCCTAGGAAGTGCCCTGCCGGCTCAGAAATCGACTTGCACTAAGCAAATTGAAATGTGATCGCATTGCGATCCTCCTGGACATAATCCATCCCTAATTCAAAGATGATCATAGATGGTATTCACCAAATGCCCCGATCAGACTGCAAACAGGTCCACCACTTAGTCATTTTCAGTCTTAGGAAGTGCCCTGATGGCTCGAAAATCAACTAATGCCAAACAAAATCAATCACGATCTCAAAGACGCTGAGGCAAAGCTAAAGCGCTCAGGCTATGAAACAGCCGAGTTAAATATTTACGGGGCATCATCCCCATCATTCATCAAAAATTGGCATGCACGGGCACCTATCGAACCCGATATTTAACCACTTGCAGGCATCGAAAATAGCCAATCCAACCCATTGAATTTGAATCCTCAAAGGATCTTAACTCGATAAAGCCCATTTGATCACAAATAGATCATAAAAAAGTACTCAGAAAAAGGAATGTTCTCGAAGACGGGTCGCCCGACTCCAAGAAGAAACACATTTACTTTACTGTACAAAGCCCCATTCATTCTGGATAAAGGTCCGAGGCTAAACCTAAGGGATTATAGTTGTCACAAGAAATCACAAATAAAAGAGTTCTAATAAAGCTTGAAACATACTGCTATGGATTGTCACTATGAAAAAGACAGTTGATGCCCTACCCATCAACAATGGGTCCGTCGGTTGAGATGATGAGGCAGTTTCGAAGTGCTTTCCTAAGGTCACCTGTCATAAAAATATGGGCACGGGACCTTGGGTTATGCCGACCAACATTTCGATGCTCGTGTATTCCTGAGGCCAATGGCCCAGAGTTACACCACTCGATAAAATCCTTACTCAGGCAGTTACGAAGTGCCTTCCTAAGGTCACCCGTTGTATTCGGGCGCGAGCCTTGGGTCGTGCCGACCAACATTCGATGCTCGTGTATTCCAGAGGCCAATGGCCCAGAGTTACACCACTCGATAAAATCCTGACAGTCCCTCAACCTGGACAATCCGAAAGAAAATGGGACATAGACATCCGACTTGTTTAGAAAAGTGGCTCAGTCCATAACAAGAAAACAAATTGGTCTCTACGACTATGAACTCAAGACCATAATCCACGACGGATTAGTCTTTTGCCTTCTAATCAAGGGTGATCAACCATTGATGTAATTAAAAGTTTGTGACCAGTATCACAGCCTGGAATGTAAAAGATCTCAAAATCTCTGGAATAAAATTCGCCTTGCGATACCTCTCTTGTGTACACTTTGTGATTGCTTATGATTGTCTATAAATGTCTCTATACTCAGAATTCCCCCAGAATAATGAAATACATGGAAAAACTGCCCTTTGCGAGCATTTTTCTAGTTTTAACAACCGCAACGTTGAAAAACACAAGATATTAAACAATTTCGAGTGGAGGTGCGGAATTTCTTTTGGGATGACCCATACTTGTACAAGTATGGGACGGATCAAATTTTCAGGAAGATGTATACCGAATGATGAGGTTTAAAGTGTGATATCCTTTTGCCACACAGAAGCTTGTGCTGGCCATTTTTCTGTAAAGAAAGCCACTACAAAGATTTTGTAGTGTGGTTTTTACCAGCCAGCCATGTTCAAGGACACCCATAGCCTTCTGTACCGCTTGTGATAGATGTCAGAGGTTGGAAAGTTTATCCCATAAACACATGATGCCTTTGACCCCAATACTACCATTGGAGATTTTTCATTGTTGGGGTATTGATTTTATGGAACCCTTCCCATCCTCCTTTGGATACCTTTACACTTTGGTAGGAGTGGACTATGTATCCAAGTGGGTAGAGGCGATTCCATATAGGACCAATGATAGTAGAGTAGTCCTACAACTTCTTAAAGATAATATTTTCTCGAGATTTGGAACATCTAAAGCCATCATCAGTGATGGTGGCTCTCACTTTTACAATAGGCCCTTTGAAAATTTAATGACGAAATATGGCATAAAGCATACAGTGAGCACCCCGTATCACCCACAGACAAGTGGGCAAGTTGAGGTCTCCAATCGTGAGATAAAACATATTTTAGAAAAGATTGTAAGGCCAGATAGGAAGGATTGGTCTACTAAATTATTTAATGCTCTCTGGGCTTACAGGACAGCTTATAATACACTGATTGGAATGTCCCCATACAGGTTGGTGTATGGGAAAGCTTGTCACTTGCCCGTGGAGTTGGAACATAGGACCTATTTGGCTGTAAATAAATCCAACTTTGATCTGGAACAAGCGGGTGAAAGGAGAAAATTTGAGTTGAATGAGTCAGAGGAGTTGCGTAGGGAGGCCTATGACAACTCTAGAATTTATAAAGAAAGGACAAACGTATTCCATGACAGTAATATCTTGAGAAAGACATTTGAACCACATCAGAAGGTCCTCCTTTATAATTCTAGACTCCAACTATTCCCGAGAAAGTTAAGAACTAGATGGACTGGTCCCTTTGTGGTGAAGGAAGTAAATCCTCATGGGGTCGTTATAATTGTAAACCCACACAACAGCAATGAATTTAAAGTGAATGGGCATCGATTGAAGTCGTACATGGAGAACTTCCATTTGGAAGAGGAGTCTTTCCCTCTTCAGGATCCAATTTATGTGGATTGAGGCTCCTAGTCTGATGGAGCGTAGTTTAGGTACTGCTTTCAGTAGGTTTGCTTGTGTGTTTTTGTTTTTGGGTTTCTTTGTTTTCTTTGGTTTGTTTGTTAGGATGATTGAAGACAAGGTCGCCATCAAGGTAATTTTCACGCTTGCTATCTATTAATTTACATTACCCTTTTTATTCATTCACGCATACTTGTTACATTGAGGACAATGTAGAATTTAGGTTGGAGGGTGGGGATTATCATCCAGAGTATGTCTGCACATGTGTCTTTACATCTTTTTACATGTTCATTGCATGTGTTGAAGGGTAGTGGATCAACTCTCGGTAACCCAGGGCCGTCGGGTGGAGGAGGCATTTGCAGAGGCGATGAAGGTCGATTCTTATTCGCCTTCTCTACGGGCTTCAGGTCCTCATCAAGTGCTCGCGCCGAGGTTCGGGCTCTAGTGGAGGGTCTATCTTTATGTGTTGAGAAGGTTTTTTCCAACATTGTGCTAGAAAGTGGCTATAAATCTACAATCGAAGCAATGTCTGAAGGGGCCTTGAAGAGGTGGAAGATGTGGTACTGGAAAGGTGTGTATGACGATTTACTTAAGTAGGCCCAGGTTCAGGTGCTGTTTCAATTGAGAGAGGCAAATCAGGTTGTGAATGGTCTCACTCATATGGGCAGTGAGTGCCAGCTAAATAGGGTGTACGTTGAGGAGAGAGATTTTTCCCACATTGTGAAAGGCAGGTTGTTACTAGACCGGGTAGGCCTGGGTATTATTAGAGAGAGGATGGCGAAGGTTAACTAGGGGCTTGAGTTAGTATTCTCAGCCCAGTCCTTCGATTTGCTTTTTTTTTCTAGTTGGTTTGTTGTTTAATAAAGACATCTTTTCCAAAAAAAAAAAAAAAGGATAGTGGAAAAAATTTTCTCAAAATTTTATAAAAATGTGTAGATGTGTATACTTGAGAGTGTGTGATTTTTCGTGGAAACTAGGAATTGATTTAAGTTATAGTAGTTAGAATCTTAAGACTTGAAAAATGATAACTTGAGTTGAACAAACTAATCACTCATTTAAAGTTGTTTGATGGAATGTACATAATCACTTTACACACTAGCTAACTAAGTGGTAAACTAGGAATAGATCCTTGAATGGTAAACTTTCTAGACACTTAGGACTATGAATGGATTGGACCAGAAACCCTTAGTTTAAAAGAGAGAAAATCATCGCCTGAATATATATATATATATATATATATATATATATATATATATATATATATATATATATATATATATATATATATATATATATATATATAAGAGCTAAAAGAATGAATTGTTATTGAAATTTGGGACAAGGGTATTTAGGTACCTGTTCGCTCGCCTCAAGTGCAAAGCTGAGATGTAGTAATAAATCTCGGTAAGATCGAGGTCGATCCACAAGGAATAAGGTAAACCAATTTAAGTTGTTCCAGCAACTTCTAATTCAATGAATTGAGGATTTCAGGTTTAAAAACTAATTTAAAACAGTAATTGTAAAATCTGTAATTAAAAGGGAACTAAGGCTTTTGAGGATCCACTTGTGATAGCCCTCATGTGAATTCATTCATCCAAGCATAACACAACTGGAATTGAAGTTCTATCTCTCTTCTAGTTGGAAGATATGGCATTCAAACACAAACAATCTCTACTCAAGTTGAAGAACAACGTTCTAGTTCTAATGAAGCCCATAGAAGTCAAATATGTAGCCTTTGAAGTATCGACCATGCCAATGGACTATGGTACACTCTAGGGTTACTACAATTCGAATCTAATCAATCCAAACATGATAATCTCAGAGAATTGCAAGGAACTCATGTCCTAAGCACATGAACCTCTCATAAAATGTCCAAAAATATCACTTTTATTCAAACTAGAACTTAAAAATCAAAACTTTAAGTAAAGTACATGAATTAGAACGAATCCAACATGATAACTACTTACAAGCTTCACCTCTTAGCTAAACTAGCCGAGCATTATCATGCTTCAACTAGAATTCAAAGAAAAACTAAGAAAAACATGAAAAACTAGAGAAAACCCTAGTTGGAGGAGTTGTGATCGCTCCACGATAATCTCCCTTGCTCCCCACTGAACTTAGAACTCTTCTAGGATACCTTAAGAAGGATGCCAAGGTGTCCTTTTATAAGAAAAACCACCCACCGCCTCGGATTGCGTAAAGATTTATGCACTTGAATCAGCAGTCGGACGCTGGTCGGGCGCCCGGTCACGTTTTGGTCGGGTGCCTGGCCAAGTCCAGAAAAGTTCCAGCAACAACTGGATATTTTTGTCAATTTCGGACGCCTGGCCAAATGGTGGTCGGGCGCCTGAAGGTCAATTTTAACAGTTTTTCTGGTTTACAGGGCCATCTGCTGAATTTTCTGCATTTGACTTTTCTGGCACTGTAGCTCTGCAATATGACTTTTCTGGCCATTCCAGGTCTTCAACTTGATTCCTTCAAGGCTTTTTCTCCACTTCTTTGGCTCATCAAAGCTTGGTCTTCTAGTCATTCCAAATCCTTCAAATTGGGATTAAATCCATGTCATCTCTCTCTTCTCCTTGCTTCTTTCTTCCATTCCTTTAGCTCATCTTCTTAGCTCATCAATTGGGTTTAAAAGCATTCTTTTAGCCATCAAATAGGTAAATTCTCTCTCTCACTCCTACAATCATAAACATGCATTAAATTGGTCTTTTAAGCATGCAAACCATGCATAAGATGTAATGTAATGGGCAATCTCATGTATAAATTGGAGGTTCAACATGTTAGTGCACTTTTCTGTGGCATACTAGTGCACCTTGTTTGTCAATCACTTACGTCAGTGAGTCTGGTGTCAGTTGAATCTAATGAAGACGAAGACCGAAGACTCAAGTGGCCTCGCTACTTCAAGGAAGGAGATACAGGTAAAAGTGATGCCTTGGTGTGCCAAAACCTAACCCTTAACCTCTTAGATGACTTGCACCAACTAGGTATACCTTTATTCATCATCATTAGTCTTAGAACTCCATGAAAAACATGATAAGTTAGACTAATTAAAGAGGTGGAAGCTGCTGTAATTAAAACAGCTCAAACAGTAGTTTCCGATTGATCTCCGATCAATCGGACGTTGGCTCCGATAGGACTCCGATTAATCGGACAGAAGTTCCGATCAATCGGAAATTATTCCAGCAACCTTGAAAACCCACTGGACATATTTCCGATCAATCGGACAGTCTTTCGATCCATCGGAAGGGGTCAGTCCGATCGATCGGACCATGTTCTGATCAATCAGAATATCCTCCAGAGAATTCTCTGGACTGAATTCCGATCAATCGGACATGCCTCCGATCAATCGGACTGGTCTCCGATCAATCGGACCTTCTTCCGATCAATCGGAAATGTGCGAATCTGCCCATTTTTTGACCGTTGGAAGAAAATCTATTTAAAGATGGGGATTCGTTTTTGAGCAAACAGAGGGAATTTTGAGGAGATAGAAGCCATCATTGCTAGAGATCATTAGAGGCTCTATTCCAAACCCAAAGCAAGTCATTCTCCTTGTGTTTTCATCACAAGCTTGGGCCATTCAATGGCATCTTGAGAATGGACTTGTTTCCTCTTGATTCCTAAGGTTTAGACACCTTGATGATAGTTAAATCCCTTGTTTAAACACTACCTAGGAGTCCAAATAAGTGTATTCCTCTACGAAACCCATTTCCTATCATTTATAGACGATTCACCATTCCCAAGCACCTTGAGCATCTCCAATGGAGCATCACATGCAAGGTAGCTGTTCTTGGAGCTGAAGCCTTGGCAAAGCGACGGCGTCAAAGATCGGGGGAGCACAAGGGGAGCTGATTCAAGCACGGGAGAGCGAGAAGAAGCAACCCAAGCGGAGCTACAAAGGGGCTCAATCCGACAAGTAAAGTTGTCTTGTTAGGAGTCCATCCACTCAATTCCCTGTAGGGGTTGAGTGTAGAGTTTGTTTAACAAACTCGACCTAGGGTCGTTAGCCGATCCTTGGCCTATTAGTTGGGCCTAAAATCTAGGGACGTTAGCCGTTCCTTGACATGTTTGTCAGGCCTAAACAAAGTCTCTAAGGGGGAGCCACCAACACGGGTGCAAACTTGTAGGTTAGGAGGAACCTATAAACTCCCCGGTTAGGTGGATCCGAGTTAAAACACCTTGGTTGGGAGGAACCAGATTTAAACTCCCCAGTGAATGCCGGTGTGCTCAAAGGGGTTGAGTACTTGAACCGGAAGTGGAGTAGACAAGTAGTCGAACCACTATACATGCTTGTGTTCGTGATTGAATTGAGCACATTGATATCTTAGCATTGTAAGTTTAATTATTTAATTATGAATGCTTGATAGGAATGTATGCTAAGCACTAATTAGGCACATCCACACACAAGATGTACTTTCACTAATTGTGTAGACTTGAGCTCATTGATCCATTCTCATAAGTCTACATAGTTGCATAGGTTAGGAGTTTGATTAGTTAAATCTTTTGATTACCTATGCATGCTTTAGACTAGATTGTTTATTGCTTAAGCATATGCTAGTCTTGTGATTGAACCCACTTAGGCTTGGAAGCCGAAGTGTTAATCGCTTACGTAGTTTAATTTATTGAATTGTTTAAGTAGGCGAAAAGAGTTTTAAAAAGGTCATAATCACCCCCTCCTATAGGTTTAACCATAATTCTAGTTGCTCTTTAAGCTTCCGCACGTGTATGCATAGGGTGTCGTGTTAGACTACCCAACGCAATTTCAATTGGTATCAGAGAGGGTTGCTCTTCAAGGACGTAACCGTCTAGAGTAAGATCCGATACCGGAGCACTAGCATCATGTCTAACCGAGATGGGAGTACCACCAACCGTCCACCTTTCGTTGACGGGTCCAACTATGCTTATTGGAAGGCTAGAATGAGAATTTTTCTCTAATCCATAGACCGTCTGGTGTGGCTTAGCACACAAACTGGATATACCTTGCCCACCGAGCAAGTGGAGGTTGATGGGAAATACATTGTCATTCCCAAAGATGATTCCAAATGGGATGACATAGAGAGAGCTCAATACATGGCAAATGCCAAAGCTCTAAATGCGATTTGCTGTGTAGTATCCCCGGATGAATTTTAGCGCATTCTCACATGCACAACTGCAAAAGAAGCGTGGGATATACTTGAGGTTACCCACGAGGGAACTAGCACAGTAAGACGCTTGAAGCTTCAGCTCTTAACCACTAAATTCGAAAACATTAGGATGGAAGAGACTGAAACTTTCATGGAGTTTTATACTAAATTGTCAGATATTTGCAACTCCATGTTTGTCTTGGGTGATCGAGTTCCGGAAGGAAGAATTTGTAGAAAAATACTTAGGTCCCTCCCGAAAAGATTTGACTCCAAGATAGTAGCATTAGAGGAGTGTAGAGACATAGATAACATGAAAGTAGAAGAACTCATAGGTTTCCTACAAACTCATGAACTACACTTTAAGGCCCCCTCTAGAAAGAAAAACATCGCTCTAAAGTCCTCTCACAAACATAAGAAATTAAGAGTGAGTCGGAGGAAGATAGTGATGATGATGATGATGAGGAAGAAAAATTGAACAAACAATTCAAGAGATTCCTCGAATTTGATAGAGGGAATAATCGTGACAAGAAGGACAACAAGGGTGAAAAACATAAAGGAAAATCATCCAAACCTTCATCCGTCCGTTGTTACGGTTGCAGTCGTCGTGGCCATATCACCCCGAAATGCCCCGAAGGGCCTTAAACCGAAAGACAAAAAGGCAATGGCTGCCACTTGGGATGAAACGGAGGAATCTGAATCCAAATTTGATGACTCCGCTAGTGATGAGAGCCAACATAATGATCTAGCTTTTACGGCTTCCACCACTACCTCTCTTCCCGCTTATCTAAGAGGGGATCCCGACCGCTATCCCTTCTAGGAGTAGAAGGAGTTCCTAACCCCTCACCTCATGCTACATTTTATGAGGGCGTTGAGTAAATTAGTTACCCTTAGGCTTATCAAACTAAACATAGTTAGTGAGGGTAGCTAAAAATGCTTAAATAGGAAAATCTGAGGATTTCAGCCTCATTTCTGTGTGTATGGGAAAATCAGAGGATTCAAGCCTTATGAGCCCAAATTTGGTAGTTTAGCCTTGCTTCTATTTTATATATTTGCTGCTAGACTATCTCACTGCTTAGATTAGCTAATCATCTTGAGTTTTATGCCTCATTGTATGCTAATCTTTGCTTAGTATTGGTCTTGATATACCAATAAGGGAGGTTGGTTGATTGGGCTATAAGCCCTTTGTGCGTTTATTGCAAATGTATATCCTTGACCAATTATGCATGATTAACTATGCTTATATAGTTACATTTTCTTGTTAATCATGTTCCTTAGAATGCTCCATGTTTTATGATTCATGCACCCTATACTCTCTTTGTTAGCATGTGCTTATAGTTATAATTGCGACATACTATCTACTCTTACCTTAACCTTATTGATATATCATTAAGGGGAGAAAATAGTTTGTCAATTGCTAACAAAAAGGGGGAGAAAGATCAAGTCCCACCAAAACTAATTTGCTATGTTTTGTGATGCAGGGATTGACAGGTTATGGGGGAGCAATCTGAAGAGGAGCAACATAGTTTAGGCATGTCAAGAGTCATGTATTTAATTTCATATCAATGTAATCTCTTGTACATGTATTTTGTTTTAGTAGGTTAGGTTTTGTAAGTAATTGACAATGAGGGAGATTGTTAGTGCACTTTTCTGTGGCATACTAGTGCATCTTGTTTGTCAATCACTTATGTCAGTGAGTTTAGTGTCGGTTGAGCCTAATGAAGACGAAGACCAAAGACTTAAGTGGCCCCGCTACTTCAAGGAAGGAAATACAGGTAAAAGTGATGCCTTGGTGTGCCAAAACCTAACCCTTAACCTCTTAGATGACTTGCACCAACTAGGTATACCTTTAGTCATCATCATTACTCTTAGAACTCCATGAAAAACATGATAAGTTAGACTAATTAAAGAGGTGGAAGCTGCTGTAATTAAAACATCTCAAACAACAGTTTCCGATTGATCTCCGATCAATCGGACGTTGGCTCTGATAGGACTCCGATGAATCGGACAGAAGTTCCGATCAATCGAAAATTGTTCTAGCAACCTTAAAAACCCACTGGACATATTTCCAATCAATTGGACAGTCTTCCGATCCATCGGAAGGGGTCAGTCCGATCAATCGGACCATGTTCTGATCAATCGGAATATCCTCTAGAGAATTCTCTGGACTGAATTCCGATCAATCAGACATGCCTCCGATCAATCGGACTAGTCTCCGATCAATCGGACCTTCTTCCGATCAATCGGAAATGTGCGAATCTGCCCATTTTTTTACCGTTGGAAGAAAATCTATTTAAAGATGGGGATTCGTTTTTGAGCAAACAGAGGGGATTTTGAGGAGATAGAAGCCATCATTGCTAGAGATCATTAGAGGCTCTATTCCAAACCCAAAGCAAGTCATTCTCCTTGTGTTTTCATCACAAGCTTGGGCCATTCAATGGCATCTTGAGAATGGACTTGCTCCCTCTTGATTCCTAAGGTTTAGACACCTTGATGATAGTTAAATCCCTTGTCTAAACACTACCTAGGAGTCCAAATAGGTGTATTCCTCTAGGAAACCCATTTCCTACCATTTGTAGAGGATTCACCATTCCCAAGCACCTTGAGCATCTCCAATGGAGCATCACATACAAGGTAGCTGATCTTGGAGCTGAAGCCTTGGCAAAGCGGCGGCGTCAAAGATCGGGGGAGCACAAGGGGAGCTGATTCAAGCACGGGAGAGCGAGAAGAAGCAACCCAAAGCGGCGCTATAAAGGGGCTCAATTCGACAAGTAAGGTTGTCTTGTTAGGAGTCCATCCACTCAATTCCCTGTGGGGGTTGAGTGCAGAGTTTGTTTGACAAACTCGACCTAGGGTCGTTAGCCGATCCTTGGCCTATTAGTTGGGCCTAAAAACTAGGGACGTTAGCCGTTCCTTGACACGTTTGTCGGGCCTAAACAAAGTCTCCAAGGGGGAGCCACCAACATGGGTGCAAACGTGTAGGTTGGGAGGAACTTATAAACTCCCCGGTTGGGTGGATCCAAGTTAAAACACCTTGGTTGGGAGGAACCAGATTTAAACTCCCCAGTGAATGCCGGTGTGCTCAAAGGGGTTGAGTACTTGAACCGGGAGTGGAGTAGACAAGTAGTCGAACCACTATACATGCTTGTGTTTGTGATTGAATTGAGCACATTGATATCTTAGCATTGTAAGTTTAATTGTTTAATTATAAATGCTTGATAGGAATGTATGCTAGGCACTAATTAGGCACATCCACACACAAGATGTACTTTCACTAATTGTGTAGACTTGAGCTCATTGATCCATGCTCATAAGTCTACATAGTTGCATAGGTTAGGAGCTTGATTAGTTAAATCTTTTGATTACCTATGCATGCTTTAGACTAGGTTGTTTATTGCTTAATCATATGCTAGTCTTGTGATTGGACCCACTTAGGCTTGAAAGCCGAAGTGTTAATCGCTTACGTAGTTTAATTTGTTGAATTGTTTAAGTAGGTGAAAAGAGTTTTAAAAAGGTCCTAATCACCCCCTCCTATAAGTTTAGCCATAATTCTAGTTGCTCTTTAAGCTTCCGCACGTGTATGCATAGGGTGTCGTGTTAGACTACCCGATGCAATTTCACAACACCCCCCCCCAACTAGCATTTTGCTAGTCCCGAGCAAAACATGCGTGAAATAAGTTCAAACCTCCAAAACCAACTCTCCTTCAGAAACTATGTTTCTATCCATTCCAAGATATACAAGTATAAAATTCAGAAAAAATTAGGTGATAGACGTTGAAACCTTAAACTCTTAAAACATAATAAGTGTCCATATGAAATTCCCGCTGATTGATTGATAAATAGAAGAACTCGAACAAAATTCAACCTAGTGTACATAGTGAAAGTTCATCTCATGAGTTTCTAGGATTGTCTTCTTCATAGATCAACTGAACTAGGACTCAAGGTGCACAGAGCAACAACAAGCCAATGATAGGAATTTGCCTTACCGTCCTTCCGACGGCTTCCACACTACGTCCCATTTTCGGCTTTGGTTACGAGTAGACCATCCCCCGGTTGGTAATAGGCAGCCCTTTTCGGAATTTTCCACCATTATTCCATCATTCCCAATTTCATCCTTCCTTTTCCCTTTTCTTTTTAAATTAGATAGAATTTTTAGAAATCCATATCTTTCGTTATTTTCCCATGGACAAGGATGGACAAAGTACCCCGGCTTGGTTCCTCAACACCTCGAATCTCAGTCTAGGCAATCCACAAATCACCTAATCCCTTCAACCATGAAAATCGTGAAATGTGGACTAGGTGTAAAGGTGTTCAAATTTTCTATCAATCACATAAATAGGGGAATTCACATATAAAACCACTATGTTAAGAGAAGTTCAAGCCTTGCAACATCACACACTCCGTATCTCCTCCTCTCATGCTTGTATCATCTCAAATGCATAGAAATAAGGTTTTCTAAAAGAGTTTTGAAATTTTTAGAAAATTCAAAAAAAAATTGCGCATATGATGCTCGAAATGTTGCAACATGCTAGATGAGGAATCTCATCTCACCCCCCAACCAAATCTTGCATTGTCCTCATTGTAAAAAGATATGCAATGAGCATGAACATGAGAGCAATGGTAAAATATAAGAGAGTGAGAACAATAGTACCTGAGAAAGTCGAGTATGGAAGTCTGCAAATCCGCCAACGAAATCCTACTAAAGCAGTAAAACTAAACTAAAACTAAACCTAATCTACGGAAAGCAATAAAGATACCTAACCCATCCCCCTTTTTTTTTTAAAAAGGATCTCCATCAGACTAGGAGATCGATTATCAGTAAAATATCCAAAAGGACAAAGTTGAGCAAGATCATCAAGTGGTGTAACAAATTATTCAGAAGAACTATCCACCATCCTGCTTTGGAAAGTACATTGGTGACATTAACCAGTCTAGCCCATTGAAAATCCTACAGAAAAGTTTCAGCAGGTTCCTCAAGGAAATTGTCACATGTACTAGGAAAGGAGAATTACATTGGTTGGAAATAATTTAATATGGATCTCCTTTCCTTCTTGTTTGGGCAAAAATTATTCAAGTATGGGTCATCCCAGAAGTGTTCTTTGATTTGAACCAACCAAAGAGATGTGGAGACTTCAATCGCTTCATCCTCAATTATTTGGATGGTCTCCACATAATCATTTGTCGCTTGTGCTTCCACAGTCAATTCTTCAATGTGACACTCTGTGGAAGGAAGTTTTTTAGGTGCATAAGGTCTCTCTCTCAAAGCATTTACTATGTCCTGAATTATGGGATCATCCCAATCTTCAAAATACGCTAAACACTCCTCAAGTGTGTAGGAGACCTCAGGAGAGGAAGTTATCAGATTCAGACCCTTTACGTCTTCCTCCTCAGAATTTTGTGTAGGTTGGAGTGGGTCATCAACCTCTACACTTTCAGAAATTGGCCTCTCTGTAGGCAAGTCAAGCAACAATTCTTTTAAATCCTGCATAACAAATTCATGTAAATCAGAAATTGATGACTTGTCAAATAAATTTTCAAAAATTGACACGTCCAAGGTCTTATTAAAAATATAATTAAATTCATCCTTAGAATGTGTCAAACATGTCCCCAAGCTTTTAGGTAGATCATGTTGGAAAAACTCCCCATCTTCCATGGATTCTATCATGTGTACCTCATGGGGGTCATCATTGTCGTCCCAATCCTCAAAGGGGTCAAAGCTAACAATATCTAGAGGATTAAAATTTTGCTTTAAATCAGACTCCTCTTCCACAATTGAATCAATCATATCAACCTCGTGGACATCATCATCATCCCAATGCCTTTTACCCAAGTGGAACACATTCACCTCCAACGTCATGTTCCTAAAGGACATTTGCATTACCCCATTTCGGCAATTTATGATTGCAGTTTGATGTTGCAAGAAAGGGGCAGCCTAGAATCACCGGTATTTGGGTGCTAGCATCCATAACCGGTTGTGTGTCCAAGACGATGAAATCTACCGGGTAGTAGAACTTATCAACTTGGACTAGCACATCCTCAACTATCCCTCTCGATACACGGATGGATCTATCAGCGAGTTGCAACGTGGTTTTAGTGGGTTGTAATTCACCAAGACCCAATTCCTCATATACCGAGTACGAAATCAAATTTACACTTGCCCCCAAGTCTAGCAATGCATGCTCAATCCGGTAGTCTCCAATAATACATGAGATTGTGGGACTACCGGGATCTTTGAATTTTGGGGGGCTCTTTTGAGTGAGAATGGCACTCACTTGCTCATTTAAGAAGGCCTTTTACTGCACATTATATTTACGTTTGGTTGTGCATAGATCCTTTAGAAACTTGGCATAAGAGGGGACTTGTTTGATGGCATCAAGCAAGGGAATGTTGAGCTTGACTTGTCTAAAAATCTCTAGAATATCATGAGAGTTTGGGAGAGATTTTGGAGCAACCAATCTCGAAGGGAATGGTGCTACGGGCTTGTAACGTGTTCCGTTTTTTGTGGGGCTAAGTTAGATCCGTCCTCATCCTCAAAATTTACTGGATCATTAAGCTTGTCGGCCTTCACCGGAATAGATTTGTCAATTTGTTTACCACTTCTAAGAGTGGTGACAGATTTGGCTTTCTCCATATGTTGGTTGAAGGGATCAGGAATGCTTACTTCATGTACTTGTTTTGGATTGGGCTGAGGTTAGGCCGGAAAGGTCCCTTCCTTAGCATTCAAGCGTCCCTTAATCTCATCAACCGAGACTTTGAGCTCTTGGAACATTTGCTGATTCGTTTGGTTAATTTGCGTTTGCCCTTGTATAAACGCTTTCAAAGTATCCTCTATTGAGAATTGAGGTGGGGCCATATTTTGCATGGGTTGCCCTCCTTGAGAGTTGGCAGGATTGCCCGTGGGAGCATTCTTCCAACTGAAATTTGGGTGGTTCTTCCAACTAGTATTGTATGTATTACCCACCGGTCCATTGAAAGGCCATTGATACCCATATGTGGCATTTGCATGTTCATATAACACCTCTTGAAATGCAAGAATTGTATGACAATCTTACGTAGCGTGTAAATTGGTGAGACAAATCCCACATATGATCTCAATAGCTTCATTGGACTTTGGAACTCCACTCTTACTAAGTTCCATGGCCTCGATCTTCCTTGTGAGGTTGGCTATCCTTGCATTCACGTCGTCTTCCTTCTTGAGAATATAGATTCCTCCTTTCTCTTTCTCTTAAATAGGCTTGGGGTTATTGGGTTTATATAAGGTATCCCAAGATTGGGCATTCTCGGCCAACATGTCCAAATAGCTCCAAGCCTCATCTGGATTTTTGTTCATAAACTCGCCGTTGCACATCATCTCTACAAATTGGCGCATATTGAAACTTAATCCATCGTTGAAGAAGTTTACAATTCGCCAACTCTCATAGCCATGATGTGGGCAAGCAAGTAGGAGGTCCTTAAATCTCTCCCAACATTGGAAGAAAGATTCACCCTCTTTAGCTGAAAAAATCATTATGGCTCGTCGAAGGGTGTTCGTTTTATGAGTCGGGAAGAACTTTTTCAAGAATTCCCCAGTCATCTCGTTCCATGACCCTATCGAGTGTGGTCTAAGAGAGTGAAGCCAATTCTTGGCCCTTTCTTTCAATGAAAAGGGAAAGAGTTTAAGTTTAATGGTATCTTCCTGAAACATTGGTGTATTGTAAGGTAGCCACCACTTCTTCAAATTCCTTTAAGTGCAAATATGGGCTGTCAGAGTCTAGCCCATGGAACTTTGGTATAAGTTGAATTACACCTCGGCTTTATGTCAATGTTTCCCCCAGTTGGTGGTAGAACCACGCAAGAGGGTGTAGTTGCACGGGCTGGTTGTAGGTAGTCCCGTAGTGATCTCATTGGAGGAATGTTATGTACCTCATTCTCTCTTACTCCCTCTTGATTTGTGTTTGTAGTTAGAGTAGGGGGGAGGATTCCTTAAAGGTGTTTGATCCATACTCCCCAAATTATCACAATGTTCTACAGATTTTCGGATTCGTCTATGAACGGATAATGGTCTAACTAAACCACCTTCGAATTGAAGACGATTGTTGTGGATTCGTTCCCAGCGGGACATAAACCACAAAATCCAAAATCTGACTAAACCTAAATCCTAAAATCTGAAAAATAAAAACCAAAAACTAAAAGAGTTCAAGTTGGAAGGATAGTACCGATTTGCTTGAACTAGAATAACTTCCTACAAAAGAAAATAAACCTTGTTAGTTCTAGAATTGAGAAAAACTAATCCTAAGAAAACAATAAATCCTAACTACTTCTACTCTATAGCCACTAAAATAATTTAGAACCGCTATCTAAATTCCCCGGCAGTGGCGCCAAAAACTTGTTCGCTCGCCTCAAGTGCAAGGCTGCGATGTAGTAATAAATCTCGGTAAGATCGAGGTCGATCCACAAGGAATAAGGTAAACCAATTCAAGTTGTTCCAGCAACTTCTAATTCAATGAATTGAGGATTTCAGGTTTAAAAACTAACTTAAAACAGTAATTGTAAAATCTGTAATTAAAAGGGAGCTAAGGCTTTTGAGGATCCACTTGTGATAGCCCTCATGTGAATTCATTCATCCAAGCATAACACAACTAGGAATTGAAGTTCTATCTCTCTTCTAGTTGGAAGATATGACATTCAAACACAAACAATCTCTACTCAAGTTGAAGAACAAGGTTCTAGTACTAATGAAGCCCATAGAGGTCGAATATGTAGCCTTTGAAGTAACGACCATGCCAATGGACTATGGTACGCTCTAGGGTTACTACAATTCGAATCTAATCAATCCAAACATGATAATCTCAGAGAATTGTAAGGAACTCATGTCCTAAGCACATGAACTCTCATAAAACATCCAAAAATATCACTTTTATTCAAACTAGAACTTAAAAATCAAAACTTTAAGCAAAGTACTTGAATTAGAATGAATCCAACATGATAACTACTCACAAGCTTCACCTCTTAGCCTTAGCTAAGAGGTTCTAGCCGAGCATTATCATGCTTCAACTAGAATTCAAAGAAAAACTAAGAAAAACATGAAAAAATAGAGAAAACCTTAGTTGGAGGAGTTGCGATCGCTCCACGATGATCTCCCTTGCTCCCCACGAACTTAGAACTCTTCTAGGATACCTTAGGAAGGATGCCAAGGTGTCCTTTTATAAGAAAAATCACCCACCGCCTCGGATTGCGTAAAGATTTATGCACTTGAATCAGCAGTCGGACGCTGGTCGGGCGCCCTGGTCACGTTTTGGTCGGGCGCCCGGCCAAGTCCAGAAAAGTTCCAGCAACAACTGGATATTTTTGTCAATTTCTGGCGCCCAGCCAAATGGTGGTCGAGCGCCCGAAGGTCCATTTTAACAGTTTTTCTAGTTTACAGGGCCATCTGCTGAATTTTCTGCATTTGACTTTTCTGGCCCTGCAGCTCTACAATATGACTTTTCTGGCCATTCCAAGTCTTCAACTTGATTCCTTCAAGGATTTTTCTCCACTTCTTTGGCTCATCAAAGCTTGGTCTTCTAGTCATTCCAAATCCTTCAAATTGGGATTAAATCCATGTCATCTCTCTCTTCTCCTTGCTTCTTTCTTCCATTCCTTTAGTTCATCTTCTTCACTCATCAATTGGGTTTAAAAGCATTCTTCTAGCCATCAAATAGGTGAATTCTCTCTCTCATTCCTACAATCATAAACATGCATTAGATTGGTCTTTTAAGCATGCAACCCATGCATAAGATGTAATGTAATGGGCAATCTCATGTATAAATTGGAGGTTCAACAGTACCCATTGTCGTTACCGTTTCGTTTAAAAGACACTTAAACTGAAGTGAGCCTTTTGGAGTCTTCAAAAAGGTGAATATGCGAATTGGTAAGAAAAACAATATATATATGCGAAAAGTGATGAAAGGGATGATAAAAGAAGAATGGGCGAGGGACCGAGAAATTCAGCTTATTCATGGTCATCGGGGGAATAGAAGTGAGTCAGGAGAGGTGTCATACTTAGTGATATACTTAGTTAGCTTAGGTTCCACCATGCACACATGTACAGAAAATTAAAACTACTCTAACGTTTGATTAAATTTTTGAACTCAAGGATCATAATTGAGTAGGAGATTAAGGTTCTAACTTTCTCTTAATTAAGATTAAGGTCTAGGATGTTATGGAAATCACATGTTTGTCTTAGAACACTTTCTTCCAAATTTTAAAATTTTGGATTATTTTTCACTTTATTTTTGCATGTTTTTCTAGAGGACTAGAAAAACGCTGGTTGGGGGTTGTGATGAGTGTCCAATATTGCATATTTGGACCCTCCAAGTACAACGGTTTTACATGGTTTTCAAGATAAAACACATGTTTTAAGTTCGTTTGCATGCATAAAGTCATATGCTGCATTTGTGATAAATATACGTTAATTAATGAATTTTGATACATGAATTAGATGGTTGGCACTCATACATGGACTAGAAACTAATTCAAGGAAGTGACGGACCCAAAATATGAAAGGAACAAAAGAAAAATGAGCCGAACGGTAAAAGTGCAAGAATTGGACTCTAGGAACCAGACAAAGCGCCACAGATGAAACTAGGGGCCAGAACTGCATTTCTACAGCTGAAATATTGGGTAAAAAATAACGGGCGGTCTGGATTAAGAAGAAACGTAGTGTATGGGTCAGAGTGTAGCTGCACAGAGAAAAAGTTAGGAAAATCGGCCTTAAAAATTTGACTTTTTACCAGAGTGGAATTTGGAGATGATTTTCGTACCATTGGTAGGGCACATCAAATAACGGCAACAGGTCAAATTTGGTGCGAATCCGAGGTCCGTGGAAGGAGAAATCAATGAAACAGCGATTTGAGCCAAGTTATGAAAATCAATATATGTGTGAACAGCATGAACGAGGCCAGAGTTCAACGGTCATTCATCTGGGCATTGCACATCGATTTTCAATGACCTATTTTGGACGATCTGAGACGTCTACATCGTAGAGGACATGATTTTAGGGTACAGGACCAAATTTCACTAGAAATGGATATTCTGGTGGGCCGTGAGAAAGGAAAAGGTATAAACATATTTCGGATATTTTCAAAGGCTATGATTATCTATGGTTCAAACCAATGGTCTATTTAGGCTTGTTTAAGGTGGGGAACAAGATGGAAGGCTTAGATCTCATGCAAGACTGCTAAAAATAGAAAGAAAAAAATAACAATAAATATAAAAATAAAAAATATCAATGATGCATTTTGGCTGAAGTTCTGTTGAAGCAGCGGACAAACGGGTCTTTAGAGAGAGTTTTTGGCAGATGGTTTGGAGGAGGGTTTTGCTGAGACGTTTTTCCTGGGTATTTTTTCTCTGTTGATGTTGATGTTAATGGTGATTATTATTTTTTATGCTTTTTTCTTTATTGTTTTTATTTTTTCTTTGTCAAGAGTAACTAGATTTTTTAAAGCTGTGTAATCTAGCCTATTCTGATTGAGTGCAACAACTTCATGGATTCCATTCGTAGATATTAATCTATGTTGCTTGAGATCTATGATTAATCTAGGGCTTTATCTTATGCATCCTAGATTTAATCTCCATGATCACTTAAATGGGTGCAATTGTTAGCCTGTTACATTGATGTACGGGTTCTCTCAAGGATTTTACGAAGCACAATCACTGATGCTTAACGATTTGGTTTAATGGTTCGTATGTAGTGGGATCTCTCATTTCTATTGTAATTTCTTAAGTATGCTTGAATGATAGACCTTCCAGTCGGATAGAACAAAGAGATCTAATCCGATTGTATTCATTGTAATTGTTTTTAAAAGGAATAGTTAGATTGCATAGTTGCCTTTTATTTATTTGATTTTCCTAATTGATTTACTCTCATCACATATTAAAAATCACTCCACTCTTATTAGGGTTAGTTTTTCTTTTATATCTCATTCTCTTACCTAGCTAGTGGATTTAGCTTTATATAAATAGTCTGTCTCTGTGAATCCAACCCTGGACTCACCAGGAATTATTACATTGTGATCTCCTGCACTTGGGAGTAGATTCTACTACATCAGTAGAAGATAAGCATTTGTTAAGACTAATTGGATTTATACTTAAAGTTGTAATAAGCCCTCACTGTTTGGACAAACATTTGAACTTTATTATTTGGTTTATTTAAGATCTTTATGATTGAGAATTTAGAATAGGAATTCTATGTAATGAGAATTTAGTTTTTCGTCATTTATGCTATGAACTCCATGAGAATGGAAAATGTGTGTGAATAAAAGGAATCTGTAGGATTATGTCATCGACATATTCAAGATAACACCCGAGAACTCGACCTTTCGTTTTATCCACAAGAGTTGAAAATCTCGAATCGTTATAATTGAGGCCTAACTATTGCATATTTATTCCCCACTTAGCATTGATTCTATTATATACATTCGTTATAATTTGTCCTAACTGTACATTTAATGTTTAAGGAAAGATTTGAAAATCAAGACCAAATTCGTGTTAAAAAGAAAGAATTAGATCCTTAAAGGAATTATGAAGAAAAAACCTGACGAAATAAAAAAAAAAAAAAAGATCTGAAGAAGGTTAGAAAATTCAAAGTGCATAAATGCAGGGCCAGAAAGTCAAAATCTAAAAATTATAGGAAATGACCCTACAGTCATACTGGACAACTTTCTGACAAGTTCGATCGATCAACAATCAGCTAAATTATGAAGAAAATTGCTAGACATTTTTATACACATTCGATCGATCGAAATCAAAAGATCGATTGATCGAGAAGCATCGTGAAAATCCTCAATCGCTCGACCAAGTGATCAACAATTTGTGAAAAAGTGTGGAATTGCGTAAATTATTTCTAATTTCAAGTGGGACTCTCCAAAGTTGGTGGGACTTGTTATATAAGGACTCCTAGGCTCATTTTTATTAATTATTAATCAAGGAGAGAGAAGGAGAAATGAAGTAACTTCTCATTTGGCGTTCTTCTTCTTCCTAATTTGTTTTTAGTTATTTTTTCTTTATTTTTTATTTATCCATGCTAGGCTAATCTCTTAGCTCAGGCTAAGGGATGAAGCTTCTAGTTTATTTCAATGTTTTAGGTTTATTTTATTCTAATAGTTTTATATTAAACGGTGATTTTTTTTTTTTAGTTGGTTGGTTTGAATAAAAGTGATATTTTAGAGTAATCTTAGATTCCTTATGATTATGGTTGATAGGATGCTTTTGATTTTCTGAGATTGTTTACTTGGGTTTATGAGAGTATTAATTTGTGGAATTCTTAAATTCATCGTGTTTTCGATATGATGAATGCTTTGCAATCTCCACAAGTACCTGTTTTTTCGATATAGAACCAATCAATTAAAGTTTATATCCTTATTGGTTTTGAAATTATGATTTAACTTAATTAACCTTCCGATTGGATAGAATAGGACTTTGATTCCAATTGACTTATCGACTTAAATTGATGAACTTAACATTGTGATTACTAAAAGTGGATTCCTGGATCCTTAGTGTTTTAATATTATTATTTATATTTTTTCAAATTTGCTAGAGTAATCCAACCCTTCAAATTCATTACTCTAGTTCTTAGTATGTTCTTAACCCAATTCCATGTGAATCAATCTCAGTCTCAACGAGTTAAAACTACATCGCAGCCCTATACTTGGGGTTGTCAACTTTTTGGTTCAATTAAGTTTTTGGCATTGTTGTCAGAGAATTGTTGCGCTGAGAATACACTAGGGTTTAGTTAAATTAGGTTTTTTTTTTTTTTTTTACTAATCTAGGTTTAGTTATAGGGTTTTTAATTTCAGAATTTTTATTTTTTGGGTTTTCTAAATTTCATATTTTTTCTGGATTACTAATATCATTTGTTTTTTATTTTGTAAATTTTTCTAACATAGTTCTTCATCTCGGGTACTATCCTTCTATCTTTCATTTGTATTGCTTTTTTAGATTTTTGCTTTACTTTTTTAGAAGTAGGAGTAGAAATTAAGGTTTTGTCATGTTCATGCCTGAGTGGACACGAGATAACTCTAACCAACTTATAAGAGGTGCTATTGGTTAAGGGTTGTTAGACCACTTTGTTAGGAAACACCCTATGACTTGTGAAGTAATTGGAAGTATGTTTGAGAATCAACCTCTTTATGATAAGAATGACGTATATGATGTTCCACTGGTTAAGACGATGCATGATTATTTGAGTATTAACTCTTATAAACAACCATTAAGTGCTCTAACATATGATACATATGATCTTAATTGGAGGAATTATTATAAATTCAGTTGCGAGGGATGTACCAACCATGAATGCTAACAACTATCCCCAAGGGAGTTCTACTTATGTGCCTCCCATTGACTAAGTCCCTTGAGGATACGTCTCAAGCGTTTATGCAAGGACAATTAGAATTTAATGAAAACATCTCGCAGGGCATATAAGAGCTCACAATGTCACTTGAGAAAATTGAATCATACCTCGATAGTGAGGAAGGGACTTTTCGAGCCTAACCCATAAGCACAATGCAAGGTGAGTGATCTCAATTTTCCCAACACGCTTGTTGAGCATACTGAACCTACCACCATCTTTGGAAGTGATATGGTGATCAATGAAGAGATTCCAATGATAGTTGAAAAACTTGAGGAATCTACAAAATCTAAGGGTGATGATGAGATTAGTGATGTTCAACTTGATGAAGAGTCGGGGTGTGATTATGAGCATGTGGTCTAATTTTTTCAAAAGTTGATCTCATCTAAATCTCCAATTAATCATCAAGAAAGGTTGAATTTTTTTAATTATTGATCAATATTTAGGCCTCAACACACACCCCAACCAACTTTTTATTAGTCCTCGAGCAAAATATGCAAAACTTATTTCTAAAACCAAAATAAAATTCTTTTTAGAAGAGTAAATTATGTAAACTCATATAATTCTTCAAGTTATCTAAATAATAGAATTCCAAGGCTCAAAATTCGAAAAATCGTATCCACTTAGATTCTAGCACTTAGTAAACAAACTAATTGAGTTAAAAACATTAATCAATCCGTAGAAACATTCCAAACATTGAGTTTCATGGTGCATAGTGAAATCTAACTAAACACAACTAGAGGTTCAGTTTTCTATATTCATGTTAACATTGATAATCACAAGAATAGTCAGATCAACCAAGTCACTGATGAACCTTGCTAGTGTTCAATAACTATTTTCCAACTTTTGATTTTTCCATCGACGTCTTTCACACTATGTCCATTCTTTCTTTGTTTTCTTCTTTTTCTTTTTTTTAAGTTAGTCATGCAACTCCCCACCCTATTAGCTGGGCAAAGCACCCACTTGGTTAGTCACAAGTTACACCCACCCACTAGTGGGGTTAGTGTGTCTCCTTAGCACTCGAACCTGAGACCTGCTGTTGAAATGCCTAGGCGTCTTCTAGCTGGGCTAGCAGGCAAGACACGCACTATGTCCATTCTTTTTATGTCAATAGGTAGCCATTCTCGATGCCACTATTTTTAACTGATTTCTATTCAAACATTTTTTTTCTTTTTCTTTCTTTCCAATTCTTCAATTTACTTCTCTTTTTTTAAATACTTCTTTAAGAATAAGGTAGAAAAGGATCTCCAAGCTTTGTTCCTAGCATTCTCAATAATCATCGAGTTAACAGTATATTATCAAACTTAGACTCTAGTAATGTAAACTAGATGTGAATTTTGAAAAATCATGACTCAATCGATGTTTAAAACTTTCTAACAAAAACTAATGAAATGAACTCAATTTTGGAATTCATTAAGTAGCTAAATCTCTAGACATTACCAATTCTCATCACTAAGTGTCTTATCATCCTAACATTCAGATTACCTTTCAAATTATTCAAATTCATAAAATTTAACTTCCATTTTTTTTCAAAAATTAACTTAAAAAGATAAACAATTTGAAGAGATTTTGCAGGAATTTCCATTAATGAGAGTGTTGCCCAACCGGTGTAAATTGACCCTAATGTTAAAAAAGATAATTTCACTTACTATTGTGGATTATGACATATGTTGATTTCAATCATTCATATATACTTTTTTAAAATTTGCATTTGTTTACTAACATCTTTACTTTTTTAGTTTTACATAAATGGTTATTGTCTTTTTCCTTAATAAGTACATTTTATTTGAATTATGTATGGTTACTTTTTAAAACCTGTGTTGATATTAATTATTAGGGTTCATGGGTTGTCCTGTTGGGATTTTAAATTTCAAGAATAAAATCTCACGGAGGTGCTTAAAGAGAATTATTTTTATATTTATATTTATTTCTAGTTTCATGAACCCTTTCTGAATCAATTGTTTTAAATATAAGTAGTAGTATGGCATTATGGTGATAGTGTGTATTGAGACATGAATTTGGCGATGATCTTTAATGGTTGGAACATATATATTTTATCTTTTTTTAAATAAATATTTATTTATTTAATTTTTGGATGGTTATATCCTATGAATGGGAATCATGTGTTGATGTATATGTAAATTAAGAAATGTAAACATACAACATATAAGTCATGCCTTCGGATACAAGATCATACCCAAGTGTTAAATTTTGACGACGTGACACCATGTTGCTTATTGAAGATTTTCGTAAAAAAAAACGCATGATAGATATGCCGGTGATGTTATAATGATCAGAGAAAGATCTATGGAAAAAGGTATTAGTGGAAAAGATCAAACAAGATCCAATCGAAAGGGCAAGAAATAGGGAAGTGTTGGAATTGTAAAAAGAATGACCACTTGCACAAAAATTATAAACTTAGAAAAATTTTAAACCCGATTTGCATGGTTAAGAATTGGATTCAAAGAGTTCTCAAGGACACCTTGTTGAAAATGATAATTCATCAAAGGATGAAAACGTGTTGTCAATAGTGATTCCAAAGAATGTAAGCCATCATGATTTTAGATTGAGGTGCTTCATTCCATATGATTCCAAATTGAAATTGCTTTTACACATTAGTCATGTGATGGTGGCACGATTTACATTGGTAATGATAGTAGGTATAAAATTGTGTGAATCGAAGATGTTAGAATCATTGTATTTGATGGTATCACATGTACAGTTTCTAGTGTGCGGCACATATCGGACCTAAGAAAGAGTCTTCTATTATTAAAAAAGTTTGATAAAGATGGCTATAAGTTTTTGGTGAAAATAATTAATTAAAAATTATAAAATGGATGATTGTACTTGCAAAGGGAGAGTTGATGAGAAATTTATATTGTTTAATCAATGATACTATAACTTGTGATGCTATCGTTGTTATTATTGCTATTGTTATAAAAAATTCTACTACAATCTAGCACAACAAGTTAAGTCACATGAGCAAACAAGGACTAAAGGAACTTTTTGATTTAAAATGTATTAATTTAGATTTTTGGGATGATTATTTATTTAGAAATCTCCATAAAACTCTTTTTATCATTTATTATTAAAAATAAAGATGTTTTAAATATAATTTATTCTAAAACATAGGAGGCTCCTGTCAAGTTTTTGGAAGATTCGAAGTACTTTGTTTCTTTTATTGATAGTTTATTTATAAAGGTATGAGTTTACATATTGAAATGAAGAATAATGCTTTTACTTGTCTCATTAAGTTTAAAGCATTGGTTGAAAATCATAAAGAAAAGAAAATTAAATTTCTAATTACTGATAATAGCGGAGACTACCCCTTAAAAAAATTTAAAGGCTTTTTAAGTGATATGACATTGAGAGGCACTGCAATGGAACAAAGTCGATAAATGTATAAGTCGTACACTTATATATTATGCTAGGAGTATGCTAAGTTCGACTAGGCTCGAGCATTTTTTTTTTTTTTTTTCCAAAAGCCATTTACATGGCTTGTTACTTTTTTTTATGAACATTATTGTTTCATTCATAAAAGGGATTGTACAGACTAAAAAAAGAAATGGAGCGACGACCCGATTGCCCAAAAAATATCTCATGATGCCACAGAAGGACGCTACTTTCTAAAATAAGGAGAACTAGGGGGTGCAAAAGTTTCCTTAATTGTACCCAATCCCACCCAATCTAAGAACAATAAACTCCGAATGTGGCAAGGAAGAGAAACCTCCCCCTCAAAGACCCTCCTTGAGTCAGGCTACCTAGCTTGGCTAAAGCATCCGCTGCCTGGTTAATTTCTCTAGGGGGCATAAGATATGAGAATCTCTGCGTCCTTTTTAAAAGATCCCCCCCCCCCCCCCCCCCCCCCCCCCCCCCCGAGGCATGTTTACGAGGACCTTAGAATCACTTTCAACAAGTATCCTATCCCCTATCCACTACCAATGTTAGCCCTTCCAAATGGCCCGAGCTTCTGCTGGGATATTGGATCCCAGACCATAACAGCTAGAGAAGGCGGAGAGGAGATCACCTTTATACCCCCTGCATTGTACTTGATTAATTGCTCTCCTATGACTGCATTGTAAAATCCCTAAAGATGTATGATTTAAAAAACTTGTTAATTATTCGTTCCTTCATAATTTTGGTTGTGTCGCTTATGTATAAATTTCAAAAGAGTAACATAAAACAAACCACATCACAACAACATTGATAAGAAAAGCGACGTGAACTAATGAAAATGTGGAATTGCTAGTTTTTATATTTCTTAGCTTAGTGATTTTCTAAATTAAAAGGTTCACAACCAAACCCTTTAATTGCTTTTCACATTCCTCACAATACCATTCTCCAGCTTTTCAGTAGAAATAATTTCCCTAACTTTTGCTGGGAAATGATAAACCTGAATGATTAAAACAGAAGTGTTAGACTTTTTCCCTACTTCAGAAAACTCACTGCATCCACCAAACAAAATTTAATCATTTCTCAAGGTATACCAGGCATGCTCTAATATTTTCAGAAACATGGAAACCGGGGAATGAATTCCCTGCAACCAAATAGGCCCTTTAAACCAAACCACATCACAGCAACACAGTAATTTGAAAAAAAAAAACCATAATCGAGTGAAAAACATGGAACCATTTGCATGCACACCTACCCAAAAATGTATGCATGCGTGTATTTCTATATGTGTGCATGTGGGATCCAACCATCTTACTTCACTCTAGCTACATTCATGTGGTCCAACAGCCAAGGAAGAAAAGGAAAAGCAAACACATGCAAAGAAGCAAAGAGAATTGAATGACAGTGTCAAGGTATTATTGTCGAGAACAACCTTCAATAGCTTATACACTGAAAACTAAAATCTCCAATGCTGACAAATTGGAGAAGGGCTCAAGAAACACAAAGCTGAGGAACCCACAAGCTAGTATCCTGTCTCTCCCAATGAAATCCAAGTTCCATCTCTAGTAACAGTATTGATTACTCAAGACCACTCACAGCTGCTTCTTCGTCTTCTTTTTCCACCATCTCTTGCTTTATCTTTCTTCTTGTGCTAGAGTCTAGTACACCATTTTGCAAAGTAATAAATTGTGGCAACTGATCCACAGTGCACATGGCATATATGAACACAAATCTGGACTAACCATCACAATTGTAAGCCCCAATATGGATGGAGAATAGCCTGAAAATCATACTGTTAGATGATCCTAACCACCTAGTCGGTGGCCATCAAATGAACACTTGAGATCATCCAATTGATAAAGCCACCTGATCAGTATGTTTTTTTTTTTTTTTTAGTGTTACTCCATTGCCAATAATCCCCACAATTTCAACGGTCTGGATTGGCATGCATGCATGCATGCCACTGGTTAAAAGTGCCCTCAACTGAGTACTCCCTGCAGTAAACGCACATGAAAATTTGCCGCTCTTTTTTTCAGCTTAGACTCCTCACCCAACGAAGTTAAAAGCATGGTCCTTCCAATGTAGAGTTCCCCCACATGACCCAAATAAGTGGCTTGAATAACTCTTCACACTTTGAAAGATAACAGGCAGAAATGGCCCATCTCCATCTCTCTCTCTCTCTCTCTCTCTCTCTCTCATGTACTTCTTCGAACTATTGAAAGCTTCTGTTCCTCAGCTTTCTGTCCCATCTCCCAATATTCCAAGAATGTGGGTTTCAATGGGGTCTGTTCCCAATCAACCCGCAAAACCCCTTCTCTTTTCTCTAATCTCCATACTCTTGTAAGTAAATACCAATAAGGGAAAAAAAAAAAAAAAAACAGAAAAAGAAAAAGAACAAGAACAAGAAATGAAATATCCACCCCCAACGCCCTTCGAATTCAAGCAGGAACTAAAGGTTTATGGCCAGACCTTGGATTGAATTGCACCACAACATAAAAAAGCACAAGTGGCCTTGCCTTAAATAGTGGTGTCTTTTCTCCAAGGTCTTGCTATAAACCCCTCCTACCTTCTCCAAATGAGCTCTCTCCTCCCCAGTCAAAGAGACTGAACGGGTCCAAGGCCCCCTTATTTTCTCTATCTTCATCTGATTTTTCTATTGTGAAGCCTTGGGAGAACATGGGGTTCAGTGGGTCAGGCTCCAATTCTCCCAAATCGGCAAAGAAGTCCTCCGGCTGATTTGAATCCGGCACGACAGGTCTGTAGCTGTTATGGAATCTTTGATCCAATTCACATTGACCCGCTTCAATGGGTTTCTCCTTCTCTGCATCCCCCACCTCCTCTTTAATGGTCCCCACAGTTGGTACTGGCCCACCTGTTATGACGGCCAATGATGCATTATCGTTATCCTTGTCCTTGTGTTCTTCCTTCAAGGTTGTGGGTTTTGGGGTGTGAGTGGATGGTGAGCTCTTTGAAGTTGCATTGTTCTTCATCGGCTGTGACCGCGTCGATCCTGCAAGCGCATTTCGCTGTGTGGGCCATGGATGGTTGTGTTCGGAGGTGTAGGTGATGACCAACATGTTTGGATCTGTTCGGCTCCTCTCCACTTGTTTCCTTGCTGAGCAGCCCTTGGAGCTGCTACATCTATAATAGCCCCTGCATGTTATAGTATACAAAATCACAAATCATCGATTACAGCAATGAACAGAAAACCCATATTGCCGAATTCAGGCACCGGAGAAAAAAATTGTAAACAAATGTCTCCTATCGAGACATGTAATGGGGAATGATGAAAAGAAGAAAAACAATAATTTCCTTTTTTTTGAAGATGATGAAGAAAGCTATCTTCTTGAATCTCAATCTTAGTGTTATCCAATCAAGATTAGAAATCCAGATGTTGAAACGAGGAATCAATTCAAATAGTCTTTGTTTTTACATATCAAGAATTGTAATTGGGAAATGCAATGCTTTCTCTTATCTTTTGATATAAAATCAAGATTGGTGAAATGATGATGGAAAATTACCTCGGATAAGGAGAGCCTTTGATGGGTTTTTGCCCATACTTTCTCCAAGCCCAAAGATCAGATGGAACAATCTCTCCACTGGGCCTGCTGTTGGCAGCTGCTGGTGCTGGAATGCACACCACCTTCTTTGCCTGGCTCTTTCTGAATAGAAAAACCGAAAGTTCATTTTTTTTTTTTTTTTTGAAGATAAGTGGTAGACAATAAAATGAAGAAATTACTTGAAGTTTTTGGATCCATGTCTCTAGTTTTGAATATTTGATCATTTTCTTAGCCAAGTTGCTCTGAAGATTTTTCTGCATATTCTTACAAATTTCTTTACTTGTGAGTATTTAACAATTTCTTGATTGGTTTTTTTACTTGTTACTATCCATTGAAGGAGGAAAAATATTTTTTTCCTTTCTTTCTTTTTATTAAAATTTTTATTTCGAGGTACTCTTGTTTCAACACTTGATTCTTTTTTAAGCAAAGTGAACTGTAGGATTTTTTTTTTTTTTAATTCTTGGGTTTTGCCTTCTCTCGAGTATTCAACATTTTAGCAAAGTTAATGGCTTTTCTTTATTACAACCCAAGGAAGAAGAAGAAGAAGAAGAAGATGTGATGATGACAGAAACGTGACATTGAAGATGATGATGATGATGATGATGACGATGACCACGATGGATGATCGAGGAGGAGTTTGTTGGTATTCTTGGCCAATCTGCCTCTAATTTTGAGTATCTAGTGATTTTGTTAAAAGATTCAATTGCTTTTCTATTTACCACCTAAGAAGAAGAAGAAGAAGAAGAGATTTCTTGATATCCTTGCTCTATCTTCCTCTACTTCAGAATATTTGGTAATTCTTTTTGAGTGATGTAAAATGTTTCATATCAACCTGAAAGCCAAAGGGTGATGCATATGTATGGCCAAAAGACATGAAAGTGAGATTGATTCCTTTTGGGTGAGTTAGGCGAGGAAAAGTTCAGATAACTACATGAAAGCTATGTTTACGCCTATTATCATGACACATGAGTTAGTGTCCCTTTTCTCATCTTGAGTTGAGACCTGATGGAAAACCAAGTCTATGGCTGTTATCTTGACAGAAAGAAGCCTCATCTTTACGAATTCATACCATTTCAGTTTCTCATAATTCTCTCCATCAATTCACTATGAGAAGCCCTATACATCAGTTCCCATCAAAACACACTTCCTAAAGACTCACCTAGAGTTATTATTAGAAAGAAACCCAAATCTCCGAAAAAGAAAATAATTTCCAAAATTCCAAGATATGATTTGGGTTTCCAAGATTTTTGAAACATAACCCCCCAAAACCCAAGATTTTGGGTATTATCTTATGAAAAATCACCAATTTCTATGAGATGGGTATTCAACTTTTTTCTTTTTAAGAAACCATTTAGTAATTAAATTTTGATTGATGATCCTTACCGTCGCTTGATCCCAGGGTTCCGAGGCGATGAAATCTGGACTGCACCGTTATCAATCGTGGAATTGTTTGACTTAATCATGTCGTTAGCATCTAACGGAGATGGCTTGATTACTCTCGGTGATGCCACAGCTGCCGTTGGACTACTACGCGGCGGAATCGACATCTTTGCATTTGGTGAGATCTGAATCATCCTAGAGAAGATGTTGCAAGGCCTCTTCATCTCATCACCCAAAATCTTCTGAGCAAGGAAATTCTCATCTTCATTAACATTCATCTTAACCAAACCAGAGGAAGAATTGGATCCATTGAAGAACACCGACCCTGCCAAGTCCAGCTCGTGCAGGAGGGGGTCCCGCATGTTCGAGAAGGGATCCCCGAAATCGTCCATGGGTTCTTCGATGGACGAAGAGAGGTTAACTGGTTCTGAAGGAAATTGCCAATCGATGGTTGGATTGTTCGTGGCCCCACCGCCGCCGCTGGCCCGGACTATGTCTGCAAGGTCTCCTTGATCATTCTCCATCCTGCGATAGAAGAAACTACACATGCCTCTTGATCAGAAGAAAAGTAATATGCTTTGATGTGGGTTTGACTTGTGTTGCACCTGTAAAGCATCAAAACCATGGATTTATTTTGGGTATTTGCGCATGTTTGTGTACGAAATGAGAATATGGGGGATGGGTATTGCTTGGGAGAGAAGAAGGAGAAAGGGGGTCAGAGACGAGGCTGATGATCTTCTCAAAAAAAACAAAAGGTTCTAGTTTTGAGAGAGAGAGAGAGAGAGGGAGAGAGACTATGTTATTTCAGAATCTCTCCAGACGCTGACTTTTCATACACAGCTCTTCTTCATACGAAGAGAGAGAGAGAGAGGAGTCGAGGAGTCTATGAAATTGCTGGGGTTTTTATCATCTTACATAATAATATGAAATGGGGTCAATATCTCTACAACTGTTTGATCTTTTCCTTTCTCTTTTTTGCATTTTAAGCACTGAAATCTCTCTCTCTCTCTCAAGAGAAGACCTTTCCAAAGAGTCTTTTTTTAAACGGGGATTTAGAAAGAAAAAGATAAAAGGCGGCAAGCAGCCGCATTTCCCGGCATACGTTTCGAAACGGACTTTTCTTTTCTTTCTTTCTTTCTTTTTTTTTTCTTTTCTTTTTATCCCCCTCTTTCTTTTTTCCTTCGTTTTCATAAGAAAAGGCATTTCGCTTTTTTTATTTAGTGCTGTCGCAGATTCAGCATTTATTTCTTACCTACATGTCAAGCGTGTAGTATATCTGATCCGTGAGAAAGGTGTGTACACCATCGTGATCACTTGAAACGAAAATCTGGCCAACGGACCAATAGGTTGGCCACGTCAACACATGGAATCATACCGACGACGGTCCGTGGATTTCAACATTCTACCTTGGTAGATGAGTTTATTAGCCCAATTTAAAAAAAAAAACAAATCTTCATGGTGTGTCCCACCTTTTGAACGGATCTGATATTGTATAAATCTGACATGCTTTCGTGAAATAAATGGATGTATTTAAAGCTCACATACAGCTGCTGCATCTGATCATTTCCGTTATCGCAGGTTTGCAATTTGCGCGCGTCTGCACCTTGACACGCGTTGCTCTTTCCATCCTAAAACATAAACCGGACATCTAGGCCGTTCATAAGGTCGGGCTCAATTGGATTATTATATCATGTGAATAACCTGTCTGACCCACTCATCAGAAGGAAGAAACATATGGAATACAATGGACGGTCTAAAATGGCTAATGTTCCACGTTCATTCCACGTGTTAACTTCTTATTCAATCGGTCGACAGGTCATCTTACTTGTGGGGCCCATCTTATAAACGGATAAGATATCCTATGTAGATCAAGTTATTACAAGTATTGCGTGTAAAGGTGCGTGTGATGAAGATAAGCAAGATCCTCTTTGGCTGTGAAAATTGCCGTTATTGAGTTGAGACAACTCAGCTGCCTGAATTCTTTTTATAAATTGACAAAATTACCCTCGAATATCAAGGATCTGGTGCACGTCGGGTAACCCGAGAGAAAATTATCGGATCCGGAGCCCCCCATCACACGTGCAATTTGATGAGAACCCCGAAGTCGTACACTTGTGACCATGGTTTTATGATCCAGACCATTGATCTGATACCAACGTTGTGGAGAGATACACCATCCTGATGAACGGTTAGAAGGCCACCAGTTGAAGGGTTATTATCTTCCGATCTAGCAGATGTTTCACTAATTCTCCATCCATGACATTGAATCCATCGATCAAATGGATAGATCAAGGCCCCATATGAACTATGAAGTGAAGAGTCGTAATTCAGTAGTCAGACCCCATGGGTGGGGCTGGAACACGTACCACAGATCCGTGTATACGGCACACGTGTCAGAGTCGAGGCCATTCATCAAGTAGGGTACGCTTTGAACTTTCAACAGGTCCAAACTGATTTTGGGATGATCAATCAAATAAGTGCGCTCTACCTGTTGAATGGCCAGGATCTCTGGAACATGCGCGATGGCCAACTGGCTCCACATAATAGACAGCTTCGTTATCACACACGTATGTAGCAGTGTCACGTGTCGGCGGATATAGAAATGGGTGAGCCATGGATGCGTGTGGGAGTAGCAAACTTCCGTATATATGACTAAAAAGAAATTGTAGGTCAAGCTCACCTATCATCAGAAAAGGTACGGTTTGATGACGCGCACGATCAGTCCATACCGGGCCAAGATCTGCTGATGCGAACCACTGATCTGGTGGGCCCCATCAAAGATGGGGATGGTCTAAACCTCTGAAAACGGAAGCTCACACAATACATTGATCTTGGATCCATTGAATGTGAACCGTTTGATGTATTATCTCCTTAACCAACTATTTTTACGTCATTCATAAAGGATTAGTGAAAGAATTTCAAGGAATTCACAAGCCACGGTGGGGATCATCAGATCAATTCCTTGGATTACCAGATCTTGGGACCCACGTGTGATAGATCTTGTGCATCAGCAAATTACGCTTTTTCATGCACGCCACCACATAATTCCGCTTACTATGGTTAGAGGTGGGCACAAACCAAGCCAGCTCGAAGCTCGGATTGGTTCGAAAAAGCTTGGCTTGGATTGGTCCGAATGTAAGTTCAAACCAAATTAAGCCTCCGGATCAAACTCAGTTTAAAAAAAAAAACCAAGCTCTAATTAGGGTAGTACTGGTTCGGCTCGACTTCAGCTCAGTTTGATTCAGCTCGTAGATTATAAGCACATTGTTTCTGTGGTGTGATCCACTTGAGCTTTGGATATGATTCCATTTTAGGATCATGTCCTAAAATGATATGTAAAACAGATGGACAGCATGGATACATATACATGAATGCACACTGTTTCTTTGCACTTGTAAAATTATGCTTGTGTACTTTTGTTTGTAAAATACTCTTACATATCTATTTTGAAGTTGCACTTCTTTGGAGGATGTTAAACATCATATGGTAAGATATGTTTGCACTTTTTTTTTCTAACTTTTTAAATTTTTTTTAATTAAATAAACAAGGAAAAAAAGAGTCACTGCCGGTTTGAACTTGGCCTGGCCTAGTTTGAAATTTTCGACCAAACCAATCCCGACTCCAATCAGATTTTTTTGGAGCAAACCAAACTCAGGCCGCGTGAGTCGGCTCGAAACCCAAACCAAACCGATCCACAAACTGCAGTAGTATAAAAACAAACCAAACCAAACTAGGGCTAACTCAGCTCGGCCGAATCGTTGCCCACCTCTTAACTATGGTGCAAGGACGCGAATTGCCTGCAACATTTGTAGGGAGCCTCCTAAACAGAAAGCTCTGTGGGGCCCACCATGATGTTTGTGTGACATCGACTCTGTCCAACAGCTGAGGCAGCTCATGTTTAGGACGGTAGGAAATTCCGAAACTCAAGTGGGCCACACCACGGGTAACGGTGGGGATGGGCACGTGAACCACTGAAGCTTTCCTAGGCTTTCACCGTGATGTTTAAATGCCATCCAACCCGTTCATAAGGTGAAGTCCCACCAAGATGAATGGGAAACACAAATTTCAAGTTGATCCAAAAATTCAGTGGGCCCGAAGAAGGTTTCAATGGTGGGAGTCCTCGTACCAACTGTTTCTTGTGATGTCGCCCACTTGAGTTTTGAATCTACCAGCTATTTAGGCTCCTGTAAACATGAGCTAACCCAACTGATGGACAGAGTGTATGCCACACGAAGTCAGCAGTGTTTACACCAATTGAAAAATCCTAACCGTCCAGTTGGAGGAATTTACCCACTGGATGCCTGTTGGCCAACTTTTCCTCTAAGCACCCATTTTCAGTTCTCAAGAATCCTCCAATCGTATGGTTAGGATCATCAAGTCGACCATGATTATTATATTATACATAGCGCTGTTGGGCCCACAAATAGATAGCCCAGATTTAGTCCACGTGTACTGAGTTTTGTCCCCCAAAGATGTTTGGCAATAAAATACATTTTTGGGCTTTTTCTTACAAACAATGACATAAAATGCCGACCATGGCCCACAGTGAGTTGGTAATAGTTTACCACCATTTTTAAAATAGAGATGACTCTACCATATACATGGAATACTTGTATGTGAAACATCCTCTAAATTTTGTAAATGGCCAAATTTACATTTCATCATTTACATGATAGCAACCAGTTGGATGGCGAGGATCGTTTAATCAGTTTGATTTCGGCCAATGCTCCTTCTAGAACGAGGAATAACAATATTGGTGGGATTTGCCAACATGGATGCCTCACCAGTCACCACCATCTAATAAGTAGAATCGAACTATTACCCTAACCATATCTATAATGTAAGAGAAATGATACCATGTAGCAGGACTCAATGTCAAAATGGATGGGCAGCCTATTGTATGAATGTGAGAACTGGGGTGGCCCACCCAATGAGTTGATCAGTCTGATTTTCATACCAGGTGAAATACCGGTGGATCTGCCTGATTTTCATGCCAACTGATCGTCAAGGTGTGTCCCACCGTTTCCATAGATCGGATATTCTACCCATGTGACCTGTTGGCGGAAGATGAGCGGCTGTACGTGAAAGTTCACATGCAGCTGATGCATGTGATCGTTTCTCATAAGAGGCGTTATCACCTAAAGGCAACTGTACTGTAACTTTCCGTACAGTGCCATCTTTCCAGCCAACATGCCACATGTTTAGGGAATCGGTACCAGGAAAACGATGGTACCTACAATAGTGATCACTTTTCTCAAAATTCATTATGATTCGTTCATTAGGTGGGCCAAGTGCATACGTTCAGTCAAACTGTAGGTTATCCGTTGGTTACTGCTATGTGGGCCACCTGATGAGTGAACAGACCCAATTTTTGTGCCACGTGATCTTCATGGTGAGGCCTACGGCTTTACTGGTACAGATTTCCTATACCTTGCCTGCAGGGGATGGGTTTTCTCATAATATAACAAGAGAAATGCTTACATCGGCCTTAAGTTACCACCCAGCCAGTGGATAGTTTCTATGCTGTCATCTTCATGCGACATCCACCCCGTCGGATAGGTTAGCCCTATTATAAGGATAATCTTGTTCAAAAATCATTCCTATCCACTATCAGGTACACCATAGAAAATAATACATAGCCGTTGACAAATAACGAAATGAAATTGTGGTCCATTAATTAGTAGAAGTTAGTAATTTTTGCATAATATGATCCCCATGACATGTTGAAAGTTATCTGCTTGATGGACGGTATTTTATGGTCCAACTAGTTGGATGTAAGCATAGCAGGTGGAATGGAAAAAGAGATAGGCATGGGAGGACATGCATGTCATTATTAGAAATGACATAAAAAGTCAACACGGGTTTGACATTTTCCGTTCCTCCATTTCGAGTCTTTTTGGAGTCGTGGGTTCGAGTCTTTCTATGCTGTGGTTTCGTGGATTCCACTTTCCAGCCTTATTTTTTAAGTATTTATACCCATCGTTTTTAGACTTGGAGACTCTGATCGATTTGTTCGGACTTGAGTCGAGTCGTGACTCGCCCAAGTGAGGGGATGTATTGGCCCGACTCGCCCAAGTTAGGGTGACTTGCGATTTCGACTCGTCCGATTCACACCCAATGCAGATGAGTCTTAAAACCATGTTCACCTTTCAATCCCACAATGCCCCTGCCTCAGTTGCAAACTCAACCTGGCATGTGAAATTATAAGTGGGACGCACAATGGATCCAACGGTCGTTGCTCTATCATGATTGGCCAGCAGGAGTTAGTCATTGCATTGTCTTGTTTGCTCTTCTTCTTCTTTCATTTGAAGTTCTCACTCCCACTGGATGATAGATATGCTATCAAATTTGGAACGTGCAGAGGAGTTATTTGATACTCTGGTGGAGTATGGTGATTGATATGTAGGCAGTCAAAAATCATACCCATGGCTCATATTAACTAAAATTAAGCTATTGCTGCAGGGCCAGTGAACATAGGCCATAATCCAAAAATGAGATTGGTTGAGCAATCGTAACCTTAGTGGACTTCTTTGCTGAATTGCCATTTCATTCAACCATCCATTAAAAAAGAAATAACCATCCACTAAATGTCTACTAATCGACTAGTTAAGTAACTGAATCAGAGTAATTCTTAGATCATGGTCCATCTAAATTGTGGCCCACAATTTGGACAATTTAACATGAGTTTCTTGTACACCAAGTGTACCATTTATTACAGCATGGGTATCAAACATCATACTCTACCAGAGTACTAAGTGTTGCTCCAACATATGTCACCTTTTGGCTTTTACTGGTTCTTTTATAATATTTAAGACTTTAAAATTTTGTTAAACTCAACTAACTTTAAACTTTAGGTAGTTATTAATGTATGAAAAGGAGATTATGATTAGGGCATGGGCCTTTTAGCCTTTTGTTGATGGGCTATGAACCAAACGTCCTTTTTAAGACTAGCCCAATCTCAATTCCTTAAAAAGTGCTTTTAGGGTTTTATTGGTCGAAAAAAAAAATGAGGCTTCTCTGGTGAAAGGTGGTAGCACACCACGTGTAATTTTATTCATAACAAAAAAAACAAAAAAACAAAAAAAAACTGAAGGTACAACACCTTACCCAGGAACATCAAGCGCAAAGAGATCAAAAACAAAAAAAATATGGGATTGATTCCTTTGCAACGTTTGAAGAATGAGCTTATTTCACAAATACATGTGTGGTCCCACATGATGTATGCATGACATCCACTCCGTCCCTTGCGTGCTCCCCTCACGTTCTCCTCCAACCTAAATCTCAGGCCTACCTCCCACTAGATGGCAGCTGTCACCCGTGCTACCAAATTTGTAACATTGAAAGGAGTTATTTGATACTCTGGTAGAATGTGGTCCATGGCGGTTGATATGCAGGCGGCAAAAAAAAAAAAAAAAAAAAAAAAAAAAAAAAAAAAAAAGACAAACAAACAAACAAACAAAACATGGCATATGTTAAGTAATCGAACGGCACACGTCGCAGGGTCCACTTTAGATAAGGCATCATCCAAGAATGAGATAGTTGAGCAATCCCAACTCCGGTTAGTGGATTCTTGTTTGCCTGAGGCAAACCATTGGCTATTTTCCATTCAACCATCCACTAAATGCCCGTCAATCAAATTATGGCAATCGAATCAGTGTACTTCTTCTGTCATGGTCCATCAAGATTATGGCCCACTATTTGGGTGATTAATTTAACGTGAGTTTCTTGCATGCATGCCATGCTTACCATTTGTTAGTGCATGAGTATTAACCATCATACTCTACCAGAGTATCAAATACTTGTTCTAAAACATTTAGGGAATTTTACAAAATACGACCTCATTAAATCTATATTTACATCCCGGTACCTTTTGAAATTAACTTTTCATTAAGTTACCTCGCTAATTGAATTATTGTCAAATGGGCACCTTCTGTTTTTTTTTTCCTTTCCACCACGTTTTCTCATAAAATGACAAAAATACCCAATCATGTCATTAACTTAATCAAGTCGGATTGCAAAGGAAGAATAAGAACCAGGTTGGTATTGTATTGGCGTGGCAAAGTTTTGTGGGCCGGCCCCACCATAACGTGTCTTATATCCACCGTCCATTCAATTTTTTCAGATCATTTTAGGAAATGAGCCCAAAATTTAGGTATATCCAGAGCTCAACTATACAAATCCTAAAAAAACATGGGAACAATGACGCCCACCGTTGAAACCTTCGTAGGGCTCACCATGATGTTTATTTTCCATCCAACCAATCATGAAGTCACACAGACCTGGATTTTGGGAAAGCACAAAATCAGCTTGGTCCAAGACTTTTGTGACCCTAAAGAAGTTTTCTATGGCAAGCATTTATTTTTAACTTGAACAACCTTGTGGGCCACTTTATGAAATTTATTTCTTGATTCTTGGGCCATAGCACAGGCCAAGCATGACCAACATGATGAATGGCACGGATCTGTCATCTAAAGGGGCTAAATTTGATGTTTTGAGAGAGCTTGGTAGTGGGAGAGGTAAAGGAGATGGTGGCAAAGTGGAAGGAAAGATAGGCAATCTATTAGGTGCGGCACCAATCTCATCCAATATGGTGGGGTGCTTATCATGGTGCCCACATTTGATGTATATATATATATACTTAGTCTTTCTGGTGATCTAGATTATCTTAAGGATGATCCAAAAAATGAAGCAGATCTAAATCTCAAGTGGACCACACCATAAGAAACAGTGGTGATTGACCATTAACGCCTTGTGGGCAATAAGAGTTTTGGATCATTTTGACATTTGTTTTGTCCCTTCATCCAAGTTTTTATGACCTTACCAACAATTTTGATGAAAAATAAACAATACTAGGAAGTTTTTAATGGTAGAGCATAACTACCATTGTTTCTTAACGTATGGTCCACCTAAGATATGCGTATGCTTCAGTTTTTTTATCATGCCATAAAATGAGCTGAAAAAATTGATGGACGGCATGGATATGTAATACATATATCACAAAGGGCCCCATGGTCAAGGCCGCACTATGCTGGTTGAGGTCGTGGCGTACCTAATTCACTCCCCGCCTACTGAGGTACCTATCACACAAGAAGTTGGGGCCAGTACCGTGATGCTTGTGAGAAATTCACCCCATCCATTCATTTTTCCAAATCATGGACATCGAGCAAAAAATGAGGCAGGTACAAAACTCAGTGGGCTGTGACAGGGAAAAAGTGGTTACAAAAATGCTACCATTGAAACCTCCCTGGGTCCATTGTGATGTTTATATGTAATTCTTACCCTTTATAATGTCATTCCTACTGGATCAATTGAAAACACAAAAGTATTAACTGGATCCATTTCAACCGTAGACTTTCAATCTTCACTGTTTCTTATCGTGCAGCCCACTTGAGTTTTGGATCTATCTCATCTTTTAGCCTATATCCTAATGCAATCCAACAAAATAGAAGGATGGAATGGATTTCTCATAGATATAACGATGGCCGCACCCTAGTTTATTGTTGCAGGAAGTTTCAAGGAAATCTATGTCCAACTGAAGTTGCTAGTAGAGGGCAATTGGTCGATGCTATGTGGGCCCCACTATGATGTTTGTGATTTATCCACACTATCCATCCATTTTTCCAGATTATTTTAGGGCATAAGCCTAAAAATGAATCAGATCCAAATCTCAAGTGGACCACACCATAGGAAAATAGTGGTGATGGAATTCTCACCGTTAAAAACTCCCTAGGGTTCATTATAATGTTTATTTTCGATCCAACCTGTTGAATAAGCTACACAGATAAGATGAAGGGAAAACGAAAATATTAGCTTGATCCAAAACTTTTAAGGCCTCCAAAAAGTATTTAATGGTGAGCGCTTAATGACTAATGTTTCTTGTGGTGTGTTCTACCTGTAATTTGGATGAGTCAATTTTTGTCCCACGTCATGAAATGATATGGAAAAATCGAATGGCGGTGTGGATAAAACACATACATTATGGTGGGCCGCAGAGCATTGATTAGTCGCACATCGTCAGTGGGTAATTCCGTTTGAAAAGATGGTTCTTAGTTTTTTTTTTATATATATAAATTTTAAATAATAAATACCTTAATAATAATCATGAACATTTTTGTCTTTTTATGAAAAATTATGATAGAAATCAGAAGAAAATGATGGAAGGTACCCCTGACAATTATGTTGATAATGAGGTAGCTTAATGAAAAGATAATATAAAAAGGTACCAGATGTAAATACAATATTAATGAGGCTTTATATTGTAAAATTTCCAAACATTTAATATCAGCTTTTGGCTTTTATTAGATCTTTTGTAGTTTAAGACTTAAAAAATCTGTTAAACTCAACTAGCTTTACACTTTAGGAAGTTATTATGGTTTGAAAAGGAGATTATGATCGTGGAATGCGCCTTTAGCCTTTTGGTGATGGGCTATGAACCATAGGTCCTTTTTAAGGCTGAGTCCAATTCCTTCATAGTTATGTTATGCCTTTTTTTATTTGTAGGGTTATATATATATATATATATATATATATATATATATATATATATATATATATATACACACCTTTGGTACAGTGGTAGACTAAGTGTAGATAACCTAGTTTCAAAGCTGAGGTCCTAGTAACGATTCCCAACGCGGGGTGGCTAACATTGAAGTGTGGGTGTGAGTACTAATCAACAAAAAAGGTCCCATCTATACAGTGTTAGAACGTGACTAAAATTTTCGAGGGCCAGTTTAATAGTCAATGGAACTATTTAAAATTGTACTTTTGGTGACCTCTTTGGAAAATGGGCCCCCCACTCAAGGTCGGGTTGGAACAATTCATCCAGCGGGCTCCGAATAGTAGATAGCTCATGTCAATATAGGTTTTGAGTTGATTGCAAATCCTTCTCTTCTCCTTTCTTTTTTTCATTTTTTTTTAACACCCATACCTTTGGTACAGCTGTAGAATGAGTGGAGATAAGAGGTTGTGGTATCGAATCCTAATGTGGGGAGTGGCTAACATTGAAAGGGTGACTAACAGTGTGGGTGTATGTACTAACAGTGGGATGTGTGAATTAACCCAAAAATAAAAATAAAAATAAAAATAAAAATTCCAATGTTAGCCACCACTCACGTACGGTGGGAAACGATACCAGGACCTCAATGTTGAAACAGTTGATTGCAAATCCTAACTGTTCAAGTTAATATGATTTTCCTCTTTAGTTTGAAGTATGAATAGCTTATTTTAATGACCCATGTGCAAGCCATGGCACTGTTCACAGGATATCTGAACGGTCGGATTTTTGAATAATGAATAAATGGGAGCACATGCACCAATTCAATGGTTCCAATGATCTAGCACGGACCGATGTTCGGTGGATGTACAACTTCAATTTGAGGTACTCGCGCGAGATGCGAGATGCGTGTCCTTTTGTCTAAAGGCTTCAATGTACCTTTTCATACGTGCGAGGAATGGAAAAGACTGATAAACCGACGGTTTTGGCCCACTTGAGGATTTAACTGTAGCCTGTTATTTTTATTACTTTTTAATCTTTTTAGTAAGGAATGGCTACGTACAAGTGGCCACAGGGGAGTTATTTCATACTCCGGCTGTGTATGACGCCTGATATACAGGCACTCAGAAATTGTTCCAGTGGCATATATTAACACAAAATAAACCCACTAAATTGTGCAAATCACTGTCGTCAAGTCAGTCCTCAATCCATTTCATATGTTTGTTGAAATGGGACCATTGGACATTTTTCATTTTTAACGGTCATAGAAATATCACAAATCCAATGGTTAGAATCATATAAGCATAAATTTTTGGTTGGTGCCATGTCTAAGCTAAGGCCCATAATTTAAACAGTTTAGTTTAAAGTCATTGTATTTCACTTGTGCAATATCTAAGCATCACATGTGTGTCATCCATCACATTCTGACTGAGTATCAAAGAATTTTTCATTACCACACCATGCTAAAATTACCATTCTCCCCCTTTCACGTGTGTACGATCAACATGCCGGAAGTAACAAAGGGGAGCCATCATCAGGTGGGACCCACCAATGAAAAGCAATGGATGACCAATGATCTGACCAAAGTAGGTGTCGCCCACTTGATGAGTGGATCAGCCTGATTTTTGCAGGTGAACTTCAGGGTGAGGTCCACCTTTTGCATGGCTCAGATGTCCTAAAATGGGGTACGTGGGCAAGGAAAAACAAAATGGGTAGCATGGTAAGCTGAAGCATGCTATGGATGCGAGCGAGCATACCCCTCTTTCTTTCTTTTTTCTTTTTTTTTATTTTTATTTTTTATTTTTTATTATTATTCTGGGGCGTTTAAGATGGGAGGGATTGGAACGTCTCAAGAAGGGGTGGGGGGTCCAGATAGACATGAGGTGTATGAATGCTAATTTATGTGAAGGTTGGAAGTATTCTTTTTATTTATTTTTGGAGGTGATGTATGTAAGGGTGTAGGTGTGGGAAAGGAAGATGTGGGTTTTGTTTAGTATTATGAGGATTGAAGTTTTCAATGGGCCAATGATCATCGAGGGGATCACCGACCTCCTTTCTTGGTTGATGGGACATTTTGAGAATCTCCATCTAGTAGCTTGAGAAGCCAAAATCTCTCTCTCTCTCTCTCTCTCTCTCTCTCTCTACTTTAAGATTTGGTGATTGGAATGCTAAGGACCATGGATGTCCAACTAAAGGCTCTGCCTCAAATTTCTCACTTACCTGCATTTTCATCCATTCACAACCTTCCACTTTCTAGTCTTTAAGGTTGATGCTGTCATCTCTCTCTCTCTCTCTCTCTCTCTCTCTCTCATCATTAAGATATGTTGTGATGGGTTACCTTATTTTCTTGATAATGATATCTAAGAATCCACTGTTTATCCATTCACACCCTTTCTAATTTCTACATTCATTATGGTTGATTTTGTCCTCTCTCTCTCTCTCTCTCTCTCTCTCTCTCTCTACCGAGTACTAACACGCATATGTGGTTGATGGATTACCTTTTTCTCATGATAGTGAGATCTAAAATCTAGGGTTAACCATAATAAATCAAGACATACGTACTAATGCGTCCAAAGCAGCCTAATCATCATTTGGAAAATGAAATTACTCTACTTGTCTCTTTTCCAATATTATTCACCTTTCTAGAGTGGGAAAATAAAAAATAAAAGAAGCACATGAACTCATGGCCATGTGGGTTATGAATCTCTAGGGTTGGCAGTGGTCCAACTCATTAAATGTGCACCCTTATTAATCAAACATACCTTCTAAGACTACGTGAACAAGTCTAATAAGAATCCTACTCGCATGGCACATGTGTAAGCGCATGTTACATGTGCATGAGATCCTGACTGTTCTTTAGGCAGGTCCCAACTTGTAGTGTTTGATGAATGGACTGGCATATTTGTTGAACCAAGGTATGTACATGGAATGGTCCATTTGATGAACAGCCCAGATCTCTGGTCAATCTGTCTCACACCGAAACATGTGTGGCTTGTGGCATTCTTATCCTACTCGTGCGAGTGGGTTATGCATTTGTGGGAGCTGAATCATTGAGAAACTAGTTCTCCCACGTTCTTGCATGAAAGGGCCACCCGGCCAAGTCCCATAAAAGAACAAATTTACACTGGGATTCTCTGATCAACCGTTCAGAGCCTGTCTGCCCCCCACCCAATTTTCCCAAGAATCAGAAGCATCCTCCCATGTGATGCAAACCCTTAATATAATGCTTATTAAAATGCTAAAAAAAGATGACCCATGAGCGCTCTACGGTGCAACCCCCTCATCGATGGTGACGATAGCATTCCTATTTTATTAATAAGATGGGGTGTCTAAAGTCGCGTTTAAAGTCATGTTTAACCCCACTAGTCATGCCTGTGACACCCATGTCGATCGGCACGCGTGACACTTGCCTAAGTACCTGACATCCTGCTGGACGTCATCCGTCCACCGGCCACTCCACCGGCTGGAGCTGATCATGACCATCCAGATGGATCGATCTGGATGGACTATATACATCAACAAATACCATGTAAAAGAAAAAAATAATAATAATGAGGCACCTAAAGCACCATAGCCACAGGGTGGGCCACCCTCTATAGGTCCCACTCCCACCACCACAAGGGAGCGGATTAGCTGTTACCCGTGTTACCATAACTGTATGGGCCCCACCTTGATGTATTTTTTGTATATCCACGCCGTCCATCTGTTTTACCATCTCATTTTAGGACGCAATCCCAAACCTTAAGAAGATCCAAACCTCATATAGATTATACCACTAGAAAGAGTGATGAGTGACTGTTAAAAGCTTTTTGTGGGTCACAACAGTTTTCGATCAAGCTGATCTTTATATTTTCCTTTCATCCTGATTTCTTGACTTTATCAACGGGTTAGATTGAAAATAAACAATACAAAAACCTTACGAGGGGCCCTTGGGATTTTTTAATGGCGAAATACTCATCAAAACTGTTTCCTGTGGTGTGGTCCACCCAAAATTTGGATATGCATAATTTTTTGGATCCTGTCCTAAAATGGACATGAGAAACAGATGGATTGTGTAGACATACAAAATATCATCAAGGTGGGCCCCACTAAGGTGCATTATCCGGGTAACACCTAATACGCTAACCCACCACAAACACCCACAATGCCTACTACCCTCTAGGCCAGCTATCTAAGCCCTTGCAGGGCACCCCAAACCCACAAACCAACCCTAAAATACACGGACATGTATAATATAAGTGAGCTTCTTCCCTAGGTAGGCCAACCCTAATTAGGATGGAACGGTGAGGCTCACCTTGAGAACATAAGAACCCAAGTATAAAATATTTTTTGGAAACTCCAAACCAAGCTTTTCCAACCCCTCTTTCGTGACTAAAACTAGGGTTAGGGCTATGTAGGTCTTGGGAAGCGTGGCACGTGGCCCTTTCCCATGTGACCTAAATGGCTTTACTTCCAATGAGAAGTTAAAGATCCTGTGGCCACTTAGATGCACCCTTGTCTACTCAAAGATCCAAACCACAGTCAGAAATCTCCTTTTTGTCATGTAGGGAATTATTAAAACTCACTTTAATTAATAGCTAATTAACAGCTATTTAATAGATAATGGAAGATTGTCAAAAAAAATCATGAGGTTTGAAACAATATGCCCCTACCCATTGTTGCTATATTACAAATCAGGACTAGATCCATTGGATTTGGATCATGTTAGCTAAATCTCGACCGTTGTTCCAACAGGATGGAAAACTGATGTTGGATGCCTGAAAAATCCTCAAGATCCGAAGATCTTAAACTTTCAATAAATGGTCACAAAATACGATTCTTATTCAAAGGAATTGGGTAAACGATTAAAGGGTTGAAACATTCCAATATGATCCTTCCTTTTGAATATCCCCATCCTTAGTGAGACTCATGATATAAACGGTTTGGATCATTGAAACATGACCGCAGATCCAAACGGCTATAATCTTGGTGTATCCTCCAACAATGCATTGGGATGTAATGTGTAAAACTCATCTCTACATTAATCTTCATTGAGAATAACCCCTGCGAGATCCCTCTTTTAGTTTAGTTAACCGAGGTAACGTGTGCCAGATGGGCTTGCATGCGAGATGCCAGCATGTCATGGTATGGCCCACTTGTGTACGTGTGTGAGCCGCACGATTGAACATGCCTACAGGCACATATACACTCCACCCACGTGGCAAAGTAGTTTAATTAAATTAATTGGCATTGGTGCCGTCTTAATCGAATTAGTTGATGAAATTATTAAAAAAATATTTCTTTCTTATTTTTATTTTTTTATGTGGAATGCTTAGCATCTAACAAGGGTTCAGAATCTAACTCAAAAGAAATGACCCACCTAACACTCATTGCTATTTATTTATAGACAATATCAAATTCATTGAGTTTTTTCCAATCCCATTGCGTGCCAACATCGAACAGGTATGGTAGATCAAAGCTATTACTCAGATGAGCCCCGGCATTCTGTCCTGTCCAAAATCAGCTGGTCAAATAAAGAAGCAGCTTAGACATATGTGGAATGTCAAGTTGGCCAGATTTCCTCGCAATTTTTTTCTTTCCCCTCTAAAGTGAAAGACTGGCCTAACTGTTGGTGAAGGTCAAGATAAAGCTTATCTAATAAACATATGTTGTCGGTGAAAAACAACCCCTACATGACGTAAGCAAAGCAAAATCACAAAAGAAAAGAACAAAAGAATAATATAAAATATGAAGCATAGAAATTTATTTGATTTAACCACTTACCCACATCCATGGAGCATCAACAGGAGCTTTCTTCTTTATTCATACAAGAGGAATTCAAGATTACAAGGTTCACCTTCCGCACTCCGTCTCCATACACAAGGTCTCTCGTGAAGGAATTTCTATTAAAATATTTAAAAACAAAAGAAGTCGATTTTTTTTTTTTAATTGATGTGTGCATTGATATGACTTGGTGCATTAATGTAATAATTTAGGATTCAAATTTCTTTTTTGAAATTGTAATATTAATGTCTATGCATTTCTAAACCGTTTTTTCCACATGCATTCATGTAGCCCATTAAATTTGGATTTTTACCATTGTCAGTAATGGATTCATAATCGTTGGCCCGTCAACTACCATCAGTAACTGCTACTACTCATCTCCCTAAAAGCGATCATTCCCTAGTGCTCTATGTAAGATCCAGCTGATTGTTGGGTAAACTCCAAGTGCAGCATCACACAATAGTATATACTTGATAAGACCGAGGTCGAACTCATAGGAATTTATGTAGTACATTTCCAAAATAACTTAAAATTAGAACTTGAATTAAGAACTAATTAAATCTAATTTCTGAAATATGGATTTAATTGTAATAATAACAGAAATCTGAGAAATTAAAGGAAAAATCAGTAACTAAATACACTAGAGAGTCAAGGATGTAGCCATTAATAATGCCTAATTTACTTTATTTCACTTTATTTGATTAAATGACACAACTGGAATCAAAGTCCTATTTTATCCAGCCCGATGATGGAGCAGTTAAATCATAATTCAACAATCTCAAATATATAAGAACATTCATTGATTTAGTTCCCACATGAAACACCAAGTTACTGATCGTAGGAAATCCAAAGCGTCTATCATGCCCGTAGTCTACAATAGATTAATAAATTTTACATATCAATTCCTTACAAAACGGATAAGTAACTAATATTAGCCTTCCTAAACATCCAATGAACCTATAGTCATCACTAGATCAAAGTAAACTAAAACTAGAATTTTATTCAAACCTAATTTAATAAAATACTTGAAATTTAACCCATAAATCTGAATCTAAGTAAATTAGAATATTAAAAACTAACTATAAGCTTCACCTCTTAGACCTATCTAAGAGATTTACCCAATCATTAACATAGTTGAACTAAAATCCATGAAAACATAAAAACTAACTAAAACCTAAAAGAAAATAGAAAACTTTGAAGTAGAACTCCTCCACGGTCGAATTCCTCCACTCCCTCATAACCTAGGTATCCTAAAAACCCTAAAGAAGCCTTTTTATATAGAAAAATTGAACACCGACTTCAAGAATTGCGTAACTTTTCTCCCATTGCCAATACTGGTTGACCGGTCAAAATTGAGTTTCGACCGATCAATCAAGCATTTAACCATCCACCAACTAAATTTTGAATTTCTGCGCACTGGGTCGACCTATCGAAATCGCTAAAAATTTTCAAAGAACTCTAGTAAAAAATCTGTAATTTCTCGAGCCTTATCAATCGATCAATTAGTTGAAATATCTCAAATTTGTCCAACAAGTTCTAGAATAAATTCTCTTATTTCAGGGAGGTTTTTTACCCATAGATTGCAATTATCGACCAATCAAAGTTAGTGTCAACCAATCGGTAATTCACTCGACAAGTCGATTTTTCCTGTCTTTCTACACTTTGAATTTTAGCCTTCCGATCTTCAATTTCTTCATTCTTCATCATCTTGGGCTTGCTAGATCTTGTTCTCTTTAGGCATTTTAAATCATCACAATTAACCTTATTCTCTCGATTCTCTCTCAATTCCTTACAGACATGAAAACACATGTAATTAGAACACTTTAAGCATAAAATTCATGTAAATGTAATGTAGAACAGGGGATAAATATACACAATTCAATGCTCAAAACACCCCCAAACTAGCATTTTGCTACTCTTGAGCAAAACATTAAAAAAAATAAATCCAAATCCCCGACTTCTAGCCTCTTTTAGAAGAATAGATTCTGTGTAATCTAAGGTGTATGGATAGTGAAATTCAGAGATACAGGTAATGAGATGTTGACAAGCCTAGATCCTAATACAACTAGCAAGCAATCAAACTAAGTTCCAAACCATTAATTGATTAATAGAGTACATTCAAACATCAAGGTTCTAGTGTGCTCAATGAATTCTAACTCGTCATTAATAAGGATCAACAATCCACCATAAAGTTACCTATGACAATTGCCTTAAAGTGGTTAGATCAACGCAAGACACTAATTCCAAACCCAACACCTCTTTCCTTATTTTTCAGCCTTTGATTTTTCTATCGACGGCTTTCACACTATCGCTCTTCTTTTCTTTCTCTTAATTTTTTTTCTTTTTAAGCTATTTTTCTCATTCTAGCATATGCAATAAATAGTCATTTTCTATTAACTGTTTTTTCACTGATTTTATTCTTTTTCTTCTTTTCATAACAAGGTAGTCAGGGTTCTCCAAGCTTGGTTCCTAACACTTCCAAGTGATTATCAAGCTAACCTTTATAGTTTCAAACTTAGCCTTAGGGAATGGAAGTTAGCCGTGATTTGTAAACTAAACTCAATTAATGTTTAATATTTTCTATATATCAACCAATTTACGAAAGAGAAATTCATTTAACAACCACTAATCGTCTAAACTCTAAGTTTTTCAAAAATTAAATTTTCATATATCTCATCATCTCATATCTACATGCACTCAAATACATAGAAACTCATACTTTTAAATTTTGAAAATATAAAAAAATTTTAAACTTTTTTTGCTCAAAACAACAAAACTACCAATAATTCTATAGGAATCTACCCCCAACCTAAAATCTACATTGTCCTCAATGAAATATTATATGTGTGTGTATGTGTGTGTGTGTGTGTGTGTGTGTGTGTGTGTGTGTGTGCAATGCATCTTATCATGAGAGCAACAAAAATAAAAGATGAGTGAGTAAGAGAATACCTGAGAGAGATCAAGGCGAGTGCGTTAATTCTTCATCAACTAAAAAGGTTTTCCAAGTTTCCAAACATACAAAAACAACTAACAAAAGCAAACCTAACTATTATATATTCTATGAAAGAAGGGTATAAGGGATAAGGGACCTCCATCAAACAAGAAGGTTATTCCTTGTAAATAGAATCTTTCAGAGGTATGGACACATCCTCTAAAGAAAGGTTCTCAGCAAATGGCTAAAGACGTTGATTGTTCACTTAAAATATGTTAACATTCATTGAATTCTCTGTCTCAACAGCCCCATGAGGATAAAATGTTTTAACTATGAAGGGGAAGGTCAAACGAGATCTCAAATTTTCAGAAAATAAAAAAGGTGATGTCTCGAATTATACAAAATAATCTTTTAAGTTTTCATAAATGTTTTATAAAGTATGTTTTTGTCGTGAAACACCTTCATTTTGTCCTTATATATCGAAGATTTCTCATTAGCTTTATTCTAAATTTTCTCAAGTTTATTTAATTGTAGCTTGCACTGTGAGCTAGGCTTCTTAAAATCAAAATTAAATTTCTTTATGGTCCAATATGCCTTATGTTCCAACTCCAAGGGCCAGTGACAAGCCTTCCCATAGATAAGTCTATAGGGAGACATACCAATGGGAGTTTTATAAGTGATATGGTAAGCCCAAAGTGCATCGGTTAGTTAAAGAGATCAATCCTTACAATTCGAGTTCACCATTTTCTCCAAAATATATTTGATTTTCCTATTTGATATTTTATCTTGGCCGCTCATTTATGAGTGATAGGGGTGCTCATTTTATGCGTAATGTTATTTTTTCTTCATTAAAGTTTTAAAAGGCCTATTACAAAAGTAAGGTCCTCCATTATTAATAATGAACTAAGGCATTCTGAACATAGACAAAATATTTTCTTTGAAAAACCTAATGACCGTTTCAAGATCATTATTTCGACAAGGAATGACCTCAACCATTTAGAAACATAGTCGACGACAAGTAAGATGTATAAATTTTTAAAAGAAGAGGGGAATGGTCCCATGAAATTGATGCCCCAACAATCAAATACTTCGATAATTAAAATGGAATTCAGTGGCATCATATTCCTACGAGATATTCCTCTCAATTTTTTACAACGCTCATAAGCCTTACAAAACTCGTTCGTGACCTTGGACATAGTGGGCCAATAAAAGTCACACTGCAGAATTTTAACGGTGGTCTTCTTAGTCAAAAAATGGTCACCACATGCGTATGAGTGACAAAAGGAGATAACATTGTGTTTCTCATGATCAAGGCTTATCTCCTTATAATCTGATCTGGAAAATATTTAAACAACGATTATCTTAGAAGAACTTGTGTACCTCGGTGAAAAACTTCTTTTTATTTTGCTTCATCAAGTGAGTAGGTGTGGACGCTCGCCTTTCCACGCTCCCGACCCTCCCTTTCGAAAAAGGGGGTGTGCGCGAATTGCCGTTGTGCCACTGGCTCGCCTCGTTCTCGAGGGCTTTTTTTCTCGGTTGTCGTGTTAAACTGGATATGTTTGGACGAGTTTGTATAAGACCAGAGTCGCCACTAGCCAGTTACTTCGTAAGCTACAGTCGACTAGACCCCATAGAAACGTTAGAGAAGAGAATCCGAATTCTTCCTCTAAAATGACTCATTTTGATCTGCGGTAAGAGATTCGAGGTAAGGGATCACGGTTACATGGTGGGAAGGTGTTAAGCACCCACTTTGCCCGTACCAAAGTACGATCTCTACTTCACATAATCGAACTAATACTTGAAAGTTTGATTTAATCCTCATACTCTCATGAATGATATGATGCACGAATGTAGGTCTGAACAATAAGAGTTTCTGATGGGCAGGTTTCCATTAACAGGCAAGCCCAAAGTATACGCTCGAACTGACAAGTGCTTTATGCAAGATGCATGCTGTGTGTTTGATCAATCAAAGTGTTTGCAGTGGGATGATAAGTAGGGGGGTTAGAAGAATAATAAATGTTGCACTTATGCTAGATGCGAATGAGATGATGCTGATGTGAGAGTAGCTGGATGGACGAAAGTGTCTCAAGGGTTTGCTTCGAGCGGCTAAGATTGGGACTTAGATAGATTGGGAGACTTGGACCAGGGTCAGGCTAGGTTGGACCAGGGCTAGGCTCTTCTCACTCGGGCTCTCCTTGGTGAAGGAATGGGCTAAAGGGATGGAACTGGTTCGAAATTTATGGATTTACTTTCGGTGTTGAGGGATGCTGAAACAGAAGAGGGAATGGGGTATTTATAACTGCGAGCAGTGGCAGATTATGTAATTCGGCTTGGGGGGCCTCCTGGGGGTCGCCCGTATGGACTCTCTGCTCCAGCTTCGGAGCGTACGGCCCCCGAACCTAAAGCAAAAAAGTTGTTGGTTCGAGGTTCGGACATACTCCGAAGTTGTGGCTCGGAACCAGGTGAGTTGACTGGGTTTAAAAGATGGATTGACACGGTGAGTTGACTGGGTGCAAGGGTTGGACTGACCCGGTGATTTGACTCAGCGGGTTGGCTCACCAAGTTTGACTTTTTTGGGATTTTTTTACTGGTTTTTCTTATGGGGGGTTTTCAGGCTAATGTTTAGGGGTGAGTCAATTGGGTTCAGGCTTGAGCTAGGCTATGGATTGGGGCTTACAAGGGTGAGTTTGGCTAGGTTTGGACATGGGATTTGGGGGTATGAATCTCCATTCATTCAGTTATCTCTACCAACATTGTAGCCGAAGGTAGGGTGTTTACAGATGCCCCTCTTTGGCAGAGGTTGCATACAACCGAATGTTAAAGCGAGTGGACACCCCACTTCTGACCCAGTCATTCATAGATCGTGGTCTAAAATCTGTGTTTGCCTTTGTATCTGAGACAGTTGATTGTCTGGAAATTAATAACTCGTACATACCGCGGGAGTTTGGAAAAAATGTTGCGATTGTCCCTGCATGAGCTGCAACCTGGGTACCCAATCGCAACCCTTCCATTCTCGATCGGTACTAACATCGAAAAGGTATAGTAGAGCCTCTGTGTCCATCATAGTCTTACGACGTTACCGACCCTATGATTGATTGTTCGTTGCTTTCCCAGATCACTCCAGGAATACTTGTTTCGCTTGACTGTCAAAGTGGTTGGCTGCCCTGCGTCCATGTAGTCTTACGGGAGATCCACTATGCTGACTTGGACTTAATCAAGGTACTTCAGGCATCCACGCTTAGGTATGTGCGGGTGAACTCTTTTGACCTAATTTACTGGTTTTGATACTTGGGTTACAATTCATCGTTTCCACCATTCAGATGGTTTCTTTGACCGAGCCTTTTAGCTTTCATCTTTTCGTATCTTGGCATGTGGTACGACCGCACTGACACTGGAGTTTAGTTCGACCGTACTTTGAGTGCATTGGATCCGATGGTCTCCAGGGAAACTGCGAGACATCGGATCTTATTTAATTTTTGCATCGGCTCCTACCCAGAGATATGAAAGATCTCTCAGTGTCTTAGAGACCGAACACTCTATTGGGAAAATATTTTTTGGATTTTTGAAAAGATACCCACTATGGGGAGTGATACTCCGTGGGGTTTTTATTTGTAAATAGGAATATATATAATATTTTTTTATCTTTTCGAAAAGGAAATCTAGCTTGCACGCGCCTCCACTAGGGATGCCTGTGGGGTCTTTGGCTAACCGACTTTTATTTTGAAAGCAGGTAAACATGATGATTGATGTGATGGATGCTGATGCATGGGGATGCATATTTGATGATGAATGCATGGTTTGGCTCATTCTCTTTTAGTTCAATGATTTTGCATTATCTGGGGATGCGTAGAACTTTGAGCTTATTGCTTGCAGGGTTGTGCTTCCCTAGAGATTTTCTTTTCAATGCAAATGTTTGGTCAGCGGGTTGGTCAAGTTTCCGACCCGTGGTCGATTAGGTCCATCGTCCTAAGATGCTATTTCTTTGCTGATAGGGATGGATGAAGGAGGTTTTCAGTTGTAACCTCAAGATGTTCTTCTGGGGGATGGGTATGATTGGGATAGTGTTTGGTTGCCAGTTTTGGTCAAGATTCCAATTTGCGGGCGATCAAATCCGTCATCCCAAACTGTGAAGTGAGTGAGCGGAGTTTGAGACTCCTGAGATGTTGTGCCGGGGATAGTGACAATTTTTGTGATTTTTGCAAATATTTTATCCGAATCTTTACTTGAATAGTCAGGATGGAGATCAGTTATTGATATCAAAGGAAATATTTTTGTGATTTTGAAAATATTTTGTCCGAGTAAAGATCGGTGTTATTGAAAAAAAGGGAAATATTTTGTGATTTTTGTAAGCTGATTTTGCAATGTTTTGGTATTTTCTGATTTTTCTGAAATGCAGGGAAAGGTATGGAATTTTCATCCATTTCCAACTTCTACTGCTGGTAAGGTACCTGATCCATTTTACGTCAACGAGCAAGACGGATCTCACACAATTAAGTGTCGTAGTTTTAAATCTTCGGATGAGGGGATTTTGAGGGTTTTCAGTCAACACATCCACAAAATTGTCTGTTCCTCATGTGCAATGCACATAGACCACGTATCGTCCGACGGACTCCTTCGGCCACAAAATGAGCCATATTCTCACATTTTCCTTTGTCAATCCACTTTGGGGTCTTATGCTGCTCATAATTCCGTGAGGGTGCGCTTCACCTCCCAACTGCCTTAATCCCCTTCATGAGTTTTAGGAATAGGGAACATCCGTCAGATTCAACAGCGACTTCCAAATTAAGGTTGTCTATCATGGTGCGTTCAACACGAACAGGATCGCGGGGTTCTGCCCGCCTCAGCCCTTACATGTTTAGAAAATTTTGGACAACCGTACGATCAAGTGTTAGCCATGTTTGGGACAGGTTGGGAAAGAAAGCCCCCGAGAAGTTAATCCTAATGTAGTTTTAGGTCTTCGGACCGCTGGTTATAGACTTGTGCAGTTAAAATTGATGGTGAATTTTTTTTTTATTTGAGAAAGTTCCAGACTTCAACTCGAGTGATCGAGATTGTATCTGGTTTTTATGGAAAGCTTAAAATATTTTTGATATTTTTGAAATCATCTGGATTATTGAACCTTGATCCAAGCGGTCGAGGTCGATGCCGATTTTTGGTTGAAAGCAAGAAAAGTCCCCCGAGAAATTAATCCCAGTGTAGTTTAAGGTCTTCGGACCGAAAATTATGTACATGCTAAAAGTATATTCTTTTTGTAATTTTTTGAAAAGATTCAGACTATCGAACCTTAATCTAAGCGGTCGAGGTCAATGCCGATTTTTGGTTGAAAGCAAGAAAAATCCCCCGAGAAATTAATCCCAGTGTAGTTTAAGGTCTTCGGACTGAAAATTATGTACATGCTAAAAGTACATTCTTTTTATGATTTTTTGAAAAGATCCAGAATATTGAACCTTGATCCAAGCAATCGAGGTCGATGCCAGTTTTTGGTTGAAAGAAAAAAAAAATCCCCCGAGAAATTAATCCCAATCTAGTTTAAAGTCTTCGGACTAAAAATTATATACATGCTGAAAGTACATTCTTTTTGGGATTTTTTTAAAAGATCCGGACTATCGAACCTTGATCCGAGCAGTCGAGGTCGATGCCATTTTTTGGTTGAAAGCAAGAAAAATCCCCTGAGAAATTAATCCCAGTGTAATTTAAGGTCTTTGGACCGAAAATTATGTACATGCTGAAAGTACATTCTTTTTGTGATTTTTTGAAAAGATCCAGAATATCGAACCTTGATCCGAGCAGTCGAGGTCGATGCCAATTTTTGGTTGAAAGAAAAAAAAATCCCCCGAGAAATTTATCCCAGTGTAGTTTAAAGTCTTCGGACCGAAAATTATATACATGCTGAAAGTACATTCTTTTTGTGATTTTTTTAAAAGATCCGGACTATCGAACCTTGATCCAAGCAATTGAGGTCGATGCCGGTTTTTGGTTGAAAGCAAGAAAAATCCCCCGAGAAATTAATCCCAGTGTAATTTAAGGTCTTCAGACCGAAAATTATGTACATGTTGAAAGTACATTCTTTTTGTGATTTTTTTAAAAAGATCCAGATTATCAAACCTTGATCCGAGCGGTCGAGGTCAATGCTAGTTTTTGGTTGAAAGCAAAAAAAATCCCCTAAGAAATTAATCCCAGTGTAGTTTAAGGTCTTCGGATTGAAAATTATGTACATGCTGAAAGTACATTTTTTTGTGATTTTTTGAACAGATCCGGACTATAGAACCTTGATCTGAGCGGTTGAGGTCGATGCCGATTTTTGGTTGAAAGCAAGAAAAATCCCCTGAGAAATTAATCCAAGTGTAGTTTAAGGTCTTCGGACCGAAAATTATGTACAAGCGAGGCTGGAAATGTATATTTTTTTGTATTTATTTTTTCTTAAAATTCGGGTTATCAAATCTTGATCCATATGGTCGAGATCGATGCCGGTTTTTATTAAAAAGTCTCTCGGGATGTTGATCCCGACGTAGTTTAAGGTCTTCAAACCCCATTTTGTACAGAATAGGGTAACATATTTTTTTGTGATTTTCTCGGAATGATCCAGGTCATCAGATCTTGGACCGAGCGGTCGAGATCGATGCCGATGTTTATTAAGAATTTCTCGGGATCTCGATCCCGACATAGTTTAAGGTCTTCCGACCACATTTTATACATTAGAAACTAGGGCTGGAAATTCTCAGTGTTTTCTGAAAAATGATTCAGATCATCAAGCCATGACTTTGGATGGTTGAGATCAATGTTTGAAAATCTCATGGAACTTTTTCCACATCAAGCTAATTGCTCTCCAATTTCTCACAAATGATATTTTGGTGAGATTCCTTTCTTTTTCTCATTCTTCCCTTCCATCACTTCATTCTTACATAGAGGTACAAGATTCACTTGCAACTACTCTTTCTAAGGGGAAGTTCTTCCTAAGGAGAGAGAAAGAGAAAGGAGTCATTTCAACTTAATGGGAGGATGGATGGCCCCCTGGGTGCCGCCCAAGTCTCCTCTTCCCACTGGTTTTTCCAGTGGGCTAGGTAATGGGGTGCCCTCCCCTTTTCTATATAACATGGGGCACCCTTGGCACTTCCAACGTGCAATCTCTCTCTCCTTTCTCACTCTCTCTCTTTCTCCAAGTTTTTCTCTTCTTTTGGTGGTCCTCTTGCTCTTTCAAGTGGTGAGGCTTTGGTGGAGTTTTGGGACAGCAAGATGGTCCCCCTTTGGTGAGTGGTGAAGGTATGGACCACTCCTTTCTTTCACTTCATTGCTTTCCTTTTCATTTTCTCTTCTCATGTTCTCTTTCTTTTCTTCATGTAGGTACTTCAAGAGAGTCAAGGTGGGCCCAAGCTTTTTGGCCTTTTCCACTTTTCCCATCTCTACTCAAGGTGGTGCATGGAGAGGGACATTTCAAGCTTCATCTTTTTCTTTTTCTTTTTCTTTTTTATATACTCCCTCCATGTGCATGTAAAGGGTAATTTTGCCATGTCCATCAAGTGTACATGGTAAAATATCTTATTTTCTTTCATGGGAGTTGGGCTTCATATGTGTATCAAATGGGCTCAAAGTGAAGTCATGGCCCTTGGTGCATTTGATGGGCCCAATACTTCATTTTGGGCTCCCTCTTACCCTCTTTTCCTTTTCACGCCTTCCTTAAATACATTCTCTTGTTTTTCATCTTCTTTTCAAGGTTTGGGTCCATGAGATTGGTAGGGCCCACCTTAAGTTTTGGGCTCACAATGCTCACTTTGGATGGCCCCTTCTTTCTTCACATGTGTATGGACAAAAGTGACTAGCCCATTCTTCACTTGGACCTCAAGTGGGCTAAATTTCTTAATTGGGCCTTTATGGACAAATGGCCCAAATCTTCCACCATCTCTTGATTATGATGTACATCCTTGTGCACAAAGTGTGGTGGGCTCTTTGGAATTTCTCCACATAGATGGGCTTTTGGGCCCTCATTAAAACTTATGAATTTCTTTTAGCCATGTGTGCACCACCACACTTTATGTATGTAGGATTCTTCCCCTTCATCCTTTTTCTTTGGATGGATGGAGGACTTGGGTTACTTGATCATTTACAAGGCCCATGAGTGAGTCATTTTGACAACCTCACTAAGTTCAAGTGATTTTTCATGTTGTAGGAGAGTGATATCAAGAGTTGTTGTAGGATAGTGATACTCAAGAGTTTTCTTTAATGTTACCACCCTCAAATGGATGAACCTTCTTCAAGTGAGCTATCCATGCAATCATAGCTCCTTGAAATTCTTGGGGTGTTTGGTGGGTCACCCACCATCCTATTCAAGGATGAGTGATTTTTTTTTTGTTCAATTTGTGGGAAAGAATGATACTTATAAGTTGCCCAAATTTGTCCCATGCTTTGGGGCATTTTGGATTTTGATTTTCAAGTGGGCTATGTATATCATTCTTAACCATTTTCATGATGATTGAGTGAATCATCAAGCCATGTTCTCTTATGTTCAAGTGATATTCTCTTTGGTAAAGAAATTGGTGCACATAAGTTGCCTAAACTTGTCCTTGCATGGACATTTCTAGCTTTGATTCTTCATGTGGGCTATGTGCATCATTTCGTTTTTACCATTGGCTTCTTTGACTCATATGTTTATGGGTAGACCACCATATTGTATTCTTATAGTCAAAACATTTATCAAGATGATGCACATAAGTTGCCCATGATTGACCCATGAATGGGTTCTTATGGTTCTTCAAGTGGGCTATGTGCTCCTTTCAATCCATTGAGGTGGGGCACTTGAGTTGCTCTTGGGGACCAATTTCCTTTCTATTCCCCATTTGTCCATGTACATGTGTAAAAAGATGGAAACATCTTAAATGAGTCTCATTTCTTTGATACGGTAAGTGAACCAAACCTTGGTCACACATGGACTTTGAAAAGGGATTTTTCATATGAAGCTTGATTCTTATCCCACTTTGATCTCATGGCACTTGAGTGCATTTGTTGTCCAAAATGTGTCATTGGATGGTGGATTTTCCTTATCTAAGGCATGGCATGCAACCCTCTTTAAGGTGGGCCTTGCCTTCTTCAATGGGCCTAACATATATCCTAGGCGACACATGGAGTTGGACATTGGATTTTTGCATTTGAATGTAAGTCCAAATCCATGGGTTTCCTGAATAATGATTTGGATTTTAACGGGTAAAGAATAGAAGCTTACCTTGCCAAGCTTGTAGGATTTGATGGCGGACGGCACGAGGGGGCATAGAGCAGTTAATGAGGATGACCCTGCCTTCATTATTCGTCGTGGGGACCATATGTGTTCTTTAGCCAAGGAACACCACCTCTTCCTTCCATAAAAGGTCGGGGCACCCGAGACCTTTGGGATAACTGGGTGGAACAACCACAACCGATGCTTGAACGCGTTCTGGCCAGCACTCCTTTCACAGGCCTTCTTACATTACGTTTCCACAACAATAATGCCAATCACATGCTACCTACAACTCTTTGTGAGAGGTGGAGGGATGAGACCCACACCTTTCAACTTCCTTATGGCGAATGGGGAATAACCCCCCTAGATATATATATGCAGATAGGTTTTCCATTCCATGGGGCAGTTGTTCCCCATGCGGGCTCTCTTACCCCAATTACCCCTAATGACTGGATACGGCTTGTGGGAGTCATCCCACCCAAGAGCGAATTTCAGAGTAACCAAGTGAAACTGCAGTGGTTTCACAACACCTTCGCTATTGTCATCCCTACTACCGAGTTGGAAGCCCTTCATAAGGCACGGGCTATGATTACTTACGCCTTCAGTTCATTCCTTTTCTATCATGAGAATGATAGAATCGATCTTAGATTTCTTCGCTTGACTGAGGATCTTCACCATTCATATAACTGGAATAGGGCCATATTGACTCACATCTACCAGGGCTTGGATAAGACCTCTTGGAGTAGCAGGTTTTTTTACAGGTTTTTGGCCTGTCGTGGTGGTATTCTCTTTGACCTCCCTTGGAGATGTTTGTCTTCTTTCTTCATCTGATCATCATGTTTGCCCCTGTCCAGACCTATTTCTATGATCATTTTGCTCACATGTCGTCAAGGATACGGGATGATGTTGAATCATCTTTGTATCATTTCATACATTGGCGTCAGCAAAACCATCAACAAAATCCTCGAGTGTCTGGGGATAATTGGCGTGCTAACATAGACAGATTGACTATCGAGGACGTAAGTATCTTATTTTCCCTTATCCGTCGTGTTGTTCTACAACTGACTGTGGTGATTTTTTTCTTGTAGTTCGCTCGGATGCCATATGCCTGTTTTTCCCTTTACTATACTCCTCAACGCGTGGAGACGTATGATTCTTCGTGTCTCCAGATCATTCTCTCTGATGCTAAATCATTTCAATGGTATTTGGGAGAGAGATTGCTTCGAAAGATCACCGGCGTAGCCCAGGTTCCTTGTTCTGCACCCCCTCCGGCTGCTCAGATTTCGGCTGATTCTATGGCTGATGCTCTTGAGGGTCAGCCTAGATTTCACTTCACAATCCCGGATCATGACTATGATGAGTGGTATCTGCTGTATGGACAAGGACCTCTTCTTCCTTCAGTATACGTTCCAAGGGGTCGCCGCAGGTATGCTAGAGGATCAGTGACAGTTCCTCTGATGGACCTTCATCGTCGGGAGCGGGAGGAGAGGAGGGATGATAATGATTATGTTGGTGATCTGTAGCCTGCTTCTCTGAGAATGTATTCAGCTTGTTGATGTATGGCCTTCTAAGATTTTTAAGGCCTTTTGCTTTGCTTTTGTACCAAACTTTCTGAATGAAATGCAACTTCTGTTTTACCTTGGATTTCTTGATTATGCTCGGATGCTTTGATTTTCAATCCATTCTTTGATGCTTTGTGGAAGATAGGATTCTCAACTGCATGGATGATGACTTGAAAAGTTCAGATTGCTTGATTTGGCCATGTGGGCCCACTTGACGATCAGATCTTGGACTTTGACCTTCCTTTTGATGATCCATCCTTTGATCTTGTCATTTGATGACTCATGTAAGCTCTTCCACTGTTTGGATCATGATGATCTAGCCTTTGAATCGTTCAGATTGGTTGTGGGCCCCTCTTGATCAACTTTTCTTCTCTTTGATTTCGTCAAACCCATTTTGGTTGCAGTACTTCATGATTGGACTAGTGGGGTACCTTCCAGGTGATCCAGATCAGATTCAGTCAAAATTCAGAGTTAATCGGAGCTTTGGGCGGCCCTCAAGGTGCCAACTGCTGACGTGGACTAACAGTCTCACCTACCAAAGGCTATGGGGCCAATCCCGCGGAGAGAGAGGGAGACCGTCCGTACGAGCGGCCCACAGGGGGCCGCCCAAATCTCGTCTCTTGTGCAGTTCGTGCGAGCTCTGGTTTGAGCATTCCTCACTGCTTCTCTGTCTCTGTCTGCTTGATTCCTCGTACCAGATTTTCGATCCAGCCATGATTTTCTCATTTATCTCATCCTTTCTCCTCTTTTTGTCTTCTTCTTACTTTGTCCTTTCTCAAGCAATGGATGGTGGAGATTTAAGGGCTGTGGGGCTGACCATGATGGGTCCCCCACTTCAGATTTTCAATGGAGCTTTAATGGAGGGGAGAGGCCTTTAATGGATGGGGTAGATGGAGGTTTAAATGGGGCCATTGATGGGGGTTTAAGAATGGTAGTTGATGGAGCTTTTAATGGCTCCATTAATGGTGGGATGGCTGAAAATTCTGATTTGAATGGGGCATTGACCATGGTAGGATTGGATGGTATGGATGAGATGGGGAGATGGGCCATAGGTGAGGCTATGCACCCTTTAAGTGTGGGCCACATGGATGATGTGATTGATGGTGATGATGGGGTTATGATGGACATAGATGAGCTGATCTCATGTTTAGACGGTATAGATGGTTCAGATGATACCTTTGACGGCTTGGATGCTCTTGATGATGGCCAAGATGTGCGGTACACTTGTTTGGGTGGACTTGATGTGATCATTGATGATGTCCCCTTGATGATAGACGGTGTGGATGTCCTGATGATTCCTTTGACTGGATAGAGTGACGGTTGGATTCCTGATTTTATGTTGGAGAGGACCACAAGTCTAGATCTGACTGTAGATTCTTCGATCGGGGTCGCCGAGGCCCTTCTTGATGGCTCAGATGCATTTTTCAGCGGTCAGATTGGTCAGGATGTCACGATGTGCGGCATGATCTTTGCTGATAGCCTTCTTGATGAAGAGTACCGACCTTCTCCTGATCATCAACCCTTTACGCATTCGGTTCACGAGGTGAGTGAGTCTTCTCATACCGCTGAGGTCGTGACAGTTTCAGATAGTGATGCGACTATATCAGACATAGCCGTAACTGGGGATAGGTCAGGGGCTATTCAGTTCGCAGGGGTTCCAGCTTTTCCTTCTCCTTCGCCCGTTGATCTTCTGACCCTTGATGAGTTGTCAGCGATTCCTGAGCCATTTGTTCTGGAGGGGATTCCTGTGAGGACTTGCTAGTTGCTTTCTCGTCCTTCTTGTTCATCATGACTGCTTACTTGGCTTGACAGATTGTTAGCTTATGAGATTCGAGAGTTGGAGTCTTATGGCTTTGGCAGTCTGATTCATATGGCTAGGGTTGACATTGATTGGAGGATGCTCAGGGTCGCACTGATGGACAGGGTCCCTTCGTTGAACTTGTTTGCATTCAACGATATGGAGATGGGACCTTCTTTGGAGGAGCTCGCGCGCTTGACAGGTCTTTCCTAGGATTATGCTCAGTATTTCTCGCCGAAGACTACCACTCCGCAGAACTGGTTTGGTATTTCGTATCTTATTCAGCCTGCAACTGATGGTCAGGATGCTGTGGTCTTCTCTTTAGATTCGCTGTATGATCTTTTCTCGGGCCCTCGAAGTGTGGTAGGGTCCCTACTTTCTCGGAATGCGTTGATGCTTTGTCTGATAGCTAAGGTGCTATTCTCAAGATGGAGCAGATCTCAGATTCCTTTGCTAATCGAGGTGATGAGCCGAGTTGTTCGACAATAGGGGATCATTTCTCTTGTCCTAGCTGAGATGTTTAATGGGTTGACTGACTGTGCCCTAGGCCACACCCGTGTCCTTCGCGGTTGCTGTGCATTTCCCCAGGTATCCATTTTTGTACTTTCTTTTTCTTTTCTTGTCTTCTAGGAACTGCTTTGCTTTAGCAGAATCTCTTTATTTTCTCACGATCAGATCTAGCTATGGGAGTGTCTTTCGCTGACTGTTCTTGTATCATTTCTCGGTACTCATTGCCCTGATCTCATGCGTCATATCATGGAGTTTCTTTTGCATACAGCCAGGATGAGCGAGCCCTTGTATCGCAGGATGTTTACTGAGCTGCGTGACTGGAATGTTCGTTGGGAGTCGATTTTCACTTCCTCCAGTACTTTGTGATGCTCATCGCCTTCCTCTGATGCTCGTAGGCTTTCGTTCTTACTTTTCTTATCACCCTATCCAGTTCCTGCGGCAGTTCGGGTATGAGCAGGATGTTCCTCCTTTCGCTTTCTTGGGTATTGGGCATCAATCTCTTCATGCCAGATCATCCAACTTTAGGACTCGGGTTGATGGGTCTTAAGCGAGTTACCTGACTGCTGATTTGCTTGGTTTTCAGCAGCGGGCTTTTTCAATGGCGACTGCCCCATACAAGCATTGGGTTGCTGAGTAGTCTCTATATCAGCGCATTCCTTGCTGGCACCTGACCGTTGATGAGGATGAGTAGGATGTTCTTGGGGATGCTGGTTCTTCATCTGGTTCATATGAGCCCTTTGAGGAGCGCCCATTTATCGATCCTGGCTTCCTCTTGGCCACTCATGGCCACTTGTTGTCTGAGATTTCTGCACTCCAGTATCATTGTAAGATGATGTCGAGGAGATTGGCTATTAATCAGAGGTTGTCTGATGAGGAGACGACGATTCGTAGCCTTGAGCAAGATGAGGTGCATTACCTGCTCATGGAGGTGAGCAGGTTGAGAGCGAGGTTATTTCATTATGAGTCAAAAGACTTACCTGACATGGCCGAGGAGGAGGGCAGAGATTGATTTTTTGCTTTTTAGGGCTGTGTTGGCCGTCTGTACGTCTCTTTTTGCATAGTACATGATTGGTGATGATGCATTTGTTTTTTGTATTTTTGAAAGAGATGATATGATATATGTAAAAGAAATACGATGCATTAATGGAAAAAAACTTTTTCGAGAACTTATTGTGCCATGAGTTGTCTTGTAAGTGTGTGTGTTTGGATTTTCTGCCGGGATATAAGAATCAGAACTCAGGCTCGGCCAATGCTTTGACCAAAGTATCGAGATTTATTTGTGTGAGATCCCTTTGGTTCCCTAGAGGTGTAGGCAATGGAAATTGTTAATTCAGAGAGTTTCGTCAGAGTCTGTAGAGTTCTGTCCCTGACTGTACTTCTTCTTGTTCTTGAACTATAACTGCTTGAGCTGATCTGGACCGTCTGGTTTCTTGGTACCCGCACTTTTTATTTTTTTATTTTTCTATTCGAGCCATTTTTGCCTGCAACGCTCTTTCGAGTTTTCACCACAGCCGGCTTTTTCCCATCATTTTTTCCTGTGGCACCCTTTCAGATTTTCACCACATCCCGGGTATTTGATCTTGCCTGCACCTTGGCAGCTATGCTATTTTACCCTCGGCGCCCTTCCGGGTTTTCAGCAAGTCCGCCGTATGCCCACTATTTTTACTCAAAGTGCCCTTTCAAATTTTCACTTCGCCCTCTTTGTTTAGGCACACATTTTCATTTTTCATTTTTTTTTATTTTTCCTTTTTTGGATTTTGAATTTTTGGATAACTGCAATGAGCAGAGGTCGGGAATCCGTCGTTGCCAGCCGAAGGTAGCCTTTTGGTCCTTATCTTAAGTTACGATGATAGAGCTGTCGGTCTTAGCTATAGACCCTTCTGAGATGGATGGATGGATGGGTGACTGTGTTTCCTTTCGGGTTGATTTTTCTCGGGTGTTTTGTTTTTGACTTCTCATTTTCTTTCTTTTTTGTTCTTTTCTTTGTATTCTTTTTTGTGTCTTTTTCTTCTCCCTTTTTTCTTATGAATCCCTTTATTCGAAACAATTATTGGTGGATGGAAATGATTTCTCAGAAGTTTCAGCTTCGACCCTTTGACTTCAGCTCTACTAATGTAACTCTTGATAAGGTTAGAATGACTTACACGTGAAAGATCTTCACTTTGTCGGCGTTGATTGGCTTAGGAAGATCCACCCCTCTCATGCTAGTGAGTCTGAGGGCGCCTCCAAGAAGTACTTCTCTGATGATCAGTGGTCCATCCCATGATGGTTTGAACTTTCCTCTGGGATCCAGATGGTGCGATGGTAGGATCTTCTTTATGACCATGTCACCCACCTTGAAACTTCTCTTTCGAACTCTCTTGTTGTAAGCCCGAGCGATCCTTTTCTGATAACATTGGGAATGACTTAGCGCACGCATGCACTTCTCATTTGCTAGCTGTAACTGATCGAATCTAGCCCGTTGCCATTCTCCTTCTTCAATTCCACTTTCCAATAACACCCATAGTGACGATATTTCCACCTTGACTGGCAGAACTGCTTCCATCCCGTAAGTAAGCTCGAAAGGAGTAATGCCTGTAGCAGACCGTACAGATGTTCGATAGGCCCAAAGTGCATATAGGAGCACATCTGACCAATCTCGATAAGTCACGACCATCTTCTTGAGTATCCTGACAATTGTCATGTTTGCAGCTTCTACCCCACCATTCATCTGAGGACGGTTAGGGCTCGATTGATGACGTTGAATCTTGAACTTGCTGAGGAAGTGATCCATCTTCTTGTTGACGAACGAGGGTCCCATTATCTATGATGATAGCATTAGGGATTCCATACCAGCATATGATGCTGTTCTTCATGAATTTGATCACTTAAGATGCTGCAATCGTGGTGTAGGAGGCTTCTTCTACCCACTTGGTGAAGTAGTTGATTGCCACAAGTATATACTCATGACCGTGTAATGCTTTGGGACTAATTTTCCCAATGATGTTGAGTCCCCACATAGAGAAGGGCGAGGGAGTTGTCAGGTTGTACAGTTCTGAGGAGGGGACATGAATTTGATTCGCATGTTCCTGACACTTGAAGCATTTTCTGACGTGTTGGCAGAAATCTGTCTCCATGGTGAGCCAATAGTAGTTGAGTTGTAGGATCTTCTTTGCCATCATGTGCCCGTTTATGTGTGGGCCACTAGATTCCTTCATGTATTTCTTTCATGATCTTTGCAGCTTCTGTTTCGTCGACGCATTGAAGGAGGACTTGATTATAAGATCGCTTGTAAAGAACTTCGCCACTGATAGTGAACTGGCTGGCTAAACGTTGCATGGTTCGGCGATCTGTTACTGTTGCTACCTCCAGATATTCCTAGGTTTCGAGATATTGCTTGATGTCGGCATACCAGGGTTTGTCAAGGGCAACTTCGACTTCTTCTATTTGCAAGCAAAAAATAGGTTCATCTTGAGTTTCGATTGTTAGCTCCCATTCTGAAGCTCCTTTTGGGATCTCAAGCATTGATGCAAGTGTAGCGAGAGCATCTGCAAACTGATTCTTGGCCCTGGGCATGTATAAGAAAGTGATTTTTTTTAATTCTTCGACCAGATTTTCAAGGTACACATGATATGGTATCGACTTCTCGTCCTTTGTTTTTCATTCGCCATTGGTCTGATTGATGATAAGCTGTGAGTCTCCAAATACTCGTAGCTTTTTTACGCCCAAGATTATGGTTTCCCTTAGACCAGCGATGCATGCTTCATACTCTAGCCATGTTGTTGGTGCACTCGAATACTATGCGCCTTGAGATAGGAATGGGGACATCGCTCGGAGAGTAGAGGATTGCTCCGATACCACTTCCTTTAGAATTTGCTGTGCCGTCGAAGAATAACGTCCACTCATCTTTCTTCTTCTTTTCTTCACCTTTGATGAGCAAGAGATCTTCATCAGGGAAGAATTTCTCGAGCGGTTGATAATCCAAGAGAGAGTGAGAGGCAAGATGATTAGCAAGGGCCTGCCCCTTGATTGCCTTCTGAGTGGCATAGGTGATGTCGAATTCAGACAGGAGTAGCTGCCATTTAGCTATCCTTCCAGTGAGTGCTGGTTTCTCGAACAGGTATTTGAGCGGATCCATGCGAGCAAGGAGGAGAATAGGGAAAGCAATCATGTATTAACGGAGTCCCTAAGTTGCCCAGACTAGGGCGGGGCAAATCTTCTCAATCAGGGAATACCTGGTCTCGTAGTTGGTGAACTTTCGGCTCAAATAGTATATTGCTTGTTCCTTCTTTCTGGTCTCATCGTGATGGCCGAGAACACAGCCAATAGCTTCTGCTGCTACCAAGATGTATAACAATAGTGGTTGTCCGAGAGTGGGCGACACTAGAATTGGAGGATTCATGAGATACTTCTTGATGTAGTCAAAGGCGACTTAGCAATCGTCATTCCATTCTTTTGGAATGTTCTTTCGAAGGAGCTTGAATATGAGTTCATAGATAGGTGTGAGTTATGCGATGAAGCGACTGATGTATTGGATTCTGCCAAGGAAACCACGAATTTCTTTCTATGTTCTAGGAGCGGGCATCTCGATGATTGCTCTGGTTTTAGTTTCGTCGACCTTGATGCCATCCTCACTCACCATAAAGCCAAGGAGTTTGTCTCCCGTTGCACCGAAGACACATTTCTGAGGGTTGTTCGCTTGCCTCAAGTGTAAGGCTGCGATGTAGTAATAAAACTCGGTAAGACCGAGGTCGATCCACAGGGAATTGGAAAATAGATTCCAAACTATTCCAGCAACTCAGTTTACAAAAGATAAGGGATTCAATTGGAATAATTATGCTAAAACAATAACTTAATGAAAATAGTAATTTAAAGGCACTAAGTCATTCAAGGATCCACTTGTAGCAATCCCATGTCAATCCAATCAATCCAAGCAAGATACACAACTAGATTTGAAGTCCCATCTCTCATATAGTTGGAAAATAAGGCATTAAACACATTCAATCCCATTCAAGTTGAACTTCCAAGTTCTAGTCCCATTCAATTAATGTAGAATTCAAAATCATAGCCTTCGGAGTAACAGCCATGCCTATGGACTATGGCCTTCTCAAGGATTACTATAATTCGAATCTAAACAAGCACAATATGATAATCTCAGAGAATTGCGAGGAATCCATGTCCGGAGCACATGAACTCTCATAAAACATCTCAAACTATCAACTTGAAGAACTAGAATAAATAAAAATCCAAACTTGAATTGAAAGTACTTGAATTAACTGAATCAAATCATGAAATTAGCTACAAGCTTCACCTCTCAGCCTTAGCTGAGAGATTTTAGCCGAGCATTGTCATACTACAAATAGAATTCATGAAAAAGCTAGAAAACATAGAAAAACTGGAGATTGGAGGGTTGTAGACGCTCCACGACGGCTTCCTTCCTCTCCCACGACATCCCTTGGCTTCTATGATACCCTAGGAAGAGCCCCTAGGTGTCCTTTTATAGTGAGGACGCTCGGTTGCATCAGAATCTTCCAGAAACTGCGTACGGTTTACGCAGTGCGCAGTGTTTTTCGAAGCAGAAATAGAAACTGCCTAATTTTCTGCATGGCCGACCGGTTGGGCGACCGGTCGGACTGGTCTAGGCCGATCGGTCACGACCGATTGGATCTACCTTGTAATCAGTCCAGCAAGCACACAGGAGAGGACGACCTGTTGGCCAACCGGTCAAAACCGGTCGGACCAAACTGGTCTTGTTCTAGCGAGCTCAGCAGAAGGCACCGACCGGTTGGCCGACCGGTCAAGACCGGTCGGTCCTACTAGTCCTTCTTCAAGTAGTTTCCAAAGGTGTAGCTGACCGGTTGGACTTACTGTTCTTCTTCTTTTTCTTCAACTTTCTTTTCTCCTTGCTTTCTCCTTTCTTTGCTTCTTTTTCAATCTTCATCCCATGCATCTAAATGTATTCTTTTGATCCCCAATTTGGTGAAGTCTGCTCTCATCCCTACAATCACAAAACATACGTTAGATGGGTCTTTTAAAGATGAAAACCATGCATATAATGTGATGTAGTGGCCTATGCAATGTATAAATTGGAGGTTCAACACACCCCCTAACCAGCTTTTTGCTAGTCCCGAGCAAAACATGCGTGAAACAAGTTCGAACCTCCAAAACCTAACTCTCCTTCAAAAACTATGTTTCTATCCATTCCAAGACATACAAGTATAAAATTTGGAGAAATTAGGTGATAGAAGTTGAAACCTTAAACCCTCAAAGCATAATAAGTGTCTACATGAAATTCCCGCTGATTGATTGATAAATAGAAGAATTCGAACAACTTCAGCCTAGTGTGCATAGTGAAAGTTCATCTTATGAGTTTCTGGGTTTATCTTCTTCATAGATCGACTAAACTATAGATCTCAAGGTGTATAGAGCAACAACAAGCTTATGACAGGAATTTGTCTTACCGTCCTTCCGACGGCTTTCACACTACGTCCCTTTTCGGAATTTTCCACCATTTTTCCATCATTCCCAATTTCATCCTTCCTTTTCCTTTTTCTTTTAAATCAGATAGGATTTTTAAAAATCCATATCTTTCATTATTTTCCCATGGACAAGGATGGACAAAGAACCCCGGCTTGATTTTTCAATACCTTTAAATCAAAGTCTAGCTAATCCACAAATCGCATAATCCTTCCAACCCATTAGAATCGTGTAATGTGAACTAGGTGTAAAGGTGTTCAAATGTTCTATTAATCACAACAATAGGGGAATTCACATATAAAACCATTATGTTCGGAAAAATTCAAGACTTACAACATCACACACTTCGTATCTCCTCTTCTTATACTCATATTATCTCAAATGCATAGAAATAAGGTTTCTAAAGGAGTTTTGAGATTTGAGAAAATTTGAAAAAATTTACACATATGATGCTCAAAAGGTTGCAACATGCTAGATGAGGAATCTCATCTCACCCCCCAACCAAATCTTGCATTGTCCTCAATGTGAAAAGATATGCAATGCAGCATGAACATGAGAGCAATGGTAAAATATATGAGAGTGAGAATAATAGTACCTGAGCGAGCGATCATGGAAGTCAACAACCCAACAACTAAAGTGACTAACACAGTAAAACTAAATAAAACTAAACCTACCTATGCTATACCTCCGTCAGACTAGGAGATCAATCATCCTGATACACAGGATCATTTAGAGTGATGGACATGTCCTCTGAATCAAATTTCTCAATAAATGGTTTAAGGCGTTGTCCATTAACTTTAAACCAGTTACCATTCGCTGCATTCTCAATCTCAACAACCCCATGAGAAAAAACTTCTTTGACAATATATGGGCCGGTCCATCGAGATCGTAATTTTTCCAGAAAAAGATGAAATCGGGAATTATACAAGAGCACTTTCTGTCCTTCATGGAAAGATTTCCTGAAGATGTGCTTGTCATGAAAGGCCTTCATCTTACTCTTGTATATTCTCAAGTTCTCATATGCATTGTTCCGGATCTCATCAAGCTCATTTAATTGAAGTTTGCGAAGCAAGCTAGCCTTGTCAATGTCAAAATTTAAAGCCCGAATTGCACAATAGGCTTTGTGTTCTATCTCCACAGGCAAGTGGCAAGCTTTCCCATAGACAAGTCTATAAGGGGACATTCCAATGGGCGTCTTGTAAGCGATACGGTGAGCCCACAGTGCATCATCTAATCTTAGGGACCAATCCTTGCGATTCGGCCTCACCGTCTTTTCCAAAATCTGTTTGATTTCCCTATTGAAAATTTCAGCTTGCCCACTTGTCTGTGGGTGGTATGGGGTGCTCACTTTATGCCTAATACTGTATTTCTTCATTAAAGCTTCAAAAGGTCTGTTGCAAAAGTGAGAACCACGATCACTAATGATGGCTCGAGGCGTCCCAAATCTAAAAAGTATGTTTTCTTTGAGGAACTTGAGAACCATGCGATGATCTACATGGGATAGCCTCTATCCATTTGGACACATAGTCTACGGCAAGCAATATATAGACATGTCCAAAAGATGATGGGAATGGTCCCATGAAATCGATGCCCCAATAGTCAAAGACTTCAAGATGTTGAATTGGGATGAGAGGCATCATATTTCGACGGGATAATCCTCCTAACTTTTGGCAACGCTCGCATGCTTTGCAAAACTCATGGGTGTCCTTAAATAGCGTGGGCCAATAAAAACCACACTGCAGAATTTTTACGGTGGTTTTCTTGGCGGAAAAATGACCCCCACATGCTTAATCATGACAAAAGGAGATGACGGAATTATGTTCTTCATCAGGGACACATCTCCTTATAATTTGGTCTGGGCAATATTTAAACAGTAAAGGTTCATCCCAGAAAAATCTGCGCACTTCCCTCAGAAATTTACGTTTGTCCTGTGCAGTCCAATGAATCGGCATCGCACCTGTAGAAAGATAATTGGCTATGTCAGCGTACCATGGTGGATGCATAGCAACAAAGAGTTGCTCATCAGGGAATGAGTCCTCAATAGGTGGCTCGTCAATGGAATTAGGTAGGACTAGGCGAGATAGATGATCCGCCACCACATTTTCTACTCTCTTCTTATCCTTGATTTCCAAATCGAATTCTTGAAGGAGTAGGATCCATCTAAGCAAATGGGGCATGGCATCCTTCTTAGAATGAAGGTGTTTCAGCGCCGCATGATCTGTGTAAACGATAACCTTGGATCCTATTAAGTAAGGCCTAAATTTGTCTAAGGCAAAGATGACGGCTAGGAGCAATTTCTCCGTACTCGAATAATTAACTTGGGCGGGATTCAAGGTCCTACTTGCATAGTAGATAACATGGGGCTTCTTGTCCTTCTTTTGGCCTAACACCGCCCCAATAGCATAATCGCTCACGTTGCACATCAACTCAAAAGGTATGGACCAATCCGGTGGTTGCATGATGGGAGCAGTTGTCAACATGTCTTTTAGCTTTGAAAAAGCTAATTGACATTCGGCACTCCACTCAAATTGGCTTCTCCTTTTGTAGAAGGTTACATAAAGGCCTTGAGATATGGCTAAAATCCTTTATGAATCTTCTATAGAAACCGGCGTGTCCAAGGAAGGACCACACATCGCGTATGCTTTTGGGTGGTGGTAGATTGGAAATTATGTCAATTTTTGCCCGATCTACCTTTATTCCATTGGACGAGATGATATGTCCAAGGACTATTCCTCTATGTACCATGAAATGACACTTTTCTCAGTTTAAAACGAGGTTCTTCTCCTCACACCTCCTCAAGACCAACTTCAAGTGATTGAGGCACTCGTCAAAAGTACAACCAAAAATAGAAAATTCATCCATGAATACCTCGAGAAACTCTCCCACCATGTCCAAGAAAATACTCAACATGCATTGTTGGAATGTGGCGGGTGCATTACATAGCCTGAATGGCATTCTTCGGTATGCGAAGGTACCAAACGAGCATGTAAATGTGGTTTTCTCTTGGTCCTTTGGGGCTATCTCAATTTGGTTGTATCCGGAATAGCCATCTAGGAAGCAATAATAGGAATGACCAGCTAATCTCTCCAAAATTTGATCCATGAATGGGAGATGAAAGTGATCCTTCCTAGTAACCGTGTTGAGCTTCCGGTAATCAATACACATACGCCAACCGGTGGTTACTCTAGTCAGTATAAGCTCGTTGTTGGCGTTTTCTATGATGGTAATACTGGATTTCTTGGGGACAACTTGGGTAGGACTCACCCATTGGCTATCTGAGATGGGGTAGATGATACCCACATCTAATAGCTTTAACACCTCGGCTTTGACAACCTCCATCATGTTTGGATTTAGCCTTCTTTGAGGTTGTCTAGTCATTTTTGCATTTTCTTCGAGGTGTATATGGTGACTACAAACCGAAGAATCTATCCCTTTGAGATCCGCTATTGTCCAACCTATGGCTCCCCTATGTTCTTTGAGTAACTCAATCAACTTGAGCTCTTGGTCTTTCCCTAGGTGAGAGGCAATAACAACTGGGAAAGTTTCCTCTTGACTCAAATATACATATTTAAGCTCAGATGGCAATGGTTTAAGGTCAAGCTTCGGTGGTTTGATGTTAGACGGTAGATGCCTTGATGTGGTTGGTGACAATTTTTCAAAATGGGGCCTCCACCGGCTAGTACCAACTACCGGTCTCTCTACATTCAATGCTTGCACAATTTCACTAATCATGGGGTCTTTGTAATCCACGAAATGTGCCAAGCATGTCTCCAAGCTTTCTAGTGGTTCAAGTTGGAGGAGTTCTTCTTCTTCAAGAGATTCGAGCATGTTTACCTCGAAGAACTCGTCATCGTCAACATCCCTATGTCTTTTGCCCAAGTGGAACACATTCACCTCTAATATCATGTTCCCAAAGGATAATTGCATCACTCCATTCCGGCAATTGATGATTGCGTTTGATGTAGCAAGGAATGGGTGGCCTAAGATCACCGGTATTTGAGTGCTAGCATCTAAAACCGGTTGTGTGTCCAGGACGATAAAATCTACCGGGTAGTAGAATTTGTCAACTTGGACTAGAACATCCTCAACTATCCCCCTCGGTACACGGATAGATCTATCAGTGAGTTGCAACGTGGTTTTGGTGGATTTTAACTCACCAAGACCGAATTGCTCATATACCGAGTATGGGATCAAGTTTACGCTTGCCCCCAAATCTAGCAATGCACGCTCAATCCGGTAGTCTCCAATGATACATGAGGTTGTGGGACTACCGAGATCTTTGAATTTTGGAGGGGTCTTTTGAGTGAGAATGGCACTCACTTGCTCATTTAAGAAGGCCTTTTGTTGCACGTTATATTTGCGTTTAGTTGTGCATAGGTCCTTTAGAAACTTGGCATAAGAGGGGATTTGTTTGATGGCATCAAGCAAAGGAATGTTTATCTTGACTTGTCTGAAAATCTCTAGAATATCATGAGAGTTTGGAAGAGATTTTGGGGCAACCAATCTCGAAGGGAATGGTGCTACGGGCTTATATATGCATTTCTTTTCTTTTGGAGCTAAGTTAGATCCGTCCTCGTCCTCATCCTCAGAATTTACCGGATCATTAGGCTTATCGGCCTTCACCGTAATAGATTTGTCGATTTGTTTACCACTTCTAAGAGTGGTGACGGATTTGGCTTGCTCCATATGTTGGTTGAAGGGATCAGGAACGCTTACTTCATGTACTTGTTTTAGATTGGGCTGAGGTTGGGCCGGAAAAGTCACTTCCTTAGCATTCAAGCGTCCCTTAATCTCATCAACCGAGACTTTAAGCTCTTGGAACATTTGCTGATTTGTTTGATTAATTTGCGTTTGCCCTTGTATAAACGCTTTCAAGGTATCCTCCATTAAGAATTGAGGTGGGGCCATATTTTGCATGGGTGGCCCTCCTTGAGAGTTGGTAGGATTGCTCGTGGGAGCATTCTTCCAACTGAAATTTGGGTGGTTCTTTCAACTAGTATTGTACGTATTACCCACCGGTCCATTGAAAGGCCGTTGATACCCATATGTGGCATTCGCATGTTCATGTAACACCTCTTAAAATGCAGGAATTGTGGGACAATCTTGCGTAGCGTGTAAATCGGTGTGACAAATCCCACATATGGTCTCAATAACTTCATTGGACTTTGGAACTCCACTTTTACTAAGTTCCATGGCCTCGATCTTCCTTGTGAGGTTGGCTATCCTTGCATTCACGTCGTCTTCTTCCTTGAGGATATAGATCCCTCCTTTCTCTTTCTCTTGAGTAGGCTTGGGGTTGTTGGGTTTATCTGAGGTATCCCAAGATTGGGCATTTTCAGCTAACATGTCCAAATAACTCCAAGCCTCATTTGGATTTTTGCTCATAAACTCGCCATTGCACATCATCTCTACAAATTGGCGCATATTGGAACTTAATTCATCGTTGAAAAAGTTTATAATTCGCCAACTCTCATAGCCATGATGTGGGCAAACAAGTAGGAGGTCCTTAAATCTCTCCCAACATTGGAAGAAAGATTCACCCTCTTTAGCCGAAAAATTCATTATGGCTCTTCGAAGGGTGTTCGTTTTATGAGCCGGGAAGAACTTTTTCAAGAATTCTCGGGTCATCTCATTCCATGACCCAATCGAATGTGGTCTAAGAGAGTGAAGCCAATTTTTGGCTCTTTCTTTCAATGAAAAGGGAAAGAGTTTAAGTTTAATGGTATCTTCTGGAACATTGGTGTATTGCAAGGTAGCCACCACTTCTTTGAATTCTTTCAAGTGCAGATATGGGATGTCAGAGTCTAGCCCATGGAACTTTAGTATAAGTTGAATTACACCCGGCTTTATGTCAATGTTTCCCCCGTTTGGTGGTAGAACCACACAAGAGGGTGTAATTGCACGGGTGTTGAGCTCTTAATTGTGCATATTCGAACCCCAATTCATCACTCATTGTGCAAGATTTTCATGATTTAAAGACTAATTGAATGTATGTTTTATGATTGCAGGAATGAGAGTGGACTCCGCCTAATCGATGACAAAAGAGCCTCTTTTAGAACCATTTGGATGAAAATCGAAGGAGGACCAAAGAAAGAAGGAAGCAAGGAAAGAAGAAAAGAAGAAAGAAAGAAGAAACTGAAGAAGAATAAGGCCACGACTGGTCGTCCGACCGGTCGGCCATCTTCCTTTGATTCTTCAAAGCTTGCTGGACATATTGATGAGGCACACCGACCGGTCGTGACCGGTCGGCCAGACCAGTCCGACCGGTCCAGACCGGTTGGCCAGAATGTATTTTAAACTCCAGAGAATGCTGGACTGTTTTCCCAGTGAGGCACGACCGGTCGTGATCGGTTGGCTAGTCATTCCGACCGGTCGGCCATGCGTAAGATACGGATTTCTAATTCTGGCGCCGATTTTCTCTGCGCACTGCGTAACTTTTACGTAAATTCTCGATTCTTCTGAAGTTACGGAGCCTCCCCACTATAAAAGGACACCTAGGGATCGTTCCTAGGGTATCGTAGAAGGGTTTTAGCAAGGTTGGAGGCGGTGGAAGTGGATTTCAGAGTTCCACAACTCCTTCTAGTTTGTTTTTACTATTTTATGCTTTTCTTAAGTTGTTTTATGTTTCCTTGGATCATGAGCAGCTAAACCTCTTAGTTAGGGCTAAGAGGTGAAGCTTGTAGTGGATCTAAGATGTTTCAATTCGTTCTAAGTTGGTTTTAAGTTTGCAATTCATGTTTATGAACAATGGTTTGAAGTTTATACAAGTTCTAAGTAGTTTTTCTTAGTCTTATGATGACTCATGGATGTTTGGGAGAATTACTTAAGTTCTTAATTGGTTTGTATTAGTCTAGACCTGTATGATCCGAGGAATTGGAGTACGCTCTAGTACTATGATCTTATGTGGGAACTTCCTACCAAAATTCTACTTTTCTGAATTTCTGTGCTATGTATGGGACTGTGCATGTGATTTGAATCAAGTTCAAATCATGATCTAGCCTTGTCTTGTGACAGGACTTGAGGATGGTTGTGATTGTGATCTGAGCCTATTGGAATTGGGACTGACCTATGCAATTGAGCATGCTCAGCCTAGCTTACATTGAGTGAATCATATGCATTGGACTTACATATGACAGATTGTTTGGTTTAACAGCTCTATCATCCGGCTAGATAGATCTTAATATCGATTCTAGTTGAGAAAGTGAGAAACCACAGCGGATTGAACATCAAGGATTTCTACAAGTTGATCCTTGAACCCCTAATGCCTTTTTATAATTGATTACCTTCAAATTAGTTTAAAATTGTTACTCACATCAACTTCATACAAAAATCTGGTTGTTAGCTCTCAATAGACACTATTGGATGTGTTTGTGAATTCCTACACAAGTCCCTGTGGATCGACCTCGGTCTTACCGAGATTATTACTACATCGCAACCCTACACTTGGGAAAGCGAACAAGTTTTTGGCGCCGTTGCTGGGGACTTTGACGGTTTTTCACAAATTTCTGAAAATAAAATCTATTTAGGATTTTTAGGAATAGTTCTAACTTAGTTTATTTTGATTTGTTTTTCTTTTTCAGGGATTTCTAGGAAGTTGAAGAGGACGTAAGGATCTCAAGTGCTTGAATCAGGTTCTATCTTTCTAAACCTTACTCTTCTCCTTCTCCTATTCATTCCTATCATATTCATCTCTTGTAGAGTGGGTGGAGACTCCTTTTGGATCTCTGAAAGGTAGGCCTTGTGTCCACCTGGATTCCTATTGGTCGGCTCTGCCGTCTTGGATCACCTTGTGATCAGAGATTTCTTTTCTCACCTCTACTTCTCTTTCTCCTTTTTCTGCACTTTTTCTCAAAAGATTCAAAGAGTGGGTGGGGAGTTCTCTGAACCCCTATTGACCAGGAGAAATCGGTCTCTATCTTTGCTTCTGGCTTAGCCATTGCAAGACACCTTGTGCTTCGGTCTTAGAGAAGAGTAAAGAAAGGGAGGAAGAATTCTTCTTTCTCTTTGTTTCATATTTTTTTGGTTTTGCATGCCACATTGGGCTCGGGATTCCAATAACCGACTCATAAGTGAAGGGGGGATAGTAGAAGGAATTGACAGAGAGTCACGTGCTAGGAGACATCTAAACTCTCTAATTTTGTCTAAAAGTATAGTTGTGAATCAACCTAATCCAATGGTCAATCCTAATCTGGGCTAAAACCAAACTGAAACAGGGGAGAATGTGGTTGAGAATGTTCCCCGACCTAGAATTTTACGTGATTTCTTACAACCAACAAAAGCGAGCACTCGCTCATGCATAATTTTTCCACAAAATGCAGGGAATGTGGATTTAAAACCGGGAGTGATCCAACTTCTTCCTAAATTCCATGGATTAGACAGTGAAAGTGCCTATCAACACCTTAAGGAGTTTGATGAGGTAATAACCACCATGCACTTTGCTAATGTGACTGATGATGTGGTGAGACTTAAATTCCAATAGGCTTATACTCTTAAAGATAAAGCTAAAGGTTGGAGTGGTCACGTTCCCAATGGGACATAAACCACTCAACTAAAAACTAAGCTATTCCTAAATCCTAGAAATCTGAAATTAATCTAAAAATTGAAAAATCGACAAAAAGCTAAGTTAGAAGGATATTACCCGATGTGCTTGAACTAGAGAAGAAATCCTACAAAACAAACAATTTTGATTAGTTCTAAAGAATCAGAAAAACCCTATCTAATTCTACTTCTACAGCCACTAAAACAATTTGAAAACCGTTATCTAAATTCCCCGGCAGCGGCGCCAAAAAATTGTTCGCTCACCTCAAGTGTAAAGCTGCGATGTAGTAATAAAACTCAGTAAGACCGAGGTCGATCCACAGGGAATTGGAAAACAGATTCCAAACTATTCCAGCAACTCAGTTTGCAATAGATAAGGGATTCAATTGGAATAATTATGCTAAAACAATAACTTAATAAAAATAGTAATTTAAAGGCACTAAGGCATTCAAGGATCCACTTGTAGCAATCCCATGTCAATCCAATCAATCCAAGCAAGATACACAACTAGATTTGAAGCCCATCTCTCATATAGTTGGAAAATAAAGCATTAAACACATTCAATCCCATTCAAGTTGAACTTCCAAGCTTTAGTCACATTCAATTAATGTAGAATTCAAAATCATAGCCTTCGGAGTAACAACCATGCCTATGGACTATGGCCTGCTCAAGGATTACTATAATTCGAATCTAAACAAGCACAATGTGATTATCTCAGAGAATTGCAAGGAATCCATGTCCGGAGCACATGAACTCTTATAAAACATCTCAAACTGTCAACTTGAAGAATTAGAATATATAAAAATCTAAACTTGAATTGAAACTACTTGAATTAACTAAATCAAATCATGAAATTAGCTACAAGCTTTACCTCTCAGCCTTAGCTGAGAGATTCTAGCCGAGCATTGTCATACTACAACTAGAATTCATGAAAAAGCTAGAAAACATAGAAAAACCGAAGATTGGAGGGTTGCGGACGCTCCACGACGGCTTCCTTCCTCTCCCACGATGTCCCTTGGCTTCTATGATACCCTAGGAAGAGCCCCTAGGTGTCCTTTTATAGTGAGGATGCTCGGTTGCGACAGAATCTTTCAGAAACTGCGTATGGTTTGCGCAGTGCGCAGTGTTTTTCGGAGCAGAAATAGAAACTGCCTAATTTTTTGCATGGCCGACCGGTCGGATCTACCTTGTAATTAGTCCAGCAAGCAGAAAGGAGAGGATGACCTATTGGCCGACCAGTCAAGACAGGTCGGACCAAACTGGTCTTGTTCCAGCGAGCTCAGCAGAAGGCACCGACCGGTTGGTTGACCGGTCAAGACCGGTCGGTCCAACTGGTCCTTCTTCCAGTAGTTTCCAAAGGTGTAGCCGACCGGTCGAACGATCGGTCGGACTTGCTGTTCTTCTTCTTTTTCTTCAACTTTCTTTTCTCCTTGCTTTCTTCTTTCTTTGCTCCTTTTTCAATCTTCATCCCATGCATCTAAATGTATTCTTTTGATCCCCAATTTGGTGAAGTCTGCTCTCATCCCTACAATCACAAGACATACGTTAGATGGGTCTTTTAATCATGAAAACCATGCATATAATGTGATGTAGTGGCCTATGCAATGTATAAATTGGAGGTTCAAGAAGGGTTGAGACGGAGCTTGTACTTTTCTAATCTGTTGAATAACTTCTTCAGATCTTTAAAGTGTACTTCAACTGTGCGAGATTTGACGATCATATCGTCCACATATACTTTAAGCTCTTTGTTCATCATATCATGGAATAATGCTGTCGTTGCTCGCTGATATGTTGCTCCTGCGTTCTTCAGACCGAACGGCAATACCCTGTAACAGAAGGTTCCCCAGGGGATGATAAACGATGTCTTCTCGCGATCTTCGACGGCCATCTTGATCTGATTGTAACCTGAGAATCCATTCATGAATGAGAAGATCTTGTACCTTACAGTGTTGTCGACCAGAGTGTCGATATGTGGCAAAGGGAAGTCATCTTTAGGACTAGCTTTGTTGAGATCTCGGAAGTCGATGCACATTCAAACGTTACCATCCTTCTTCAGTATTAGTACGATGTTGAAGAGCTATTCAGGGTAGTTGGAGACTACTAAGAATCCTGCATTGTACTGCTTGATGACTTCATCTCGAACTTTCAGAGCACATTCTAGCTTCATTCTTCGAAGTTTCTGCTTCACTGGCTTCATATCTGGCTTGGTTGGCAGATGGTGTACAACGAGCTCTTCATCGAGCCCCGACATGTCTTTATATGAGAACGCGAAGTTGGACAATCTTGGAGCCAGGAACTCTATCATTGTTTGCTTCATCTCTGGTGGCAGTAATTTTTCAATGCGTACTTCCCTAGGGATCTCGGGTGTCTCCAAGTTTACTATCTCAAAATCATTGGCTACAACATTGGCTTTAGATTCGAACTTTTTAAGGAGATTCTCTAGTTCGGGAGCCGGGTCATCATCTTCCTCATCCAGAGCTTCGTCCAGACCCATGAGCTCGAAGTCTAATTCGATGTCAAAATCATATGATTCGACTTCAAACTCATGCGACTCTTTAGACGAACTTAGCACATTATTGAATGCAGGAAAAGAAATGTTTTTTAGTTTTTGAGAATTTTCTGGAATTAAAATGCTAGATGTTTTTGGCTTTTGAAAGTTTTTATTTTTTTAGATTTTTAAAATTCATGGGGAACAAGCAGGCGTTGCAGACCATGATTGATCCTAGCTTGTCTCAAAGTACCACTCGCTGCTTAAACCGGCATTTTTTATTAAAGCCAGAGCCCTCAGATAACTCTCTAGCTGATTCAGAAGTTAAGGGAACATATGACTATTTAGGACCCCACACTCCTCCTGGAGAGGTGGGAGTTGATGATTTGGGTGAAGAATCACAGTCTAGCCCAATGACCATGATTTTTTGCTAGTTAGGTTCGAGATCTGAGTCATATTCAGTCCCTCCCGGATCACTTATCTCACATTGTAGTTCATCTGGTTCCAAAGCGAGACACAAGTTCGGAATCTGGACATCATACCAATCCAAGGCTGCCATTTCCCTTTCTTGGTCCAATGGATGGGCTGCTTATGCCCCTGGCTGATGGTTGATGATGTTGATTCTACAGAGATGGGTGGGTCGTTCCCCTTGTTGATTGATGGTAAGATGGGCAAGTTGTGCCCCTGGTTGGCTGGAATTAAAGTGGGCGGGTTATGCCCCTGGTTGAGAGCAGGTATCAAAGTACCCTGGTCCTGAAGCTGTTGTATTTATTTTTCTTCTGTCTTCATCTTCTCCTTCTTCTTCTGGAGGCTTAGATGGTTCGAGAATCCAGTCCCATCGAATGGGGGGCCACATGGCCCAAGCTAGGCTCATCGGGAGGCCTTTGTGTAGTGTAATTGGTTGATTTCTTCTTGGATCTCTGCAAGGCTCTCCTGGCCTGATGAATTGAATGGGTGAACACCGATATTTCTTTTTTCTTTTGTCCATGATGACTAACATGTACCCGAGTCCTCATTTGCATTGATTATATACCAGCGGCATCTTTCTGAACTTGAAATGATTCTTATTCCGATACTTGAGGCTCAGACGTTCTGTTGGTGAAAAGACACGATCCACACTTATCAGTTCTAGATTGGCGATAACGTTCACAGTCTTGAATTCAAAACTATCAAACAGGACGTCTTCTTCAGAGTGTTGGATGTCGATGACAGGGATATCTGGTTCAGTAGTAGCAACATTGAATGATGAGCTCCTTCTTTACATGGACAGAGATCACTTGATTTCCACAGATAAACTTTACTTGTTGATGCAAAGTTGATGACATAGCTCCAACCTTGTGTAGCCAAGGTCATCCGAGCAACATGTTGAAAGAGGCTGATATATACAGGATTTGGAATGTGATGGTGGAGATTTCTGGACCTATCTGTACCTCTATGTCGACCTCTCCTTCCACTGATTGGTGGGTGTTGTCGAATGCTCTGACGTACATGGTGCTGGGTCGGAATGAGGAGGGATTGATTCCTAGGCGTTCTGCAGTCTTAAGCGGGCAGACATTTAAGCTTGAGCCGTTATCGATAAGGACCAGTGGGACACAAAGATCTTTATATCGTAAGGCTATATTGAGGAATCGCCCATGGTCGCGCCCTTCTGATGGTAACTCATTATCAGTGAAGGTGATGGCGCGCGGAGGCAGGAGCTGTCCGATCATCAATGCTATCATTTCAGGTGCTGTATCGGAGGAGACGTGGGCATCGCTCAGGGTTTTGGCAAACATTTCTCGGTGTATGCAAGATGTGCAGAGTAGCTTCTATACCGAGATTTGGGTAGGGATTGACTTGAGTTGAGTCGCTGTTCGCTCGCCTCAAGTGCAAGGCTATGATGTAGTAATAATTCTCGATAAGACCGAGGTCGATCCATAGGGAAAGAGGTAAACAATTCCAACTAATCCAATAACTAGAATATAAGAAGTTCAGGAAAATAGTTTTTCACATAAAATAGAAAAATCTGAAAATAAGAAGAACTAGAGCATCAAGGATCCATTGTAGTAGTCCCATGCTAATGCATTCATCCAAGCACAACACAATTAGAATCAAAGTCCTATCTCTCATCTAATTGGAGGATATAACATTCAAGCACAAAGAATCCCACTTAAATCTGGAAATCAGATTTCTAGTTCTAATGAAGCACAAGAACTTGAACTTGTAGCCTTCGAAGTAACAGCCATGCCAAGAGACTATGGCATGCTCAAGGGTTACTACAATTCGAATTAAAAAAAAACCCAATCATGGTAATTTCAGAGAATTGCAAGGAACTCATGTCCGGAGTACACAAACTCTCACAAAACTTTTAAAAATCCAACCTTTATTCAAACTAGAACTTGAAAATCCATAATTAAAGTAAAGGGTACTTGAAGAAATGAATTAAAGCATTGAAACAAACTACAAACTTCACCTTTTAGCTCTAGCTAAGAGGTTAACTCGAAGAAAGCATTAAAAACTAGAAACTAGAACTAGAAGAAGAAGAAAACTAGTTGCAGGCTAGGAAGCCTCCTAGGTCTTGATCTCTTTGCTCCCCACATTGTTAGATGCCTTAGGAAGGGAGTGGAGGCGGCCTTTTATAAGAGAAATCCCACACAAACTTGGAAACTTCGAGAATCCGCGGAGTCCTTTCGTAATTTGGAAACTTGGTCTTCAAAATCAGAGTTTCTAGAGTACCTTAGACCTGTCTGGCGACCGGTCTAAGAAGAAAAAAATAGTCCAAAAATTAACTGTAGACCTGTCTGTCGACCTGTCTGGAGATCGGTCTAGCAACCGGTCTACAGACAGGTGTTTGCTTCCCCAAGTGTAGGGTTGCGATGTAGTAATAATCTCAGTAAGACCGAGGTCGATCCACAGGGACTTGTGTAGGAATTCACAAAACACTTCCAATGATTTCTAATTAAGAACTAACTAAACAGGACTTAGGAATTTGGTGTAGATAGATATTTTGAACTAAATTGAATGTAATCAATAATAAAAAGCACTAGGGGTTTAAGGATCCACTTGTAACAATCCTTGATGCTTAATTCGTTGTGGTTTCTCACTTTCTCAACTAGAATCGAAATTAAATCCTATCTAGCCGGATGATAGAGCAGTTAAAACAAACAATCTGCCATAGGTGTCATTCAAGTACATGATTCTCTCAATTCAAGTTAGGACTTGAGCACGCTCAATTGCATAAGTCAATCCTAGTTCTAATAGGTTAAGATCACAATCATAATCATCATTAAACTCTGTCACAAAGTATAATTAGATCATTATTTGAACTTGATTTAAATCACATAAACAATCACACAAAAGCAGAAATTCTAGAAAAGTAGAACTTTTGGTATGAAGTTCCCACATGAGGATCAAAGGTCTAGAGCGTATTAAATCCAATTCCTTGGAGCGTACATGTCTTGAATAATTCAAAACAATTAAGAACTCAAGCAATTCTTCTAAACATCCATGAGCCATCATAAGATTAAGAAAAACTACTTAGAACTTTATTCAAACTTCAACCATTGTTCTTCACTAATAATCCAACTTGAAACCAAATCAAATGAATTGAAACATCTTAGATTCATTACAAGCTTCACCTCTTAGCCTTAGCTAAAAGGTTTAACCGTTCATGATCCAAGGAAACATGAAAACAACTATGAAAAACATAAAACCTAGAAGAACAAACTAGGAGGAGTTGTAGAACTCCGAAGCTGACTTCCGCCGCCTACCACCGTGATAAATCTCTTCTCGAATGCCCTAGGAATGAGATAGAGGAGTCCTTTTATAGCTTTGGAGCCCTAGGTGCGAAGAAACTTCGAGAAATCCTGCAAGATTAGCATTTTGCACAGAGATTTTCGGAGCTCCATATGTTCCTAAGTGTTGACCGGCCGATTGGACCCCCTGTCTGGACGGTCGGACAAAGTGCCTGCAAATGTAATTCTTACTGGAGTCTTTTTTACACAGTCCGACCCATCAGTTGACCGGTCGGCAGGCTAGCTGGTGGAACAGCTTCAAACTGCTAAATTTCGCTGGACATTGTAATGCATAGGCCGACTTTTCAGCCGGTCGATCTGTCAGACTGTCCGGCCGGTCGGTCAAGGGGTCGGTCATCCTAAAATGTGTCCAGAGAGTTTCTTGTTTCTGGAGGGTTTGGCCGGCCGGTCAGGTGGCTGTGGCCTGTTGGCTGGTGGACATGAAATTGGTCGAATTCTCAGCTTCTCCTCCTTCATCTTCAATGCACTTTTGCTCCACCTTTGGTCCTTCATTCCTTTAATCTTCAAAGTGTGTAAACAGCATCTCTAAGCACTCAATTAATGAATTCTCTCTCTCATTCCTACAACTACAAAACCATGCATTAGTTGGGTCTTTAATCACTTATTTCAAGCATAGTTAGTAATGAAATGGGGTTAGAATATGCACATTTAAGAGCTCAACAACAGGTCTAAGACAAAATTTCCAGATTTTCTTCTTTTTCTCTTCTCTTTCTTTCTTGCTTCTTTCCTCCACCTTTTGGCACTTATTCTATTGATCTTCAATGAGTACAAAGTGGCTCTTTTAACCATGAATTGGTGAAATCTTCCTCTCATTCCTACAATCATAAAAACATGTATTAGATTAGTCTTTAAACATGAAAATCATGCATATAATATGATGTAATGGGTCGGCAAATGTATAAATTGGAGGCTCAACAATCGCCACATCATATGCAGCTTCGTTTTTATTGCCGAGGCCCGAGAGAGCGCTTTTGAGATCTCCTTTGTTCTGATTATCTCTTCAGATACAACGCCCATTGGGATTCATGTTTCCCACCTCTGCACATTCTGGATAGTGCCACAGGACTTCTTTATAATTTTCCTCTCCTTTGCTTTCTAAGATCACTGGTTCTTGCAATGGTGCTAGTGTAGGTACCAGATCTTACTCATATGGAGCTTTTGCCTTGAGGACTACATTGTTGCCTCTGCTGAAGGGATAATATCGAGGTTTGTCTTCATAGATCACATAAGGTCGTGGCCCTGGCTTGACTGTCCCTGGAGTAGGAGGTTCGCATGGAATGAACACTGGTCCTTTTGAAATGGCGAGGGGTTTCTCTGTTCAGCTCAGTTGTTATAGTGTAATTGACACACCTCCGGCACGTCTTGGTGGCTTGGGGACAAAACTTGCCCCTTGCAACATGACTGGCTCGACTGGAGGAGCCCCTTTAAAGACAATGGGTTCTTGCTGTTGATAAGTATAATCCCTCCATTGCGGATTGGATTGTTCCTGAGCTGAAATTGCCCCTTGTAAAACGACAGGTTCGTATGCGAGCTCGATGTATGACTGTACTCCTTCCAGGATGACCGGCTCCCAACATGAATGGTTGTAAGGTGCCCCTTGTAAGGGGACAAGCCCTTGAACAACTAGTGCATCATATAGAGGTGCTCCTTCGAGTACTAACGGCTCGGAGTCTGAAGGAGGAAAGGGGTTTGCCCCTTGCAAGATCGGAGGAGAGTTCGTTGGCCCATACGTGTAAGCATGAATGGACTAGATAGGAGAGAAGAAGTGATTGAGACGCTCTCCTTCTTTTATGTTGTTGACGGCAGGGCCACGAGACGAATTGGGGTCCGTCAGATGCTGAGGCAGAGGATTCTGAAGGATGTTGGTAGGAGCTGCTGGAGGAGTTCCAGGGACCAAGATGACAATCTTGCGGTCGTCAATCAGATTTTGTATGGCATTCTTCAGAGTCATGCATCGATCAGTGGTGTGGCCATGCCCTTGATGGTAATTAGAAGAATCCAAACAGAAGAATCCAAACAATGGTGTGGCCATGCCCTTGGTGTGACCAAGTACTCATATGAAATTCTTGCTGATTGATTGATAAATAGAAGAATCCAAACAATTTAACCTAGTGTGCTCAGTGAATGCTCATCTCATGGATTTTCGGGGTTACCTTCTTCATGAATTAACTAAGGTATGGATTCAATGGTGTATAAATCAACAACAAGCCTATGATAGGAATTTACCTTACCGTCCTTCCGACGACTTTCACACTACGTCCCATTCCGGTTTTGATTATAGGTAGACCATCCCTCGGTTGGTAATAGGTAGCCCTTTTCAGAATTTTCCACCATATTCTCCATCATTCCCATATTTTCATCCTTCCTTTCCCGTTTTCTTTTTCATTAGATAAGATTTTTAGAAATCCATATCTTTCATTATTTTCCCATGGACAAGGATGGACAAAGTACTCCAGCTTGGTTTCTCAACACCTCAAATCCAAACTTAACCAATTCATAATCTACATAATCTTTTCAAAGCGTGAGAATCGTGTAATGTGAACTAGGTGTAAAAGTGTTTAGAAATTCTATCAATCATAAAAATAGGGGGATTCACATATAAAACTAGCATCTTAGAGATTGTTCAAGATATTCAACTTCACTCACTTTGCCTCTCCTTTTTCTTATACTCACACCATCTCAAATGCATAGAAACAAAGTTTTCCAATGGAGTTTTGAATTCCTAGAAAAATTGAAAAAGTTCTACATAATTGCTCGAGATGTTACAAAACACTAGATTCACCCTAGTGATCCCACACCCAAATCTTGCATTATCCTCAATGTAAAAGATATGCAATGAGTACAACATGAGAGCAAATATAAAATAAAGGGGATGAGGGATGAGAGCACCTGAGAGAAAAAAAACTGGAATTCTACCTCCTTCTATCAAACCTATGAAAAAGCAAACCAAAAGCAACAAAATCCTAATCCTGACTACTTTATACCTCCATCAGACTAGGAGATCAACCATCCTGATACACAGGATCAGTCAGAGGTATGGACATACCTTCTGAAGGAAAATTCTCAAAGAACGGCTTTAATCGCTGATCATTTTCTTTAAAGATATTATCGTTCCTTAGATTCAACAACTCGACGGTCCCATATGGATAAACAATTTTTACAATGTAGGGACCGGTCCATCGAGATCTTAATTTTTTCAAAAATAAATGTAGTCGAAAATTATATATAAGGACCTTTTGATTAATCGTGAAGGTCTTACGAAGAATGTTCTTATCGTGGAACACTTTCGTCTTGTCCTTGTAAATTCTTGCATTTTCATATGCCTTATTTCAAAGTTCCGCAAGTTCATTCAATTGAAGTTAGCGCAACGAGCTTGCTTTGTCAGAATCATAATTCATCTTCTTTATCGCCTAATATGCCCTATGTTCCAACTCTGCAGGCAAGTGACAAACTTTCCCATAGACAAATCTATAGGGTGACATTCCAATGGGGGTCTTGAAAGCAGTACGGTAAGCCTAGAGTGCATCGGTTAGTCGAAGTGACCAATCCTTGCGATTGGGGTTCACCGTTTTCTCCAAAATATGTTTAATCTCCCTGTTGGATATCTCAGCTTGTCCACTTGTTTGTGGGTGATAGGGAGTACTCACTTTGTGATTTACGCCATATTTCTTCATTAAAGTTGTAAACGGGCGGTTACAAAAATGAGATCCCCCATCACTTATAATGACTCGAGGTGTTCCAAACCGGGAAATGATATTTTCTTTTAAGAAATGAATGATTGTTTTATAGTCATTATTCTGGCATGGAATCGCCTCAATCCATTTTGAAACATAATCGACGGCTAGCAATATATATAAATTTCTGAAAGAAGATAGGAATGGACCCATGAAATCGATGCCCTAACAATAAAAAATTTCGATTGGTAAGATGGGATTGAGTGGCATCATATTTCTACGGGATATTCCTCCCAATTTCTGACAAGGCTCACACGTTTTACAAAACTCATGGGTATCTTTGAACATGGTGGGCCAATAAAACCCACATTGCAGAATCTTGGCTGTGGTCTTCTTAGTCGAAAAGTGGTCACCACATGCCTAAGAATGATAAAAGGAGATGATACTGTGTTGTTCATCATCCGGCACACATCTCCTTATGATTTGATCGGGACAATACTTGAATAAGTATGAGTCGTCCCATAGGAATTTTCTCACCTCGTTGAAGAACTTATCCTTATCTTGCTTTTTCCACTGTGTCGGAATTGTACCTGCAGCAAGATAGTTAGCAATGTCCACATACCACGGTAATTAGGAGACTTTAAAAAGTTGTTCATCAGGGAATATGTCATTGATCGCGGTCGTCTCAGGGGAATTGGTGAGGACAAGTCTAGAGAGATGGTCAACCATGACATTTTCTACTCCTCATCACATATTTCTATGTCAAATTCTTAGAGTAGGAGGATCCATTTTAACAAACGTGGCTTAGCATCCTTCTTAGAGAGAAGGTACTTAAGCGCAGCATGGTCAGTGAATATGATGATCTTGGATCCAATCAAGCAAGACTTAAACTTGTCTATAGCAAAAACTACAGTTAAAAGTTCTTTTTCTATAGTAGTGTAGTTTTCTTGAGCCGAGTTTAAAGTTCTACTTGCATAGTAGATGACGCATGGCTTTTTCTCTTTTCTCTGGCCTAACACAGCCCCAATAGTGTAGTCGCTCGCATCGCACATAATTTCAAAAGGAAGGCTCCAATCAGGTGGTTGCATTATGGGAGCACATGTCAACATACCTTTTAGTTTGTTAAAGGCATTTTGACAATCTTCAGTCCACTTGAATGAGTTTTCCTTTTGAAGGAGGTTACATAAAGGACGAGAGAGTGAACTAAAGTCCTTTATGGACCGTCTATAAAATCTGGCATGTCCCAAAAAGGACCGTACATCTCGTACGCTCTTGGGCGGTGGATGTTTAGAGATAAGATCGATTTTAGCTTTGTCCACCTCGATTTCATTTTGTGAGATGATGTGACCAAGTACTATTCCCTTTTGAACCATTAAGTGACCTTTCTCCCAATTTAACATGAGGTTCTTTTCTTCACATCTTTTCAACACAGTTTTTAAGTTCATAAGGCGCTCATCAAAGTTACAACCAAATATAGAGAAATCGTCCATGAAGACTTCGAGAATCGTTCCCACCATATCAGAAAAAATACTTAACATACAACGTTGAAAAGTGGCAGGGACATTGCATAGTCTAAATGGTATCCTTCGATAGGCGAAAGTGCCAAATGGACATGTGAATGTTGTCTTCTGTTGGTCCTCTAATGCGATATCTATTTGGTTATACCTTGAATACCCATCAAGGAAGCAAAAATGGGAATGACCCGCCAACCTTTCTAAAATTTGATCAACAAACAGTAGGGGGAAGTGGTCTTTCCATGTGACTGTGTTTAGCTTCCTGTAGTCAATGGACATTCTCCAACCAGTAGTGACTCTGGTTTGTATGAGTTCATTATTGGCATTGGTTACGATGGTTATTCCGGATTTCTTAGGCACCACTTGAGTTGGACTCACCCATTAACTATCGAATATTGGGTAAATAATACCCACATCCAATAGTTTCACCACTTCGGCCTTAACCACCTCCTTCATGTTTGGATTGAAGCGTCTTTGTGGTTGCCTAAATGTCTTGACATTTTCCTCAAGGTGTATGTGATGAGTACAAATCAGTGGGTCTATGCCTTTGAGATCCGCAATTAACCATCCAATGTCGCTCTTATGCTCTATTAGAGTGGCTATTAGCCTACTCTCTTGTTCCTCATCCAAGTGGGAAGAAATCTCCACCAGATATGTCTCATCTCGACCTAAATATACATATTTCAAATCACTTGGTAATGGTTTTAGGTTGAGCTTTGGTGCCTTGATATTGGATGGAAGAGGCTTGTTCTCGCTTAAGGGTAAAGGTTTAAATAGTGCCCTCCATCTTTTGTTATCAAGTACCGGCATAACATCGAAAATGGCATCCATCTCTCGTATTGTGTCATCATTCATCTCATGAGAGTGGGCCAAACATGCCTCCAAAGGGTCGGAATAGAAAGTCAAGGGGAATGTATCCTCCACGAATGATTCAATCAAATTTATCTTGTGGATCTCGTCATCAACTTCCCATGGTTGTTTGCATAAATCAAATATATTCAGCTCGAGTGTCATATTTCCAAAGGACATTTGTACAAGCTCGTTTCTACAATTGATAATCGCATTTGAAGTAGCTAGAAAAGGGCGGCCAAGTATGACGGAAATTTGAGCACCGATACCTATCACAGGATGTGTATCCAAGACAAGAAAGTCCACTGGGTAGTAAAATTTATCAACTTAGACCAAGACATCCTCAATCACTCCTCTCGGTATACCTATAGATCTATCAGCAAGTTGGAGTGTGGTTTTGGTGGGTTTCAATTCACCTAACCCAAGTTGTTCATAAATCGAGTATGGAATGAAGGTTAACACTTGCCCCTAAATCGAGTAAGGCTTGCTTGATCCGGCAGTCACCTATGACGTATGAGATGGTTGGATTACTCGGATCCTTGTATTTTTGGGGCACCTCTTATCTGATAATAGCGCTCAAATTCTCAGTCAAAAGTACTTTGTTGTGAACATTGTGTTTCCTTTTGACTATACAAAATACCATTAAAAATTTAGGCATAGGATGGTATTTGTTTTATAGCATCCAACAATGGAATGCTGATCTTCACTTGCTTAAAAACCTCTAAAATTTTCAGGTTTTTGTCTAAAGGTTTAGGTGAAATCAAACTTTGGGGGAACGGGGCAACCGACTTGTATTGCCTTTCCGGTTATTTCTCAAGTGAAGTGTTGTTCGGGCTATCACCCTCTTTCAAAATTTACAAATCATTAGGCTTTGGGGCTGTTAAGCTCTTAAATGTGCATATTCTAACCTCATTTTATCACTAACTATGCTTGAAATACATGATTAAAGGCTCAACTAATGCATGGTTTTGTGGTTATAGGAATAAGAGAGAGAGCATTCATCGATTGAAGACTTAAAGACACTATTTACAAGCATTGAAGATCACAAGATCAAGCGTCGAAGGATGGAAGAAAGAAGCAAAGGAGAGAAGAAAGAAGACAGAAGAATACATTGAAGATCGGTCGTCCGACCGGTCGTCCCTAGCCCAGGACCGGTCCAAATGCTCAACAGAAGAGGGCCTTACTGTAAACTTGGCTGGACAATCCACGACCGGTCGTACGACCGGTCGTCGGCTACTCAGACCGGTTGTGCAACCGATCCTTGAATTAAATTTCTGGGTTTGAATTTATGAAAAACTCACTGGACGAAATTTGCATTTTTTAGACCGGTCATGCGACCGGTCGTTTGGGTAACAGAACTTGTCCGTGAAGCTTTGATTTTCTCTGCGCAGTCCAGGATTTCTTGCGCAGTCCGGAACCGTTTGCACTATTCTATAAAAGGGGACCTAGGGCTTCTTCCTAAGGCATGCTAGAAGAGATTGAGCATGGTGGGAGATAGCAGAAGTCGGATTCGGAGTTCTACAACTCCTCCTAGTTTGTTCTTTTAGTTTTATATTTTGATTAGTTGTTTTCATGTTTCCTTGGATCATGAACGGTTAAACCTCTTAGCTAGGGCTAAGAGGTGAAGCTTATAGTGAATCTAAGATATTTCAATTCATTTGATTTGGTTTGAAGTTAGATTATTAGTGAAGAACAATGGTTTGAAGTTTAAATAAAGTTCTAAGTAGTTTTTCTTAATCTTATGATGGCTCATGGATGTTTAGAAGAATTGCTTGAGTTCTTAATTGTTTTGAGCTAGTCTAGCCTTGTATGATCTGAGGAATTGGATTCAATACGCTTTAGATCTATGATCCTCATGTGAGAGCTTCACACCAAAAGTCTATTTTTCTGAAAATTCTGGATTATTTGAGATTGTGTATGTGATTTGGATCAAGTTCAAATCATGATCTAATTATACTTAGTGATAGAGTTTAATGATGATTATGATTGTGATCTTAACCCACTGGAATTAGGATTGACCTATGCAATTGAGTGTGCTCAAGTCCTAGCTTGAATTGAGAGCATCATATACATGATTCATACATATACCAGATTACTTGTTTTAACTGCTCTATCATCCGACTAGATAGAACTTAATTTGGATTCTAGTTGAAAAAGTGAGAAACCACAGCAAATTGAGCATCAAGGATTGCTACAAGTGGATCCTTGAACCCCTAGTTCCTTTTTATTAACTAATTACCTTTAGTTTAGTTCAAAATTGTTATATTCATCAAATAACTAAAATTCTGTTAGTTAGCTCTTCAATAGAAACCATTAGAAGTGTTTTGTGATTTCCTATACAAGTCCCTGTGGATCGACCTCGGTCTTACCGAGATTATTACTACATCGCAACCCTACACTTGGGGAAGCGAACAAGGGCCTTCACCGGATTAGATTTATCGATTATTTTTCCACTTCTCAAAGTGGTGATAGCTTGAACATGCTCCGTATGTTAGGAGGATGAGCTTGCTGTCTTGTATCTTAAACTGAGTCCTTGGGTTAGGAAGAGGTTGGGCGGGAAGTATGCTTTTCTCCCTAACACTGAGATGAGATTCAACTCTAGCCATTAACGTTTTCAAGTCATTAATGGCTTGAGATGAATTTTGATTGAATTTCAGTTGCTCTTGCATGAACCCATCAATTTTCAGAGAATTAATCTTGTTATATTCAGCTTGAACTGATACGAATGCACCCAACATCTCCTCTAGCGTAACTTTTAATGTAATTACTAGGGATGGACCTAGTAAAGGTTGAGCTTGAGGGGTATTGTTTGCATTCGCAGTGGGTCCATTCCTCCAACTGAAGTTGGGATGGTTCTTCCAACTAGAATTATAAATGTTTGAGTTTGGAGCACTAAATGGCCGTCGATAACTGTTTATAGCATTTAATTGTTCTTGTAAGATATCTTGGAATGTAGAAATTATGGGACAATCCTGTGTTGCATGTTGATTTTTGGCACAAATTTCACAAACAGTTTCAACGTCTTTTGAGTTGATCGTCTCTCCTTTCTTCAATTTCATAGCCTCGACTTTTCTTGTGAGGCTAGCCACATGTGCACTTTTGTTATCTTCTTCTGAGAGGACATAAATTCCTCATTTTTTCCTTTTGTTGGCTTGTCTTAGAATTTGTTGGTCTAGATGTATCCCAAAACTATGCATTCTCGGCTAATTCATCAAAATAGTCCCATGCTTCTTTGGCTTCCTTATTCATGAATTCTCCATTGCACATCATCTCTACGAATTGGCGTATGGGTGAAGTCAGTCCTTCATAGAAAAAGCTTATTACTCGCCAAATTTCGTAGCCATGATGTGGGCATGCATTTAACAAATCCTTGAACCTCTTCCAACATTGGAAGAAGGTCTCATCCTCCTTTTGAACAAAATTCATGATACGGCGCCTCAACATGATCATTTTGTGAGTAGAGAAGAACTTTTTAATGAACTCCCTAGTCATCTCAGTCCATGTGCTAATTGATCTTGGCCTTAATGCATGAAGCCAAGCCTTAGCTTTCTCTTTAAGGGAAAAAGGAAATAATTTGAGTCTCACCACATCATCGGTTACATTTGCAAAGTGCATTGTGGCTATCACCTCATCAAATTCCTTAAGAAGTTGATAGGCACTTTCACTGTCTAGTCCATGAAATTTTGGAATGAATTGGATTACTCCCGGTTTCAAATCTATGTTCCATGCATTTAGTGGAAAAACTATGCATGAGGGAGTGCTCGCTCTTGCAGGTTGCAAGTAATCACGTAATGTTCTAGGTCGGGGAACATTCTCAACCACATTTTCTCCCGTTTCGGTTTAGTTTTGGCTAAGATTTTGATTGGCCATAGGGTTGGATTGATTTTCAGCCATACTTTCAGACAAAATTGAAGAATCTAAACGTTTCTTAGCACGTGGCTCCCTATCAATCCCTTCAACAATTTGCCCTTCACTAATGAGTCGGTTATTAGAATCCCGAACCCAATGTGGCATGTAAATCTAAAAAAAATAAAAAGAAAAAGGGTTAGAAAAACCTTATTTGTAGTAACTACTTTGACTCCTAGAATTCCTGGAAAAATAAAATAAAGCAAATAAACTAAGTTAGTAAAGGAGTCCTAAAAATCTCAAATAGAAACTATTTTCAGAGATTTTGTGAAAAACCATCAAACTCCCCGGTAACGACGCCAAAACTTGTTCGCTTCCCCGAGTGTAAGGTTGCGATGTAGTAATAATCTTAATAAGACCGAGGTCGATCCACAGGGACTTGTGTAGGAATTCATAAAGCACTTCCAATGATTTTTAATTAAGAACTAACTAAACATGATTTAGGAATTTGGTGTAGATAGATATTTTGAATTAAATTGAATGTAATCAATAATAAAAAGCACTAGAGGTTCAAGGATCCACTTGTAGCAATCCTTGAATCTTAATTCGCTATGGTTTCTCAACTAGAATCAAAATTAAATCCTATCTAGCCGGATGATAGAGCAGTTAAAACAAACAATCTGCCATATGTGTGATTCAAGTACATGATTCTTTCAATTCAAGTTAGGACTTGAGCACGCTCAATTGCATAAGTCAATCCTAGTTCCAATAGGTTAAGATCACAATCATAATCATCATTAAATTCTGTCACAATGTATAACTAGATCATGATTTGAACTTGATTCAAATCACATAAACAATCACACAAAAGCAGAAGAAATTCTAGAAAAGTAGAACTTTTAGTATGAAGTTCCCACATGAGGATCAAAGGTCTAGAGCGTATTGAATCCAATTCCTTGGTGCGTATAGGTCTAGAATAATTCAAAACAATTAAGAACTCAAGCAATTCTTCTAAAAATCCATGAGCCATCATAAAATTAAGAAAAACTACTTAGAACTTTATTCAAATTTCAACCATTGTTCTTCACTAATAATCCAACTTGAAACCAAATCTAATCAATTGAAACATCTTAGATTCACTACAAGCTTCACCTCTTAGCCCTAGCTAAGAGGTTTAGCCATTCATGATCCAATGAAACATGAAAGCAAATAAGAAAAACATAAAAACTAGAAGAACAAACTAGGAGAAGTTGTAGAACTCTGGATCTGACTTCTGCCGCCTCTCACTGTGATAAATATCTTCTCGGATGCCCTAGGAACGAGCTAGAGGAGTCCTTTTACAGTTTTGGAGCCCTAGGTGAGAAGAAACTTCGAGAAATCTCCCAAGATTAGCGTTTTGCGAAGAGATTTTCAGAGCTCCAGATGTTCCTGAGTGTTGACCAGCCGGTCGGAACCCCTGTCCGGCCGGTCAGACAAAGTGCCTGCAAATGCAATTCTCACTAAAGTCTTTTTTGCACAGTCCGACCCATCAGTAGCCGGTCGGCCAGTCAGCTGGTGGAATTGCTTCAAACTGTTGAATTTTGCAGGACAATGTAATGCATAGGCCGACCTTTCAGCCGGCCGATCGGCCGGCCGGTCGGTCAGTCTGTCTAGCCGGTCGGTCAAGGGGTTGGTCATCCTAAAATGTGTCCAGAGAGTTTCTAATTTCTGGAGGGTTTGGTCGGCTGGTCGGTGGCTGTGGCCGGTCGGTCGATGGATGTGGCCGGCCGGCCGGTGGACATGAAATTGGCCAAATTCTCAGCTTCTCCTCCTTCATCTTCAATGCACTTTTGCTTCACCTTTGGTCCTTCATTCCTTTGATCTTCAAGGTGTGTAAACAGCATCTCTAAGCCCTCAATTAATGAATTCTCTCTCATTCCTACAACCACAAACCATGCATTAGTTGGGTCTTTAATCACTTATTTCAAGCATAGTTAGTAATGAAATGGGGTTAGAATATCCACATTTAAGAGCTCGACAACAGGTCTAAGATAAAATTTCTAGATTTTCTTCTTTTTCTCTTCTCTTTCTTTCTTGCTTCTTTCCTCCACCTTTTGGCACTTGTTCTATTGATCTTCAATGCATACAAAGTGACTCTTTTAACCATGAATTAGTGAAATCTTCCTCTCATTCCTACAATCACAAAAACATGTATTAGATTAGTCTTTAAACATGAAAACCATGCATATAATGTGATGTAATGGGTCGGCAAATGTATAAATTGGAGGCTCAACAGTCGCCACATCATATGTAGCTTCGTTTTTATTGCTGAGGCCCGAGAGAGCACTTTTGAGATCTCCTTTGTTCTGATTATCTCTTCAGATGCAACGCCCATTAGGATTCATTTTTACTACCTCTGCACATTCTGGATAGTGCCATGTGACTTCTTTATAATTTGCCTCTCATTTGCTTTCTAAGACCACTGGTTCTTACAATGGTGCTAGTGAGGGTACCAGATCTTTTACTCATATGGAGCTTTTGCCTTGAGGACTACATTGTTGCCTCTGCTGAAGGGATAATATCAAGGTTTGTCTTCATAGATCACATAAGGTCGTGGCACTGGCTTGACTGTTTCTGGAGCAGGAGGTTCCCATGGAATGAACACTAGTCCTTTTGATATGGCGAGGGGTTTCTCTGTTCAGCCCAGCTGTTGTAGTGTAATTGACACACCTCCGGGACGTCTTTGTGGCTTGGGGACAGAACTTGCCCCTTGCAATATGACTGGCTCGACTGGAGGAGCCCCTTTCAAGACAATGGGTTCTTGCTGTTGATAAGTATAATCCCTCAATTGCGGATTGGATTGTTCATGAGCTGAAATTGCCCCTTGCAAAATGACAGGTTCATATGCGGGCTCGATGTATGGCTGTACTCCTTCCAGGATGACCGGCTCCCAACATGAATGGTTATAAGGTGCCCCTTGCAAGGGGACAAGCCCTTGAACAACTGGTGCATCATATAGAGGTGCTCCTTCGAGTACTAACGGCTCGGAGACTGAAGGAGGAAAGGGGTTTGCCCCTTGCAAGATCGGAGGAGAGTTCGTTGGCCCATACGTGTAAGCATGAATGGACTAGATAGGGGAGAATAAGTGATTGAGATTCTCTCCTTCTTTTATACTGTTGACAGCAGGGCCATCAGACGAACTGGGGTCTATCGAATGCTGAGGCAGAGGATTCTGAAGGATGTTGGTAGGAGCTGTTGGAGGACTTTCAGGGACGGAGATGACAATCTTGCGGTCGTCAATCAAATTTTGTATGGCATTCTTCAGAGTCAAGCATCGATCAGTGGTGTGGCCATGCCCTTGATGGTAGGCACAATATTCATCTTCTCGGTAGTTCAGAGGTAGAGGATTTGAAGGAGGCCTGGGTGCCATTAGAGTGAGTAACTGCTTTTGTACCAGCATAGTCATGACTTGACTAAGTGGCTGGGTGAGAGGAGTGAATTTCCTAAACTCCCTGTAATTCTGCCTATTCTGATATGAGTATTGGTCGTTCCCCCTGAACTACTGTTGTTGTCAAGGTGTTTATGATTGTGGTTGAGGATTTGGTTGTGGTAGGGGTGGCTATGGCTGATACCTCTGAGGTTGATGCTGAGCATGATTCTATTGATATGGTTGACGTCCTTGTGGGGGAGCATATTGGTTGCCCTGAGCAGTGACGATGATGTTGTTTACCTCTGTCGGGCGAGGAGGAGAACTGCTACGGTTTCCATTCCCATATCCAATAGGTCTTCCTTTCACTCTGTTCTGTTTGACTGGAGTGGCCTGATGAGGCCATGGGGAGATGGTCCTTGCACGGATTCCTGCTTTGACTTGCTCTCCTAGCACGGATCAACTGTGAGAAATTCGCATATGGATGCGAGATGAGATATTTAGATATGCCATGATATATCGAATGAACAATCATGGAGATTTGTTCTTCGTCGTCGATAGGTGTCCGCATTCTGGCTGTCATAGCTCGCCAACGTCCCACATAAGCTGATAACATTTTGTCACTCCTTTGCTTGAGAGCCGTGAGGTCGGCTCTCCTGGGTGCCATGTTGAGATTGTATGCGAATCTGTCGACAAAAGCCCGGGAGAGTTGCTCCCAAGTCCTGATGCGATGGCAATCCAATGATGTATACCAGTCTAAGGCATCGCCCTTCAAAGATTTTTAGAACAAGCGAATGAGGGCTCCTTCATTTCCTAAGATTGCACTCATCTCTCCACAAAAAGCCTTGAGATGTGCTGTGGGACAACCGCTGCCATCGTATCTTTTGAATTTTGGGACCTCAAAGTTTTGAGGTATCTGAGCATCTGGAAATAGACACAAGTCTCTGAACTTGGTCGAGGGTAGATCGATTCCCTGTTGTCGTTGTAGTTGATTTTGCAAGATTTGGAACTAGGGCTGTCAACGGCACGGATCATGATCCGTATCCAATCCAGATCCACTCCGATTTAATCGGATTCGGATTAATAATCGGTTCATCGGGTCATATTCAGATACCTAAAGACTATCCGTTTAATATTTGGGTCGGATTCGGATCAACCTTGATCCTGCCCGTTAACGACCCAATTAAAAAAAAAAACCCAGCCGTCTCCTTCATCTCTACTCTCCACGCACACAACCATGGGCTGTATCATATTCGGATATCGGGTTGGATCATATTCAGATAAAAAACGGATTTCAAAATATTTAAACGGGTCGGGTTCGGATCATATACTTGTGATCCGAATCGAATTCGGGTCAGATTCAGGTCGGATATATCCTTAATCAGATCGGATACGGACCATCACTGATCCGGCCCATATCCGACCCATTGACAGCCCTATCTGGAACTACTCCCACAACTCATCCAGTCCTGCATGATCTACTCGAGCGATTGGTGCCTCTCGAAGTAAGGCACGTTCTTCTTCGGCATAGTGGTCGATGTCTTTGACCCTATGGACTTGCTAAATAGCAATCATGGGTTACTGAAATTGATTCAATGATTGAGCTAGATTCTGACGAACTTGTGCTTGAAATAACTGTAATTGAGCTGGAGACTGTACTGAAGGTTGAACTAGAACTTGCTGAAAATTAATTGGAGATTGCTGGATTGAAGATTGCTGGAAATTAACTGGAGCTTGCTGAATTGAAGATTGCTGAAAATTAACTAGAATCCCATCGGCGGGGATGTGCTGGAATTGAAAAGTGCTCCTGTTTATAGGAGGCTGAGATGCTGGGAAGTGGCCCCCTTGTTGGGTATTCGCCACTGTCTACTGATTGATGTGGGCTTGACACTGACCCCATTATGGGCATTCGCCAGTACTGTCCCTGCTGCTGGAAATTGAATTAAAATATCATCGGCGAGGATGTGTTGAAATTGAATAAAGGTCCCATCGGCGGGGACGTGTTGAGAAAGGAAAGGGGTCCCATTGACGAGGACGTGCTGGAATCTACTGAGATTGTTGCTTGTAAGATTGACTACAAGTTGACTGAAAGTCCCCGAGACAGGAATGCTCTGAGACGGTCTTGTCATCATAGGAAGATATTGAGGAGGATGTCCCATAGCGACGGGCCGAGATGACTGTTGTCGGTAGTCTTGGGCAGACTCCGAGGTTGTGCTTAATTTGAACTGGAGGACGAAGGTGCCCGGCTATGGTTGCCGAGATTGCTGAATTGGGCCAACCTGATTGTTAACTACTTGCGGTAGCTTATGCTTGCATAAATTGCAAGAGCATTTCTTGCATTGCTCTCATTCCTTGTGCCAATTCTTGTATGATTGGCATATTCTCAATTGGTTGTTACGTTGGAGGTTACGCTTTGGCCATGTTGAGGGCAGGGAAGAGGTGAGCTTTCTCTTCAGGTCGGACATGGCTTGCTGAGCTCGAGTGCGGATTATGCTACGGATGGGAAGTTGTTTCCAAAGACGTTGAGCCCGAGGAGGCGTAATGGTGAGGACTATGCTTTACTCTTTTTTATAGATGGAATGCTATGCAGATGAGATTGTATGAGGATTAATGACTTTCAAGTACAGGAGGGATTCTATTTCTCAAGTTGGATCATGACTAGTGAGACTAGCATATCCCCAGTGGAGTCGCCATTCTATGGACGCTCGCCTTTCCACGCTCTCGACCCTCCCTTTCGAAAAAGGGGGTGTGCGCAAATCGCCGTTGTGCCATTAGCTTGCCTCATTCTTGAGGGCTTTTTTTTTCTCGGTTGTCATGTTAAACTGAATATGTTTAGATGAGTTCGTATAAGACTAGAGTCGCCACTAGCCAGTTACTTTAAATCTACAATCGGCTAGACCCTGTAGAAACGTTAGAGAAGAGAATCTGAAGATTCATTCCTCTAAAATGACTCCTTTCGATTTGCGGTCAGAGATTCGAGGTAAGGTATCACGGTTATAGGGTGGGAAGGTGTTAAGCACCCACTCTGCCCGTACCGAAGTACGGTCTCTACTTCACAGAATCGAATTAATACTTGAAAGTTTGATTTAATTCTCGTACACTCTCATGAATGATATGATGCATGAATGTAGGTCTGAACAGTAAGAGTTTCTGATGGGCAGGTTTCCATTAACAGGAAAGCCCAGAGCATACGCTCGAACTAACAGGTGCTTTATGCGAGATGCATGCTGTGTGTTTGATCAATCAAAGTGTTTGCAGTAGGATGATAAGAAGGGGGGTTGGAAGAATAATAAATGTTGCAGTTATGCTAGTGCGAATGAGATGATGCTGATGTGAGAGTAGCTGGATGGATGGAAGTGTCACAAGGGTTTGCTTCGAGCGGCTAAGATTGGGACTTAGATAGCTTGGGAGACTTGGACCAGGGTCAGGCTAGGCTGGACTAGGGCTATGCTCTTCTCACTCGGGCTCACCTTGCTGGAGAAATGGGCTAAAGGGATGGAGCTGGTTCGAAATTTATGGATTTGCTTTGGGTGTTGAGGGATGCTGAAACAAGAGAGGGAATGGGATATTTATAGCTACGAGCAGTGGTAGATTGTCTAATTAGGCTTGGGCGGCCCCCAGGGGGCCACCCGTAAGGACTCTCTGCTCTAGCTTCGGAGCATACGGCCCCCGAACCTGAAGTAGAAAAGTTGTTAGTTCAAGGTTAGGACCTACTCCGAAGCTGTGGCTCGGAACCAAGTGACTTGACTGGGTTTGAAAGATGGATTGACATGGTGAGTTGAGTGGGTGCAGGGGCTGGACTGATCGGTGAGTTGACTCGGTGATTTGACTCAGTGGGTTGACTCACCAAGTTTGACTTTTTTGGGATTTTTTACTGGTTTTTCTTATGGGGTGTTTTCAAGCTGATGTTTAGGGGTGAGTCGACTAGTTCAGGCTTGAGCTGGGCTATGGATTGGGGCTTACAAGGGTGAGTTTGGCTAGGTTTGGACATGGGATTTCGGGGTATAGATCTCCATTCATTTAGCTATCTCTACCAACATTGTAGCTGAAGGTGGGGTGTCTACAGTAGGAATTGTACATGTAGCAAAATAGTTAGCAATATCCAAGTACGAGGGTAATTAGGAGACTTTAAAAAGTTGTTCATTAGGAAATATGTCGTTAATAAGAGTCGTCTCCGTAGAATCAGAATCAGATAGAACAAGCCTAGAGGGATGGTCAGCAACTATGTTTTCTACTCCTTTCTTATCTCGAATTTCTAAATCAAATTCTTGGAGTAGAAGGATCCATCTTAACAAACGGAGCTTAGCATCCTTCTTAGAAAGAAGGTACTTCAGCATCGCATGGTTAACAAAGATAATGATCTTAGACCCAATCAAGTATGACCTAAACTTTTCCAAGGAGAATACTACGGCTAAGAGTTTCTTCGATCCGTATTAGAGTAGTCTACCTAGGCAGAGTTTAGAGTTCTACTCGCATAATAAATGACATAGGGCTTTTTCTCTTTTCTCTAGCCTAACACCACCCCAACTACATAGTCGCTCACATCGTACATAATCTCAAAAGGGATACACTTATCGGATGGTTACATGATGAGGGCACTAATTAACATGCCTTTGAGCTTGGTGAAAGCTTTTTGGCATTGCTCACTCCACTCGAAAGGATTTTCCTTTTGAAGAAGGTTACATAAAGGATGAGAGATGTAGCTAAAGTCCTTTATGAACCTTCAATAAAATCCGGCGTGTCCCAAGAAAGACTGCACATCGTGTATGCCTTTGAGTGGTGATAGGTTAGAGATCAAGTCAATTTTGGCTTCCACCTCAATTCCATTGGACGATATGATGTGTCCAAGGACTAGTCCCTTTTAAACCACGAAGTGACATTTTTATCAATTTAGCACAAGGTGCTTTTCTTTACATCTTTTCAAAACTGATTTCAAGTGCTTAAGGAACTCATCAAAAGAACAACCAAAGATAAAGAAGTCATCCATGAAGACCTCTAGAAAATGCTCCACCATATCAGAAAAAATATTTAACATACATCGTTGAAATGTGGCAGGGGCATTACACAACCCGAATGACATCCTTTGGTAAGTGAAAGTGCCAAAGGGGCATATAAAAATAGTCCTCCTTGGCCCTCAAGAGCTTTCTATATCTGGTTGTATCCAAAGTACCCATCCAGAAAGCAATAATATGAATGCCTAATTCACCTTTCTAGAATTTGATCAACAAAGGGCAAAGGGAATTGGTCTTTCCTTATAACGGTATTGAGATACTGGTAATTAATGCAGATTCTCCAACCAGTGGTAACTCTAGTTGGCACGAGTTTGTTGTTCACATTGGCTATAATGGTGTAATCCCAAATTTCTTGGGCACCACCTAAGTTTTACTCACCCATTAGCTATTAGATATAAGGTAGATAATGCATACATCCAAAAGCTTTAATACCTCATTCTTAACCGCGTATTTCATTTTGGATTTATACGGCATTATGGTTGTCTGGATATTTTCACATTCTCCTTGAGGTGTACGTGATGAGTACAGATCAGGGGGTCAATTCCCTTGAGGTCCGCAATTGTCCATCCAATGACACTTTTATGCTCTTTGAGAGTAGAAATCAACTTACTCTTTTTCTCCTCATCCAAGTGGGAAGCAATCACCACTGGATATGCCTCATCTTGACCTAAATAAGCATATTTAAGTTCCATAAGCAAATTTTTTGGGTCAAACTTCGGTGCCTTGATGCTAACAATATAGGCTTTGAGTCGGTCAAGAGTATTGGTTCAAATTGGGGCCTGCACCAGTTGGTTTCAAGTAATGGCACTACATCTAGTAAGGCATCCATCTCCCTAATCATATCATCATCAATATTAGGGGACTTGTATTCCATGAATGAATCGATAAAGCTTATTTCATGGACTTCCTCATCATCCTCTTATTGTTTGCACATATTAAAGGCATTCAGCTCAAGCGTCATATTTCTAAATGACAACTTCATAGTCCCATTACTACAATTAATTGTAGCATTTGATGTGGTTATGAATGGGCGGCCAACGATGACAGGAATCTAAGTGCTAGTATTAACAATGGGTTGTGTGTCCAAGACAATAAAGTCCATTATATAGTAGAACTTATCAACTTGGATAAGCACATCCTCAATCACCCTCTCGGTATACAACCAAATGATCAGCTAATTGAAGTGTGGTCTTAGTAGATTTTAATTCCCTGGACCAAGTTGTTTATAAACCGAATAGGGGATCAGATTTACACTCGCCTCCAAATCCAGTAAAGCTTGCTCAATTCAGTAATTCCTAATCACACATGAGATGTTTAGGCTACCGAGATCTTTGTATTTTTAGGGCATATCCTATTTTATGATGGTGCTCACTTTCTTTGTTAGAAATATCTTCTTTTGAACATTATGTCTTCTCTTAACCATACAAAGGTCATTAAAGAATTTGGCGTATGATGGAATTTATTTTATGGCATCCAACAAGGGAATGTTGAGCTTAACCTATTTGAAAACCTCTAAAATATCTTGTGTAGGGTAGAGGTTTGGGTGGAATCAACCGTTGTGGGAATGGAGCCACAAGCTTGTATTCACATTTCGATTCCTTCTTAAGTGAAGTGTTGCTAGGCTCATCATCACTCTTAGATTCCTCCGAGTCCTTAGGCTTTTCAGCCCTCGTCAGAATATTCTTATTAATTGTTTTCTCACTTTTAAGAGTGGTGATTGAATTAGCTTAGTCCATATGTTAAGTCAAAGAGCTAGGGTCACTTATTTCACATTATGGCTTCGGGTTAGGAAGAGGTTAGGCTAGAAGAGTCCTCTTTTCCCTAACGGTTAATTGTGACTTTAATCTTTGCATAGAAGATACAAGCATTCCAAATGATATTTTAATATCTTGGAATGTTTACAAAGTATTATGATTAAATTGCTCTTAAACAGTCATGAACCTTTGAAATTGATCCTCTTGGGTCTTCTTTAACATTAAAAATAGTATAAGGATCGAAGGAAGAGGCCCTTAAGGATTCTTTTTAGCATTGGTCATTGGTCAATTTCTCTAAAATAAAATTTAGGTAGTTCCCAACTAAAATTATATATGTTTAAGTCCGGAGCACTAAAGGATCATTGATAATTTCTTATGGCATTTGAGTTTCATGTAATAGCTCTTGAAACACAAGAATTGTGGAATAATCTTGCGTAAAGTGCACACTAGTTACATAAATACCACAAACAGTCTCAACGGTCTTATTGCGTTTAACCATTTCTACCCTCTTTAATTTTATGACCTTGACTTTCCTTATAAGGCTTGCTACCTTAGCATTAATATCATCATCTTCCCTTAAGACATGCATTCCTCCTTTCTCTTGGGTTGAATCGACATGGGATTGGTCAACTTATTAAAAGTATCCCATGATTGTGCATTTTCGGGCAACATATCAATGTAAATTCATGCTTCATTGGCTTCCTTATCCAAAAACTCACTATTACACATCATCTATACAAATTAGCACATGGGTGAAGTCAGTCTATCATAGAAAAAGCTTATTACCCGATTAATTTTGTAACCATGATGTAGGCACACGTTTCGAAGTTCCTTAAACCTCTCCCAACATTAGAAAAATGTCTCATCCTTTTTTTTAGAATAGTTCATGATAACACGCATCAATGTATTTATTTTATGAACTGGGAAGAACTTTTTAAAGAATGCTTGGGTTATCTAAGCCCATGTTCTAATCAATCTCGGCCTTAAGGAGTGAAGCCATGACTTGGCATTCTCCTTTAAAGAGAAATGGAACAACTTCAATCGTAAGATGTTATCAGATACATTATTAAAGTGTAGGGTTGCTACAATCTCATTAAACTCTTTAAGATGTAGATATGGACTTTCATAGTCAAGTCCATGAAATTTCAAAAGGATTTGGATTAGTCCCAGTTTAAAATTCATGTTTTCTGCATTATATAAAAAAATCATACAAGAATGAATGCTCGTTTTAGTAAGTTGTAGTAATCACATAAAGTTCTACCCTGAGAAATATTACCGACCTCATTCTCATCTTGTTGTGTTTGTTCTTATTGGTTTAGTGGATTTGTTTGATTCGGTTTAGCCATATACCTGAAAATTCAAAAGATCTAAGATGTTATCTCACATGGTGATGGATTAACAGTCCTTCAACTAGTCATCCCTCACTTAAAAGACGAAGAGTGTGATCACAAACACACTTGGGCATGAACTACTCAAGACTAACCTAAACTAAACCTACTTCAACTTCTATAAAAATAAATTACTAGAGTTAAAAATTCTACGGCAAAAGAAAAATTCAAAAATAATCTAAAACAAGAGGTTTGAAAGGATAGTACCTGATTGAGGACTCTAAGTTAAATTCTGTAAAATATAATAACAAAATAATTAAAAGAATATTAGTATTTAAGATTTAAACTAAAAACCTAACTTAAAAACACATCAAATACTACAACATACCCTAAAAAAAACTCTAACCCTAAAGTATTTAAGAAAAACACAACCAAAATCCTCAACAACGGTGCCAAAAACTTGTTAGAAAAACCCTAAGTGTCAGGTTGTGCAATAGTATATACTCGATGAGATCGAGGTCGAATTTACAGAGACTTATATGGTATGTTTCTAAAATAACTTAAAACTAGAACTTGAATTAAGAACTAACCAAAACTAATTTCTGAAATCTGAAACTAATTGTAGTAATAAGAGAAATCCTGAGAAATTAAAGGAAAATCAATGACTAAAAATACTAGAGTGTCAGTAATCTACTTCTAACCATTAATAATGCCTAATACACTTGATTTGATTAGATAACACAACTGGAATCAAAGTCATATCCTATCCAATCGGATGATAGTGCGGTTAAATCATAATTTAGTAATCCCAAATAGATAAGAATATTCATTTATTCAATTCCCACATGAAGCATCAAGTTAGTGATCGCAGTGAATCCAAAGCATCTATCATGCCCATAGTCTATGATAGATCAATGAATTTTACAGATAAATCCCTTGCGAAATGGATAAATAACAAATGTTAGCCTTCCTATGCATTTAATAAGCCTAGAATCATCACTAGATCAAAGCAAACTAAAACTAAAACTTTATTAAATCAAATTTAATAAAATATTCAATATTCAACTCATAAATTTGAATTTAAGTAAACTAGAACATTAAAAATGAAATAAATGCTTCAACTCTTAGCCCTAGTTAAGAGATTTATCCAACCATTAACATAGTTGAACCAAAATCCATGAAAAACATAGAAACAAACTAAAAACTAAAAGAAAATAGGAAAACTCGAAGTAGAACTCCTCCATGGTTGAATACCTCCACTCCCTCACTTCCTAAGCATCCTAAAATCCCTAGAGAAGCCCTCCTTATATAGGAAAATCGAGCACTGACTTCAAGAATTGTGTGACTTTTCTCGCACCGCCAATATTGGTCGACCCGTCGAAATGGAACAGTCGATCGGCCAATCAAGTAGTTAACCATCCAGCAACTGAATTTTAAATTTCCTTGCGTCGACCCAATGTGTCGACCATTCGAAATCGTCAAAAATAGTCCTAAGAACTCAAGTATAAAATCTGTAATTTTTCGAGCCTTATCGATCAGTCAACTGGTTAAAATCTCCTAAATCTGTCTAACAAGTTCCAGCACCAATTCTCTTAATTCAATGAAGTTTTTGACCCATCGACCTCAGCTATTAACTGGTCAAAGTTAGTGTCAATCGGTCGATAATCCACTCGACAGGTTAATTTTTTCAAACTTTTTACACTTTGGACTTTAGCCTTTCAATCTTCGATTTCTTCATTCTTCATTCTTCTTCATCTTGGTTTGCTAGATCTTGTTTTCTTTAGACATTCTAAATCATCACAATTAACCACACTCTCTCGATTCTCTCTTGATTCCCTATAAACATGAAAACACATGCAATTAGAACACTTTAACAATAGAATTCAGTTAATTGTAGTGTGGAAGGTAGGAATAAATATACACAATTCAATGCTCAACACTGATCTTCATGAACCAAAATTATCTGATGCACACCAAAAATGGGATGAAGATAACTACTTGTGCAAGAATTACATTCTTAGTGCTCTACTAAATCAATTATGTAATCTATTCTGTGATTATGTAACCTTTGTTAAGATCTAGTCCACCCTGTAAAAGAAATATGATATCAAAAAAGTAGGCATGAAAAAATATGATGTCAGAAAGTATTTTAAATACCAAGTAGTAGATGATAAGTGAATATTTCACTAAACAAACAAGTTTAATTTGATAACCCACGAGATTGTATCTATAGGGATTAAACTAAATGATCTCTTTCAAGTGGTAGCATTTATTGAAAAATTGCCTCCTTTATAGAAAGATTTTAAAAAACTTTTCTTCACAAAATAAAAGAACTTTTCATGAAAATTACCTCATTGTACACCCTCGTATCAAGGAAGAGGTAAGGCAACAAAATGAAAATTAATGAAGAGTCTACAGAGGAAATTTCTAAAGTCATTCTATTAAATGAGAAAGTTTAATGAAAATACAATAACCTAAAATCAAATCAGAATACTCGACTAAAAAAGAAGCCTAAACCCAATAACAACAACAACAACAAATCTGACAATCAAGACAAATATACTAGTGTTATGTTTGTAGGAAAATTAGTCATTTTTCAAGAAAGTTATTGAAAATTTTCTCCTTTGTGAAAAGATTTTAAAATCTCTTCTTCACAAAATCGTAGAACGTTTCATGGAAAACCTCATTGTATACCTTCTTATCGAAGAAGTGGCAAGACAACAAAATAAAAATGAAGAGTCCAAGAATGAAATTTCTAAAGTCATTCTACTGAATAAGAAAGTTTAATGAAAATGCAATAGCCTAAAACCAAACTAGAATACTCGGTTCAAAAAGAAGCCTAAACCTAACAATAACAACAATAAGAAACCAGACAATCAAGATAAATATATTAACTGTTATATTTGTAGGAATATCGATCATTTTGTAAGAGAGTTATTGAAAAATTACCTCCTTTGTGGAAAGACTTTAAAAACTATTTTCTTCACGAATAAAAAAAAAATCATGAAAAACCTCATTGTATACCTTCGTATCGAGGAAGAAGTAAGACAAAAAAATAAAAATGAGGAGTCTACGCAAAAAATTTCTAAAGCCATTCTACTGAATGAGAAATTTTAATGAAAATGCAATAACGTAAAACCAAATCACAATACTCGGTTAAAAAATAAGCCTAAACCCAACAACAATAACAACAACAATAAGAAAAAAGGAAATTAAGACAAAGTATGTTAAGTACTATATTTGTACGATAATCGGTCATTTTGCAAGTGCGTTACAAAAATAACCAAAACAAACACCTTAAGTAAATCTAACCGAAGTGCCTAAAATAGTAGTTGTGTCATGGAGATAAATACGACGCTCTTAAAACAATGTAATCAATGGTGGATGTTCGCTCGCCTCAAGTGTAAGGCTGCAATGTAGTAATAAAACTCGGTAAGACCGAGGTCGATCCACAGGGAGTTAGAAACAACTTCCAAACTATTCCAACAACTCAGTTTTGCAAGAAAATCAGATTTAATTGGGTAATTAAACTAAAACAGTAACTTAATAGAATTTCAGTGATTTAAAGTACTAAGGCAGTCAAGGATCCACTTGTAGCAATCCCATGTCAATTCAATCAATCCAAGTAGAGAACACAACTAGATTTGAAGTCCTATCTGTCATCTAGTTGGAAAATAAAGCATTCACACCCATTCAATCCAAATCAAGTTGAACTTCCAAGTTCTAGTCCCATTCAATCAATGTAGAATTCAAAACCATAGCCTTCGGAGTAACAGCCATGCCTATGGACTATGGCCTACTCAAGGATTACTATAATTCGAATCTAAACAAGCATCATATGATAATCTCAGAGAATTGCAAGGAATTCATGTCCGGAGCACATGAACTCTCATAAAACATCTCAAACTACTACTTTAAGAACTAGAATATGAAAAATTCAAACTTAAATTGAAAATTACTTGAATTAACTCGAATCAAACATGAAATTATCTACAAGCTTCACCTCTCAGCCTTAGCTGAGAGATTCTAGCCGAGCATTGTCATACTACAACTAGAACTCATAATAAAAGCATAAAAACTAGAAAAATCGAAAATTGGAGAGTTGCTGACACTCCACGACGACTTCCGTCCGTTCCCACGACCTTCCTTGGCTTCTATGATGCCCTAGGAAGAGCCCCTAGGTGTCCTTTTATAGTGTGGAAGCCCATTGTGTCGGAAACATCCAGAAATTGTGCAAGGTTACGCACTGCGCAGAAAATCTCGGAGCTTCACGGAGAAGCTTTATTACGCTGACGACCGGTCGCACGACCGGTCTGAGCTCCCTGGCGACCGGTCGCACGACCGGTCGCAAATCGTCAAAAACGGTCCAGAGAGTTTTGCCAAAATTTTGATTTAAAATTTTAATTCAAGGACCGGTCGCACGACCGATCTGGGCATCGGACGACCGGTCGCACGACCAGTCTTGAATGGTCCAGAGACCTTCTGTGAACTTTCTTCCTTCTGTGCATAATCAGACCGGTCGGACGACCGGTCCTGGCGATGGACGACCGGTCGCACGACCGGTCTTAACCTCTGTTTCTGCTTTTCTCCTTTCGCTTCTTTCTTCCTTTCTTCTCCTCTCTTTCCACTTTCTTTGGTCCTTCTTTCTTCTTCATCCAATAGCTTCAAATGGCCCTTTTTAGTCTCCAATTTGTTGAAGTCCGCTCTCATTCCTGAAATCACAAAACATGCATTAGATAGGTCTTTTAAACATGAAAATCGTGCATATAATGTGATGTACTGGGCAATGCAATGTATAAATTGGAGGTTTAACACACCTCCCAACCAGATTTTTGCTAGTCCCGAGCAAAACATGCGTGAAACAATTTCAAACCTCCAAACCAAACTCTCTTTTAGAAATCATGCTTCTATCCATTCCAAGACATATAAGTATAAAATTTGGAGAAACTAGGTGATAGAAATTGCAAACTTAAACTCTCGAAGCATAAGAAGTGTCTACATGAAATTCCCGCTAATTGATTGATAAATAGAAGGACTCGAACAATTTCAACCCAGTGTGCATAGTGAAAGTTCATCTCATGAGTCTCTGGGATTACCTTCTTCATAGATTAAGTAAACCAAGGATTTTAAGCTACACAGAGCAACAACAAGCCTATGACAGAAATTTGTCTTACCGTCCTTCCGACGGCTTTCACACTACGACCCATTTCCGGCTTTGGTTACGGTTCGACCATCCCCCGGTTGGTAATAGGTAGCCCTTTTCGAAATTTTCCACCATTTTTCCTTCATTCCAGATTTCATCCTTTCTTTTCCTTTTTCTTTTGATTTAGATAGGATTTTTAAAAATTCATATCTTTCGTTATTTTTCCATGGACAAGGATGGACAAAATACCCCGGCTTAGTTTCTCAACACCTTTAAATCAAGGTCTAGCTAATCTACAAATCACATAAACCGTTCAACTCATGAAAATCGTGTAATGTGAACTAGGTGTAAAAAGTGTTCAAATTTTCTATCAATCACAACAATAGGGGAACTAACATATAAAACCATTATGTTGGGAGAAATTCAAGACTTACAACATTGCACACTTCGTATCTCCTCTTCCTATACTCATATCATCTCGAATGCATGGAAATAAGGTTTTCTAAAAGAATTTTGAAAATTTAGAAAAATTCGAAAAAAATTTGCGCATATGAAGCTCGAAATGTTGTAAACTGCTAGATGAGGAATCTAATCTCACCCCCCAACCAATTCTTGCATTGTCCTCAATGTAAAAGATATGAAGTGAGCATGAACATGAGAGCAATGGTAAAATATGAGAGTGAGAACGAGAATACCTGAGAGAGCGATCATGGAAGTCTGCAACTCTAACAACTAAATCCTACTAAAACAGTAAAACTAAACTAACCTAATCTACAGAAAGCAATAAAGATACCTAACCCGTCCTTTTTAAAAAGAGGATCTCCATCAGACTAGGAGATCGATTATCATTATAACATCCAAAAGGACAAAGTTGAGCAGGATCATCAAGTGGTGTAACAAATTTTTCAGTAGAACTATCCACCATCCTGCTTTGGAAAGTACATTAGTGACATCGATCATTCTACCCCATTGAAAATCCTGCTGAAAAATTTCAGCGGGTTCTTCAACAAAATTGTCACATGTACTAGGAAAGGAGAATTTCATTGGTTGGAAATCATTGAATATGGATCTCCTTTCCTTCTTGTCTGGGTGAAAATTATTCAAGTACGGATCATCCCAAAGGTGTTCTTTGGTTTGAACAACCCAAAGAGATGTGGAGACTTGTATTTCTTCTTCACAAGTCGATATGATCTCCACAAAATCAGATTTCACCGGTGCTTCCACAATTGAATTTTCAGTTTGATGTTCTGTGGAATTAAACTTTTTAGGCACCGGAGGAGTCTCTCTCAAAGCATGTACAATGTCCTGAATCATGGGATCATCCCAATCCTCAAAGTACGTTAGGCACTCCTCGAGTGTATAAGAGACCTCATCGGAGGAATTTTTCAGATTTGGACCCTTTATGTCTTCCTCCTTCTCAGAATTTTGTGTAGGTTGGAGTGGGTCCTCAACCTGAAATTGGCCTCTCTGTAGGCAAGTCAAGCACCAATTCTTCCAAATCCTGCACAACAAATTTGTGTAAATCAGAAATTGGTGACTTGTCAATTGAATTTCCAGAAATTGACACTTCTAAGGTCTTAATAAAGCGAAAATTAGATTCATCCTTAGAATGTGTCAAACATGTCCCCAAGCTTTCAGGTAAATCATGTTGGAAAAACCCCCCATCATCCATGGATTCTATCATGTTTACCTCATGGGGGCTATCATTGTCGTCCCAATCCTCAAAGGGATCAAAGCTAAGAACATCTAGAGGATCAAAATTCTGCCTTAAAGCGAACTCCTCTTCCACGATTGAATCAATCATATCAACCTCGTGGACATCATCATCATCCCTATGCCTTTTCCCCAAGTGGAACACATTCACCTCCAATGTCATGTTTCCAAAAGATAGTTGCATCACCCCATTCCGGCAATTGATGATTGCTTTGATGTGGCAAGGAATGGGTGGCCTAATATCACCGGTATTTGAGTGCTAGCATCCAAAATCGGTTGTGTGCCAAGACGATAAAATCTACCGGGTAGTAGAATTTGTCAACTTGGACTAGAACATCCTCAACTATCCCCCTCGGTACACGGATAGATCTATCAGGGAGTTGCAACGTGGTTTTGGTGGGTTTTAATTCACCAAGACCCAATTGCTCATATATCGAGTATGGGATCAAGCTCACACTCACCCCCAAATCTAGCAAGGCACGCTCAATTCGGTAGTCTCCAATGATACATGAGACGGTGGGACTACCGGAATCTTTGAATTTTAGGGGGATCTTTTGAGTGAGAATGGCACTCACTTGCTCAGTTAAGAAGGCCTTTTGCTGCACATTATATTTGCGTTTTGTTGTGCATAGGTCTTTTAGAAACTTGGCATAACAGGGGATTTGTTTGATGGCATCAAGCAAAGGGATATTAATCTTGATTTGTCTGAAAATCTCTAGAATATCATGAGAATTTGGAAGCGATTTTGGGGCAACCAATCTTGAAGGGAATGGTGCTACGGGCTTGTAAATGCGTTCCGGTTGTTGTGGGGCTAAGTTAGATCCATCTTCATCCTCAGAATTTACCGTATCATTAGGCTCATCGGCCTTCACCGGAATAGATTTGTCAATTTGCTTACCACTTCTAAGAGTGGTGATGGATTTGGCTTGCTCCATGTTTTGGTTGGAAGGATTAGGGATGCTCACTTCATGTACTTGCTTTGGATTGGGCTGAGGTTGGGCCGGAAAGGTCCCTTCCCTAGCATTCAAGCGTCCCTTAATCTCATCAACCGAGACTTTAAGCTCTTGGAATATTTGCTGATTTGTTTGATTGATTTGCGTTTGCCCTTGTATAAACGCTTTCAAGGTATCCTCCATTGAGAACTGAGGTGGGGCCATATTTTGCATGGGTGGCCCTCTTTGAGAGTTGGTAGGATTGCCTGTAGGAGCATTCTTCCAACTAAAATTTGGGTGGTTCTTCCAACTTTCATTGTACGTATTACCCACCAGTCCATTGAACGGCCGTTGATACCCATATGTGGCGTTTGCATGTTCATGTAATACCTCTTGAAATGCAGGAATTGTGGGACAATCTTGCGTAGCGTGTAAATCGGTGAGGCAAATCCCACATATGGTTTCAACAGCTTCATTGGACTTTGGAACTCCACTTTTACTAAGTTCCATGGCCTCAACCTTCCTTGTGAGGTTGGCTATCCTTGCATTCACGTCGTCTTCCTCCTTAAGGACATAGTTCCCTCCTTTCTCTTGAGTGGGCTTGGGGTTATTGGGTTTATCCAAGGTGTCCCAAGATTGGGCATTTTCAGCCAACATGTCCAAGTAACTCCAAGCCTCATCTGGATTTTTACTCATAAACTCGCCATTGTACATCATCTCTACGAATTGGCGCATATTGGAACTTAATCCATCATTGAAAAATTTATAATTCGCTAACTCTTATAGCCATAATGTGGGCAAGCAAGTAGGAGGTCCTTAAATCTCTCCCAACATTAAAAAAAAGATTCACCCTCTTTAGCCGAGAAATTCATTATGGCTCTTCGAAGGGTGTTCGTTTTATGAGCCGGGAAGAATTTTTTCAAGAATTCCCGGTTCATCTCAATCCATGACCCAATCGAATGTGGTCTAAGAGAGTGAAGCCAATCTTTGGCTCTTTCTTTCAATGAAAAGGGAAAAAGTTTAAGTCTAATGGTATCTTCTGAAACATCGGCATACTGCAAGGTAGCCACCACTTCTTCAAATTCTTTCAAGTGTAGATATGGGCGGTCAGAGTCTAGCCCATGGAACTTTGGTAAGAATTGAATTACACTCGGCTTTATGTCAATGTTTCCCCCGTTTGGTGGTAGAACCACACAAGAGGGTGTAATGGCACGGGCTGGTTGTAGGTAATCCCGCAATGATCTCAGTGGAGGAACATTATGTACCTCATTCTCTCCTACTCCTTGATTTGCGTTTGTCGTTGAAGTAGGGGGGGAGGATTCCTTAAAGGTGTTTGATCCATACTCCCCAAACTTTCACAATGCTCTTGGTAATTTTGGACTCGTCTATGGACTGACATGGTCCAACTAAACCACCTTCAGATTGGAGACGATTTGAGTGGTTACGTTCCCAACGGGACATAAACCACTCAACCAAAAACTGACTAAAACTAAATCCTAAAAATCTAAAATCTGAAATTAATCTTAAAAAATCTGTAAAAAGCTAAGTTAGACAGGTATCACCTGATGCGCTTGAACTAGAGAAGAATTGCTACAAAACAGATCAATTTGTTAGTTCTAAGAAAATCAGAAAACCTATTTACTTCTACTTCTACAGCCACTGAAACTATTTAAAAACCGTTATCTAAGTTCCCCGGCAGCGGCGCCAAAAACTTGTTCGCTTGCCTCAAGTGTAAGGCTGCGATGTAGTAATAAAACTCGGTAAGACTGAGGTCGATCCACAGGGAGTTAGAAACAACTTCCAAACTATTTCAGCAACTCAGTTTTGCAAGAAAATCAGATTTAATTGGGTAATTAAACTAAAACAATAACTTAATAGAATTTCAGTGATTTAAAGTACTAAGGAAGTTAAGGATCCACTTGTAGCAATCCCATGTCAATTCAATCAATCTAAGTAGAGAACACAACTAGATTTGAAGTCCTATCTGTCATCTAGTTGGAAAATAAAGCATTCACACACATTCAATCCAAATCAAGTTGAACTTCCAAGTTCTAGTCCCATTCAATCAATGTAGAATTCAAAACCATAGCCTTCGGAGTAACAGCCATGCCTATGGACTATGGCCTGCTCAAGGATTACCATAATTCGAATCTAAACAAGCATCATATGATAATCTCAGAGAATTGCAAGGAATTCATGTCCGGAGCACATGAACTCTCATAAAACATCTCAAACTACCACTTTAAGAACTAGAATATGAAAAATCCAAACTTGAATTGAAAATTACTTGAATTAACTCGAATCAAACATGAAATTAGCTACAAGCTTCACCTCTCAGCCTTAGCTGAGAGATTCTAGCCGAGCATTGTCATACTACAACTAGAACTCATAATAAAAGCATAAAACTAGAAAAACCAGAAATTGGAGAGTTGATGACGCTCCACGACGACTTCCGTCCGTTTTCACGACCTTCCTTGGCTTCTATGATGCCCTAGGAAGAGTCCCTAGGTGTCCTTTTATAGTGTGGAAGCCCCTTGCATCGGAAACATCCAGAAATTGCGCAAGGTTACGCACTGCGCAGAAAATCTCGGAGCTTCACGGAGAAGCTTTATTACGCAGACGACCGGTCACACGACCGGTCTAAGCTCCCTGGCGACCGGTCGCAAATCTCCAAAAATGGTCCAGAGAGTTTTGCCAAAATTTCGATTTAAAATTTTAATTCAAGGATCGGTCGCACGACCGGTCTGGGCATCAGATGACCGGTCGCACGACCAGTCGTGAATGGTCCAGAGACCTTCTGTGAACTTTCTTCCTTCTATGCATAATCGGACCGGTCGGACGACCGGTCCTGGCGATGGATGACCGGTCGCACAACCGGTCTTAACCTCTGTTTCTGCTTTTCTCCTTTTGCTTCTTTCTTCCTTTCTTCTCCTCTCTTTCCACTTTCTTTGGTCCTTCTTTCTTCTTCATCCAATGGCTTCAAATGGCCCTTTTTAGTCTCTAATTTGGTGAAGTCCGCTCTCATTCCTGAAATCACAAAACATGCATTAGATAGGCCTTTTAAACATGAAAACCGTGCATATAATGTGATGTACTGGGCAATGCAATGTATAAATTGGAGGTTCAACAGTGGATAGACACAAGTGACAATGTACACGTGTGCTTTGATCGCCAATTGTTCAAAATCTACGAAGAGGCTACAACCAGTAGGAAGGTCTAAATGGACAATACTATCATTACAAATGTCATTGGACATTGAAAGGTTGAGTTGATGTTCACTTCAAGGAAGGGTATCGCATTAGCCAATGTTCTTCACGTACTAAAAATGCAAAAGAATTTGATTTTGAATTACCTTTTGCATAAAATTAGTCTAAAACAGGTTTATTATGAATCATATCATATTATTACTAAGAATAAATCATTTGTTAAAAAGGAGTGCATAGATCATAAACACAATATGTTTGAGCTAAATGTTGAAATGAATAAATCTTCTCTTATCTACATGATGTATACTGTATCTTTATAGCATGATAGATTAGATCATGTGAATGTAAAATTTATTAAAAGCAATGCCGATTATGAAATAATTTTAACTTTAGAAAATAAATTTGAGAAATGTGAATTTTTTTAATCTAGAGTCATTCTTAGTGTAAAAAGAAATTCTAAATTACTAGGTCTAATTCACTCTGACATATGTGATCTTAAAAAAATCTATTATTAGAGGAAGTAAGAAATACTTTATTGCCTTCATTGAAAATCATTTTAAACATGTATATGTGTATCTGTTAAGTTCTAAGGAGTTAAAAATTAACTCAATAGAAAAATCAAAATTCTAAAAAGTGATAGAAGTGATGAATACACTTCGAAAGACTTTGATAATTTCTGTGACCTAGTAGAGGTGGTCAATTTTGAATTTATGGTTTGCCTATATGCAGATAATTTATTAATCTTTGGTTCTAACTTAGAAGTCATTAATGATACAAAAACTTCCTTATATTCCCACTTTGAAATGGAAGACCTTCGAGAAGTCAATGTAATTTTATGGATTAAAATCATTCGGAGTAAGAGTGATATATCACTCACCCAATCCCATTAGATAAAGAAGATATTAAGGAAATATAATCATCATGATTGTAAACATGTGTATACACCTTTTGACTCTATTATAAAAATAGAAAGGAATAATCGACGATAAAGTATCTCAGGCTGTATACCAGTGTCATTGGTAGTCTAGCTTACCAATATTTCCTTTGAAGTAAGCAAAATATGTAAATATTCTACCATTCCAAGTCACGTGCATTAAAATGCAATTTACAAGGTCCTAAGGTATTTTAAAAGGATGTGGGATATTGTTAATCATTGCCAAAGATTTTCAGCTGTAGTATAATAGGATAGTAATGCATATTCGAATTTAGGGGCCGATTAATCCAAATCAAGCAATAGCTTTATCTTCACCATGGCAAATGGAGTTGTTTCATGAAAATTGAAAAAACATACTTGTATAGCTTATTCCACTATGAAATATAAACTAACTTATTTGGTAACAATTAGTGAGAAAGAAAAATGGATTAAAACTCTATTGATTTATAAGCCCTTCTTGGTAAAATGGATTCCACACATATCCATTCACTGTGATAACTTAGCAACTATAGGAAGAGTTAATAAGTATTATAATGAGAAATATAGATAAATTTGCCTAAAGTATAGTTTTGTGAGGCAACTATTGAGAAATGATGTTTAACTCTAGACTTTATAAGATTCAGTGATAATATAAAGGATCCTTTAACATAAAGCCTAACTAGAGAAAAAGTCTAGAAAATGTTAAGAGAGATGAGAGATAAGCCTATACAAAAATGAATCACTGAAAATGGTAGCCCGACTTAAGGAATGAAGATCACAAAAATTAGGTTTAGTGAAATAAATAAGTTTTTATGTGATTTTTGGTTAAAATGCATTACAAAATTGAGGAGAAATCACTTCTCTAAGTCCCTTTCTATAATGTAAATAATGTTACTCTCTATAAGGGGCTAAGGTTGAATTTATCACTTAATGAGTTTATAGCTTATAAGGTAGGATGATAATTGTTAAAAGACACCCTTGATAAACTCACCTATAAGAGTGTAAAAGTGGGACCACTTTCAATAAGAATTTGACTAATTCTCTATAGTACTCATGAAACTGGGATATTGCACATGAAGTAAAATGCATCTCTAAACACCCTTTAAACTCTTAACTATTATGTGGGTCTCGTGTACGATCCACATCTATTTTCTTGTGGTCCAAACACATTTCATTAAGTAGGGTTAAAGACAATTCATCACCTTCATTTATTCACAATAGTGCTTTGTTATATCTAAATATTTTTTGTTTTAAAATGAGTGGAGAATTGTTAAAATATTTCAAAATAAAAGAAAAGAAAATATTTTTTAAAAAATTAATGTGTGCATTAATGTGTCTTAGTGCATTAATATAATAATTTAAAATTCAAAATTCTTTTTTATGAAATTGTAAGAATATATGAACATATCTAAAATATTGTATTTCCATGTGTATTAATGTGGCTCATTGAATTTAGACCATTACCATAGCGAGTAATGGATCCATTACTGATAGCCTATCAACTACCACCAGTAATGATTAGAAATGTCATTACTACTCCTTTCCTTAAAAATAGTTATTTTTTATTGATTTATATAAGATCCCTTCTCGAGTCTTTATCTACACAACACACAGCAGCACTTTTCGCACAATAACAAAATTTTAAAAGAAAATTTTCTTTCTTTTTTATCTTTCTAATATAAAAATCTCTCTCATGTTGTTGTTTAGGTGTTAAGTTTATTCAACCTCATGTACGCCACGAAATAATCAAATTAAGCATTATATCTTAGAGGTAACACGTCAAGAAGCCTACTACACTAGTTAAATATATCGAGGGGTGTGAACTATCTCAAAGATGGTGACTGGGTCTCTGCCTCACCACAGCTGAAAGATTTAAACTCTTCTTTTACAATCATATCTACACAAGATTAAAGTTCCAGCTTATTTTTTAATTAATATTTCAAAATTGTTCCAATAATTCACCTTATGTTTTTTCTATGTTTTCCATTTTAGAAACAACGCATACTTAAGAGAAAGCACTTATCCAAACCTAAGAAAATTATACTTCACATGTTCTAGGAATAAGAAGAGAGACAGAGAGAGATTTCTTATTTGGAAAACTATATGAATTTCATATGTACATCCATCGCCTCAATATTTTTCCATTTAAAAACTATTATTTTAGCATTAAGTAAAACACCTCCAATAATAGGTGTCTAGATGTAACCAATCAATAGGTAATAAGAAGTTTAAGAGTAGTCTTGCACTAAATAAATTTCTCCAATAGGCTTCGTTAGCAATGTCCATTTTATTTTCGTTAATTCTTCTATAATGAAATCTTTTCAACTTCCACCACATCATAAACAAAGTAATACTATCAATTAATGTACTTAGTCTAAGCATGAAATACTAATTTTTTAGCTAAGTTTAATGTACTCTAACTGCTACAATGAATCACCACCACTTCTAATAACATCTTCAACTAAATACATTCTTTACATACATGTGTAAGTAATATGCGCTCTACTTCCATAGTAGATAAGGTCATCACTAGGTTTAATCTCAACATTTAACTAACTATATCATTGGCTAAAGATAAAATGTCAGCAATAGTTGATCTTCTTTATCACAATCTTCTGCATAATCAATATTCGCGAACCCAAAGAATTTAAAATTTTGGTTATTATAATAAAGAAAACCTTTAAAAGTACATTCAAATAATGAAGAATTCACTTCACAATAGTTAAATAATCTCTACCTAAATTTATAGTTGTTCCCTATGGTATAGGCTACCTAAGTTGTGGATTTGGACTTTTTTTTTGCCCTTGTACCTAACATCGAAAAACGCACTTGCTAGACAGAGTTAATTTACATATATAACATGGTAGACCTTAAAGATCTTAAGTGTTTTACATGTGCATAAAATAGGTGTTATAGAGGATTTTGGTCTGTGGTTGAGGGAGGATTCAATCTCTCCTTTAGGGATGAAACAAGATCAAAATTCTCTACAAATGTGTTGTAGGAAGCATTTGCAGTACCTACGCTCTTTAGGCCCACCGTGAACTTTTTTAGACATCCAGTATGTTCATCAGTTACCACACCTCAGTTCACCATACATAACAAAAACCATATCAATTAAAAACTTATATGGGTCACATCGTGGAAATAATATAATTAAAATCATGCCTAAAACCTTTACATTCACATGGTACTGAATAATTTTAAGTGCCTCTTTGGTGTGAATGATGAACGTATTAAATGTACCTCTAATCTAGCAGTATTGCATTGTAATTATATTCTTAAGAATACCTATCAAATTATAGTGTAGGAGAGAAACGAAAATAACTCTAAAAAATATAACTCTCAGCCCATACTCTATCACATTATAATATCGGAGAGAAACAAAAATAACTTAAAAAATATAGCTCTCGCTACTTGTGCAAAGTTTATCAAGTGTACACCACAACAACATAATGCTTTCTACCACCAATGATATGGTACTTGAGACGTATTTTTCTTCTCTTATTTTATGTTAGGATACTGATATGATGATACCTTGCAACCAACATAGAATGGAGCATTGATTATATTAGAATTATACATAGTAAAGTAATATAATACTCTTTCAAAATAACTCTTTTGAGTTATCCAAACTTTCTTATTTTTTTCTATCTCTAAGTATAATCATCCCAATAATTTGAACAACACCCAAATCCTTCATATCCAATTCTCTAAAGATTTTAATGATGCAATATTAAATTTATTAGTGCATGTACCTAATATATCTTCCATATATAATAATAAGATAATGAAATTATCTCTACCATAGCTACAGATATAGGTGTAATGATATGTTTACATCTCTTAAATTTTAAGCTCATAATAACAAAGGAATTAAATTTCTCGTATCAATGACTTATCGCTTATTTTAGCGACGCAAGCTTGAAGTTAAGCACATTTAAACAATACTCAATACAACAAAAACAAATAATTTGAGAGAAGACTTTCTTAAAGTGAATACTTTATTTTTTAGCATATTCTTTTACCATTAATTGATCTTTGTATTTTTAACATTTTATTAAGTTTTTTTTTTCAAATTATAAATTCATCTGCAATGAATAGCCTTCCACTCTTTAGTTACTTTAACAATTTCAAGTTTTTTTCTTATACATGAGTGATCCAATACTTGGATGGAAAGATGATGGCTAATGATAAAATTTAAATAAAATCTTGTAATCACGCGGAGGGGGTTATGAAAAAATTAAATGGCGTCAAAAAAGAAAGGTCATCACTAGTCTCTAAACCGGGAACCTCCCCTTTAGGATCTCACATGAGGAAATCATTATTGTGTTAAAAGGAGTTTCAAGTAACAGGAAAGAACTAGTTAATACTTTGGTAAGTGTTTACGTCATATTTTGTGACAGGGTCCTCCGGACATTCACCTTCCTTGCTAACGATTTTCTCCTGACCTGAAAATAGACAAAGATAAGCTATGGGTGGCCGGCGTCCAGCCGTCGGCCCTCCGATGCTTAAGTTAGACAGGGTAGGACTGAAAGAGAACTAATAGATGATCGGGCTTTAGAGATTGAGTATTGTGTACCTTCTTATTGATGAAACCATCCATTTATATAGATCCGAATGTCCCACTTTGTTACGTAAGATCTTGAGATCACTACGGATTCCATGGGATAAGGTGTTTATCCTGCTTATCCTTAGATAAAGGAATAGTCTAATCCAATTACTCATCTGGTTAATTACGTTCCTTGATAGTGATCCCTTGAGATACGGAGCCGCGGGCGAAGATAAGCCCAAAATCGGCCTATACAGGCTGCTGGTACTATAGGCCAAGGGACGTCATCACTAAAGTTCAATAATCAAAGCTGTTCGCATGTTGGGAGCTGATCGCGAGCCGAGCTGCTCGCACATTGAAATGTGGCGCTTTCTAACGACCACGAGAAGGGCTACTCGCAGGTCGGCAGGTATGTTCAGCACCTTCAATATTCGATTATCGACCATAAGGGCTCGATGACTTGGTAATTGTGCGCCGTATTTTCCTAATATGCGAGACTTGACCAGATGATCTCGAGAGTCGAATATTGTTATAAAGTTGCTCGTAGAATCAGGACCTCGCGAGAATATTCTCTCACCGCTATTTTGACTATAACAGATGCCCCCCAAGTCCTTACCCCAGGAAGCCTAAGGGAAGGACTTACTGTCACACGTTACCGCCTATCACCTTTATCGAGGATGAAGCGATACATGATTGGGCTGGAATTAATGAGCCCCAGCCTTCCGCAGCTTTTCGGCAGATAGGAAATGAAGAGATGCTCGTCACGTGTCTGGGGAATTAATGGCCGTGCCTGCTCGACTGCTGTGCCGAATCGGGGGGTAGCCACGTGTCGCCAAATCCGACAGAATGATTGCTTATAAATATACAGACTCCGCTAAATCTTCGGATTTTTACAGAAGCTTTCGAAAACTTTTTCTTCCCTCACTCACCTGGTGTCTCTATTCTTTCTACGGTGTCATTCTCCTTCCACCCTTCAATACTTGGTATACTCTGCTTCTTTTTCTTCTTTTTCCTTTTTAAAAAACTTCCATGGCTGGAAATTTCGATGAGACCACCGTCCCCTTGGGAGATACTACCCTGAAATCCTCTACCTCTAGTAATGAGAGGGTTCCGGCGGGCAAATACTCAGCATCCGGGTACCCATCTATTTTGTCGGAGGACCGGTTCATTGAGTTGCGGGAGAGATATCACATCCCTGACTCGGTCGTTCTCCGGTTACCCGGAGAGGGAGAAACTCTAGATTCCCCTCCCCCAGGATGCGTTGCCATCTATGAGTACCTTCTCATCCTTGGGGTGCGCCTTCCTCTCCATCCTTTCATTCGCGATGTCCTCCGATGTTATAAAAATTGCCCCCGGGCAACTCATCATAAGCGGATGGAGGGTGGTCCTGAGCTCCTTTGCCCTCTGGGCTCAGGCCGGTAATGGGGAGCTCACCGCTGAGGAGTTCCTCCTTATGTTTCGACTTAAGAGGGCCACCCTCCAGCGAAGGCTGGTACTACTTATATTACTGGCATCGGGATAATTTCGTGTTGGGAAAACCCTCTTCAAATTATCCCGGATGGAGGAAATGCTGGTTCTACGCTTCCGGGAGCTGGGAATCCGCTTCTTCTAGGGGCCCTGGTGTGAATCGATTTTTCTGTGAAGGTAGGCACAGTTTCTCATTATACAAATTTCACAGTCAATTTAGGGTTTTCAGTGGTTTTAACTTCAGTTTGTATTTGTAGGAATCCCGGCTTTGACGAAGCCGAACTTAAAAGGAGGAATTCACGAGAAAATCGTGAAGGAGTACAAACTGCCTGCTCGCGACAGGCATATCGAGGCTTGTTTATCAGCCTTGCGACTTGCAGCAGTAGGATTAATATCAAGCGAAGAGATCGCGATGACGAAGGCTGGAGAGAAGAGGGGTTTACTGCCTCTTCTCAAAGGCACAAATTCAAAAAGGCAGAAGAAGGTGGCTGCCGGTCCTTCTCACCCGTCTGATCGGACGGGTGTCGATCAGTCCCCCCATGTTGGGGCCTTGGTGGAAGCGCTAGCGGCACCCACGCCTTGTCGTCGCCTCACTGGTGGTTCCACCTGGACCACCAGTTATCAACATAACTGACAACTCCCCGAGGGACGACAGGGCGGGGTCCGGCTGCCCCCCAGCTGACAAATCCCGTGAACAGCCAGCGGCACCCGCGCCTGCTCGCGAGATAGCTCCTACTCGCGATATGACTCCTGCTCGCGAGATAGCTCCTGCTCGCGAGATGACTCCTGCTCGCAAGCCGATTGCTACTCAAGCCGCGAGCACGGCTGGGCTGGTCGTTGCCCAGCCTTCTCGGAGCGGGTCGTTCACCATCCCTCGTCATCTCCACCTGATCTGTAAATTTCTATTTGACAACATCTCACCCCAGACCTTCGGCACACTTCCCGAGCCAAGCCCTGAAAACCTCTTCCTCGAGGCGGGAGTGAGGGTTGTTCAGGTAACCTGTTTTTCAAGTTGACCTTGTTTTGCTTTCTTTGCTTCTTTTTTCTTTTTTCGAGTGTTTATCTCACGACTTTTATTCTACTTTGTAGGGCTCGGACCTCATTCTTCGGACGAGACGTGACATCCTTGCGGCTCGTCTCATGATTGATGAGGATGATGGGAAGAGGATCGCTTTGGAGAAAGCGGTTCAAGGAAGGGATCAACTCCTCAAGTCCCGCGAGGCATTGATCTCGAAAAAAGATGAGGAGAAAAGATCCTCATAGAGAAGATCCAAGTCTTGACCGATAGGTACCAGGCCTTGGATTTCAACTTCGCCAAGCTCGCGGAGTTGAAGGAGAAGGCAGAAAGAGAAAGGGAGATCTTCCGCCAAGATAAGATCTCACTGGAGGAGCGGCTCGCAGAGACCAAGTCGCAGCTCAAGGAAGTCAGTGAAAACTTAGATAAAGAGCGCTCCACTCTCGCGTAGCTCAAGGATGACTCGATCCACTGGGACGAGGAGAGAGTCGCCCTGGTCAAGATGCTCTCTGAAGAAGGGACTCGAGCCATCACCGAGTTCCGTACTTCGCAGCTGTACGACGAAGAAAGATATGAGTCGTATGATGCTGGTCGCGACTTTGCACGTTCGGTAGTGCAGCGGATGTCCCCATCTTTTGATATGGGGGAATTCGAAAAGGTTGCGGCCGTCATAGCTGCGGAGGAGCGAGCAGCTGCCGAGAATGAGGTGACCGAGGTCACTCAAGCTGGAGGGGTTCCCGAAGTGGGCCCTGAAATCGAGAGTGCGGCTCCTCCTCCAAGAGAATGATTTATCTTTTCTTCTTCTTGCTTACTCCTGTATCAATTTTGCTTGTAATCGATTCTTTATAGACAATTCATATGAATGAAAAAGAAACATTTTTGGTGATGTTACTGGTCTTATTTCTTTTCTCTCGTTCTTCCTTCGTTATGTAATGAATGTCTTCATATTTAACTCAGTAGTCATGAGTTATGCTCAATCTGGGGGGTCGTGGTGACCATGCCCTCGTGGAGATAGACTAATCTATCGATTGAGACTTTGATTCTACCAAGGGTAGACAATTGGCCAAGAGAATGTATATTCTCTTCAGGGCTATTCTGGTCCAAGTAAATGGAGTAGCTACCAAAAGACGACTTTAGTTCTACCAAGGGTAGACAATTGGCCAAGAGAATTGTTATAGGCAAAATGGTGGAGATAAGATTTCACGTGGAAATGCTCATTTGGCCCTCGAGATCATCTGATCGAGAGTCGAATATTGGATAAGTGCGGGATGTCTATTCGACTCTCGAGATCATCTGATCGAGAGTCGAATATTGGATAAGTGCGGGACGTCCATTCGACTCTCGAGATCATCTGATCGAGAGTCGAATATTGGATAAGTGTGGAACGTCCATTTGACTATCGAGCTCACCTGATCAGGAGTCATGGATAGTCAAATATGGAAAACTAGATTCGCGAGCAGACCTTCTCACAAGTCGTTGAAAGACGTTACATCTAAGTGTGTACTTGGACTCGCGACCACATTTTAATATGCGAGCAGCTTTCCTGTGGAAATCTCTTAGCCTTCAGTACTAGCACCCGATTCCCGTCGAACAGTTTGTCCAATCCCTCTGCGACACTAAGTAGGGCCACATCCAGTTCGGTGGTCCCCGACTCGTCGGCGTCTCCTTCCTTTTCGGAGGTTATGACTCCAACTACGGGCGTCTCCTTCCTTTTCGGAGGCTATGACTCCAACTACGGGCGTCTCCTTCCTTTTCGGAGGCTATGACTCCAACTACGGGCGTCTCCTTCCTTTTCGGAGGTTATGATTCCAACTACGGCTTCCAGCTTATCATGATATATCAGCGTTATTACCACGCTTATTGGTAGTCCGGATAGGTCGGCTTTTGGGTTTATCTTCTCTAAATGGATCCGGATTTCAAGGGATTGCCATCAAGGGGCGTGATTGTTGGAGTAAATCATCGGGTTGGATCTGACTCAAAAGATAAGATTTTATCCCACGAAATCAGCGAGATCTCAGTATCGTACGCGATATCAACGGGATTTCGACATCTTACGTAACAAATTGGATTGTCTCCAGATCTATATAAAGGGGTGGCTCCATTAAGAGCAGGTACGCACACATCATTCAATCTTGGTCCCGTTTTGCTTGGCTTCTCTTCTTACTGTAGCCTAACTTAAGCATCGGAGGGCTAACGGCTGGTCCCCAGCCACCCTTATTTGTTGTCTTGCTTCAGGTCTGGTGGTGAAAATCCCGGTTGGAGTGAAGGAGAAAAGCTGGAGGATCTCGTTACAAAATCTGACATTAACAAGAATGTATATTCTCTTCGGGGCTATTCTGATCCAAGTAAATGGAGTAGCGACCAAAAGACGACTTTAGTTCTTATTCATTCGAATATCGTTAGAAGTTACATTGAATCAAGGGAAATATTGTAGCAAATGTTCCACGTGCCAAGGGCGACGTACGGGTCTTCCCTGCATATCTTCAAGATAATAAGTACCGGGTCGCACAATTTTAATGACTCGATACGGGCCTTCCCAATTTGGATCAAGCGAACGAGCAGGAGCTCCAAGGTTCTGTCTGAGGACTAAATCGCCGGGCTGGAAAGCTCTAGGCAGAACTTTAGCATTTCGGTAGCGATCTATACGCTGCTGATACGCGGCTGCTCGTATCTGGGAGGCGTTTCTCCGCTCTTCCAAAAAATCGAGATGAAGTCGAAGACCTTCCTGATTACAAGTGGGGTCATACTACTTGATTCGATACGAGGGTACTTGAATTTCAACTGGTACTACTGCGTCGATACCGAATGCTAGGGAGAAAGGAGTTTCGCCTGTTGATGTACGAGTTGTAGTCCTATATGCCAATACGACTTCCGGCAGGAGTTCTGGCCACATGCCTTTACACTCGCCAAGCTTGGTCTTTAAATGATGCTTAATGATTTTATTCACTGCCTCAACTTGCCCATTTGCCTGAGGTGCGGATGTTGCGTATTTTCCATTTTTCACAAAATTCCTCAAAAGCGGTGTTGTCGAACTGCCTTCCATTGTCGGTGATTATAGTGTGAGGGAGTCCATAACGGCATATGATATTTCTCCATATGAACTTAGTAGTCTGTTTCTCAGTGATTCTGGCTAATGGCTCTGCCTCGGCCCACTTGGTGAAATAGTCAACCGCCACGATTGCGAACCTATTTTGTCCTTTTTCGGTAGGCAGGGGCCCGATGATATCAACCCCCCATTGGGCGAAGGGCCAAGGGCTATCAATTGGTGTCATTTGCTCGGACGGTGTATGAGGTATAGGAGAATATCGCTGATACTTATCACATTTTTTAGAGAATTCAATTGCATCTGCCTTCATAGTGGGCCAATAATACCCTTGCCTCATCGCCTTGTATGCTAGAGATCGTCCCCTTGGGTGGTTACCACATGCCCCCTGGTGTACTTCATCTAGAACATGATGTGCTTCTTTTGAGTGAAGACACCTTAAATAGGGCAAAGAAAAACACTTACGTAATAACATTCCATTTTGTAAGGTATACCTGGCAGCTCGAAGGCGGATTTGTCGTGCGGATTTCTTGTTGTATGGAAGAATTCCATCCTCGAGATAGAGGATAATGGGATCCATCCAACATGGAGAGGTATGGACCTCGATCACTTGCCCAAGAGTTGTTTGGTGGATACTCGGGGGCTGAAGGTGCTCGATAGGAATTGAATGTGATAATTCAAACTCTGGCGTAAAGGCGAGTTTTGCCAAAGAATCTGCGAGTTTATTCTTCTCGCGAGGGATGTGAGTTATTTCATAATTCTTTAGTTTTGCGAGCAGGATGAGCACTCGAGATTTGTATAAGGCCATCCTCTCTTCTTTTGCTTCGAATTCACCGAGTACCTGATTGATTATGAGCTGAGAGTCACTGTGAATGAGTAGATTTTGAATTGAAAGGACGTTTGCTAGTTCGAGGCCGACGATCAGAGCTTCATATTCTGCTTCATTATTCGAGATCGAGAGTCGAACCGTAAGGCGTATTGGAAATGCGACCCGTCTGGAGCAACTAAAATTAGGCCCACTTTGCTGCCAGTGACCCGTGAGGACCCGTCCACGAAGAGTGACCAGGGTGGCTGATCACTGGTCGCGAAATTATCATCGGGAGAGGAATATGTGAATTCGGCGATGAAGTCAGCCATGGCTTGACCCTTGATTGCAGTCCTGGGGCAGAACGAAATATCGTGCTCACTAATCTCGACCGCCCATTTAGTTAACCGTCCTGAAACCTCAGGTTTTTGAAGGACCTGCCGTAACGGATGGTTTGTTGGTACTAATATAGCATGGGCCTGGAAGTATGGTTGCAATTTTCGGGCTGCTGTGACTAAAGCAAGAGCCAACTTCTCCATATCAGAATACCGGGTTTCTCCGTCCACCATTGCTCGACTGATATAACAAACGGGCCTTTGTATCCCGAAATCTTCTCTTATTAAAGCGGCGCTAATGGCCGTGGAAGACACAGACAAATAAAGGATGAGTTGCTCGTGTGCCACAGGTTTAGATAAAATGGGGGGCGAACTCATATATTGCTTCAATTATTGAAAAGCTTCTTCACATTGTGGTGTCCACTCCCAATTAGATTTGGCTATGGCTCGAAGGAGCTTAAAGAAGGGTAAGCACTTATCGGAAGCCTGCGAGATGAACTTGTTTAGCGATGCAATGCGACCAGCCAGACGTTGGACGTTTTTTAGAGTGGCTAGGGACTTCATTTCGATCAATGCTTTTATCTTTTCAGGATTCGCCTCGATTCCTCGTTGGCCGACTATAAATCCCAAAAATTTTTCAGCAGAGACTCCGAAGGCACATTTTTCTGGATTTAATTTCATCCGATACTTCCTCATCAAGTCAAAGGCTTCTCGAAGATCTGCAAGGTGGTCACTTCCTATAGCGCTTTTCACGAGCATGTCGTCGACATAAACCTCCATATTCCGGCCGATTTGCCGACGAATATTTTATTGACGAGACGCTGATAGGTGGCCCCTGCATTTTTAAGGCCAAAAGGCATTACCTGGTAGCAATATAAGCCTCGGTCAGTAATGAAGGCAGTATGTTGGCTATCTAGCGGATGCATCATGATCTGGTTATACCCGGAATAGGCATCCATAAAACTAAGCAACGCATGCCCAGCTGTTGAATCGACCAGCTGGTCGATTCGCGGAGTTAGGAAGCTATCTTTAGGGCACGCTTTGTTTAAATCCAAATAGTCGACACACATTCTCCATTTGCCATTAGCTTTTCGAATGAGAACCACATTCGCGACCCATTTTGGGTAGTCAACTTCTTTTATGAAATTAGCCGTGAGCAGCTTCTCGACTTCAGCCTTGATTGCTATTTGCCTTTCTGTAGTAAAGGCACGTCGACGCTGGTGGACAGGTTTATAATTCGGATCAATGTTCAAACGATGTGTGATGACGCTGGGGACGATGCCTGGCATATCTTTGTGAGACCAAGCGAACACGTCTTGGTATTCGGTGAGAAAACGAACCAGATCTTCACGGAGGACGCTGGTTAAAGAGGATCCAATGTATACAATTTTTGATGAATCATCTTTGATTAAGCGGATTGACACTGTTTCTTCCCCGGGAGTTCCTGATTGGAGAGCATTCTCCCTTGGATCCAACGAGGCGACCGTCGGAAGACTTGATGAGTCTTGCTCTATCATCATAACTAGTGTCGCCTGAGCTTTCTTTCGATCTTGTAGGGCTATCTCGTAACAAGACCGGGCTTCTCTCTGATTTCCTCGTACAACCCCAACACCATTCGGGGTAGGAAATTTAATGCACAAATACAAGGGATGTAAAGCTGCCCCAACCTTATTAAGCGATGGTCGCCCCAAAATGGCGTTGTACGCTGATCTCCGATCTACCACGAGGAAATTGATGAAGATAGTCGTCTTCGCTGGGCTCTCACCAAAGGTGACTGGAAGGTTAATGCTTCCTTCAGGTGTCACCACTTCGCCCCCGAAGCCAATGAGGGGAGTTGAGACTGGCTTGAGCAGGCTTCTGGTGAGTACCATTTTGTTGAAAGCCTTCAGGTAGAGAATATCAGCAGAGCTACCTGTATCCACCATAATACGATGAGTCAGATAGTTCGATACCTTTAACGTGACCACGATGGAGTCTTCATGAGGGAAGTGAATCCCTTCTGCATCTTCGAGGGAGAAAGAGATTGAAGGACGACCGGACTCTGATATATCGAGAGTTTGTTCCAACCAGTAGATATGCTAAGGCTTCTTGGATGCCTTACGGGTGTATGCTTTTCTTGAAGCTTGGGAATCTCCTCCGCAAGCTGGTCCACCGACGATGGTCCGAATCTCCCTAGTAGGTTCAGCATTTTCTTGTGATGTATGTCGATGAGGTGATTTCTTCTGCTGTGGCGGGGCCTCCCCCCCTTCTAGGTGAACGACCTTGTCGGACAACATAATCTTGAAGGTGACCTTTTCAAATAAGAGCTTCGATGTGATCATGCAGAGATATGCAGTCTTGGGTGTTGTGCCCATCATCTTTGTGAAAATAACAAAACTTGCTCTTATCTCTTTTCTCAGGATCAGATTTGATCTTTGCGGGCCACTTTACATATGGTTTATGCTTGATCTCCATTAGCACTTTTTCCGGAGGCCGATTGAGGGGGGTGTAGTTATGGTACTTACCAGAGTAGACTTTCTTGGGAGAGCGGTCTCGCCTATCGTGCCGATATTTCTTATCCGAAGGAGAGATTTCCTCAGGCTTGCGCTTCTTGCCCTGTATACCATGACGCGCTAAAGCAACTTCTTCTGCGTTGATATACTTCTGAGCTTTAGTTTAGAATTCTGTCATGGTTTTAGGAGGATTCTTGTCCAAAGCGAATCTGAATTTTTTGCTTTTGATCCCAGCTATTAGGGCGGTGAGGCCTTTCTCTTTGGTATAACCTTCAGTTTCAATGGCTTCGGCAGTGAACCATACTGTAAACTCCTTTATCGTTTCCCCATGCTGCTGTTTCAAATCCATTAGGTGAGATGCTGGTTTTTTGGTGCGGATGCTTCCCATGAATTAGGAGAGGAACAGCTCCGATAGCTGTGAAAAGGACCCGATGGATCGAGGTTTCAACCCACGAAACCACGTGCGAGCTGCCTCCTTTAAGGTTAGAGAAAAAGCTCTACACATGATTTCCGAACCATGTCCTTCCAGCTCCATAAGAGACCTATACGTTTCCAGATGCTCAAGAGGATTGCCAGTACCCGTATATGGAGTGATGATGGGCGTACGATACTTTCTAGGTAAAGGTGCTTCCATGACCTCACAGGTGAAAGGAGACTCGGATCGATGTATTGATGCCACCAAGGCAGATGGTCGATTCGCCTGATATCGTTGCTCCATATCATCAAAACGATCATGGATTCTCTCGAGGTCTCCTTCCCATGGTAAAGTATAACCTGACGTTTCGACCATGGACCCATGAGATTGCTGTTGGCGGGAAGCATTGGAATGTATGGAATGTGGGGATAGCGCAGGGGGTTGGTTGCTGATTGGCATTCGGTTTGATGGAGGATGATTTGGTTGGACCTGTGGTTCATCCACAAAGTGTCTGGAAGCCATCGGTATGGGCTGCGCCGGCAACCCTCCGGAAGGTAGCTTCTGAGGCTCCAGGAAATGCCGATCAAGCTGGTTAGACAAGGCTTGAAATCCAGTGTTGAGGGTTAGGAGTGTGTTTCCGAGGAAACGCATGACATCTTCTTGACTTCCAGGAGTCTCAAATAACGGGTTTTGTGATGGCACGCTAGGATCTCCTTGAGGGATGCCCGTCGAAGTGGCTTGAGGGATGGGCACCGGTTTTGTAACGTCAGGTGGAGATAATGTCTGCCTTGAAGTGGAAGGATGAACTGTCTTTTTTGGAGGCATCGTGTTCGATGGTGGGAGCGGCTAACTTTGGTGATCAAATTGCGTTCCCACAGACGGCGCCAATCTGTTTACGTCATATTTTGTGACAGAGTCCTCCGAACATTCACCTTCCTTGCTAACGATTTTCTCCTGACCTGAAAATAGACAAAGATAAGCTATGGGTGGCCGGCGTCTAGCCGTCGGCCCTCCGATGCTTAAGTTAGATAGGGTAGGACTGAAAGAGAACTAATAGATGATCGGGCTTTAGAGATTGAGTATTGTGTACCTTCTTATTGATGAAACCATCCATTTATATAGATCCGAATGTCCCACTCTGTGACGTAAGATCTCGAGATCACTACAGATTCCATGGGATAAGGTGTTTATCCTGCTTATCCTTAGATAACGGAATAGTCTAATCCAATTACTCATCTGGTTAATTACGTTCCTTGATAGTGATCCCTTGAGATACGGAGCCGCGGGCGAAGATAAGCCCAAAACCGGCCTATACAGGCTGCTGGTACTATAGGCTAAGGGACGTCATCACTAAAGTTCAATAATCAAAGCTGTTCGCATGTCGGGAGCTGCTCGCGAGCCGGGCTGCTTGCACATTGAAATGTGGCGCCTTCTAACTACCACGAGAAGGGCTGCTCGCAGGTCGGTAGGTATGTTCGGCGCCTTCAATATTCGATTATCGACCATAAGGGCTCGATGACTTGGTAATTGTGCGCCGTATTTTCTAAATATGCGAGACTTGACCAGATGATCTCAAGAGTCGAATATTGTTATAAAGCTGCTCGTAGAATCAGGACCTCGCAAGAATATTCACTCACCTCTATTTTGAGTATAACAATAAGAATAGTAAGGATCCCACAAACATATATCCTTCAGCTGGTGGATGGAGAATCGAAATTTGTGGTTTAAAAAATAAACATATCTAGATTATGAAAATCGAGCTTGCCATTGGTATTTCATTTCAAGGAGGAAGTCGTGACATTTATGAGAGAAAAGGGCTCCACCAACAGATGACTTAATCAGGATAGATCGAAGAAGTCCATCAACAGTCATCACAAACATGGGCATTTGAATTCGTATAATAGAGATTCTAGCTCATTTGTGGTGTCGCTCAATAATCAAATAGTTGGCATTAAGATTTGAGAAAGCGGTAAAATTTGAAGAACAAACTAAAAACAAGTCATAATGTTCACTCAAGCTAAGATCAGCCCTCACCCTATCACTGTGTAAGGCTCTAGAAATGGAGGTGGATGGACTTTCTTTCTCGATCTATGTAACCTTTGATCTAATTTTAATGAATTGGTTAGGAGAATTCTCATCCTTGAACCAACCCCCACAGTCCAGGTTGTAGCTGAGCATAAAAGAATAAGTGAAAATGACATTTAGTCAGCATGGAGATCAGGCCTCTAGTGCAGAACAAGGACGCAAAAGAGGTATTTTAAAAATTATCGATGGGGGATGAACCCTCCAGAGATGTCCAACAAATAACCTCAACAGTAGGGATGAGAAAATATAATGAAAGTAAATCTACACAATTAGCATGATGAAAAAAGAGGAAAAGGCAAGTGGAATATGAGCTATCTAAAGAAAAAGTGATCTAATACCATCTAATGTTAAGGTATGTGGCTCGAGCAACATGTTCTCATTCCTCATAAGAGAGGAGTAGAACAGGTAATAAAAATGGTACCCTTATCAACAATGGAGAAATGATAAAGATAAGAAAACAATAGGGACCATTGAAGGTAGAAAAGAATAAAGATCAAGGAAAGACACCAAGGCATCAAGCAGCTCCATAGAATGGAAAATAGAGGCCTCAGAAAGAAGAGTAGAAGACATCCTCCATCTGTTAGAAAAAATGACTAATAGAGAGCAATAGACTGTTTAGGGAGCAACTTCAACAACCAGTAGCAACAGAAGAAATTTAACTCTAAATAGTTACAACTAAAAAGAAATAAAGAAAAGAAAATAATTAGATGAACTTAATTGGTTAACGGTGAGCTACAAAAATTGTGCAATAGGTCAAGGGAAGAGATTGAAAGTGCATCAGACATTGGAGAAGAAACCACGAATTTCAAAGACACGACATGTCAATTTCAATAAACCAATTATCTATGTGAAAATCCAATCTTATTGATGGACCTTCAAGAAAAGGGAAAGCTAAAGTAACTCAAATCTTTTCACTCAATTAGAAAACCAAGAGAAAATTGGAGAAGGAAGAAGAAAGAAAATGCAATTCAAGAAAAATGAAAGGAACTCTTGGCGAAAATGAGAGAGTCAAGCAAGGCAAATAGGTAAAGAGTTATGTAATCAGAATGGGTTTTTAATGATTAGCATCTTGTTTTAGAATGCTAAAGGAGCATGTAACATGATTATAGTGAGATAAGTATGTAATATCATCGAAAATATAATGTATGTTTCTCCTGATACAGGAACCTATGATAGATATGATAAGAAATTAACTTTAGTAAGGAAGTTGAGATTTGATAAAACTACGGAGTAATTATAACCTGAAAAAAATATGGTGATGCATGAGAATTTAATCTGAGTCTGAAGCATTAAATGTTGAGGTGTGGAGCCAATCACACCATTCTGCCAACCGGAGGTGGTCGGGCACCCGATAGTCAGTGGACCAGGTGCTAGGTGACCAGGGCGGGCGCCCGACCTGGTTTAGTAGGATGCCCGAAATTCAGGCAATTTTCCATCGAGATCGCTGGACACATTTTGTATTGGGCGGGCGCCCAACCAAGCCTGACCGAGCGCCCGACCAGACGCAAACAGTTTCGTGGAGTTTCTTATTTTGAGTCCTACTTTCGAGTTTTACTATATAAATGGGGTGTAATTCAGGATTAAGGTACGGGATTAGGGTTTCTATACATCCAATGTGAGAAAAGGTGAAGAGGTTAGCAAAAAGGGCCATCTCTGTGCATGGGAGCATCGGAGAAGGTGAGTAGATTCATTGCAACCTCATTTTCTTCATAGTGAAACTTTGCACTCGTGGTTTTTTACCCTTGTTAGGGTTTTTCCACGTAAATTATGTCTTGTAGTTTGTTGTTTTGTTTCAATTTCGCTTCTAATTGTTATTTCTTCTTGTTTATGATTTGTGGGTGAGACCAGAGATTGTATCTCGTTTCACCGGCGTTGTTGGCGTGCTGCGCAACAACTGGTATCAAAGCTATTAATTTAGTTCAAGTTGGAACGAAAATGAAAAAAGGGAAGACACGAATTGAGAACTTTGATGGTTCAAACTTTGCCTTCTGAAAGATGCAGATAGAGGATTATCTGTATCAGAATGACCTCTATGTTCTTTCGGAAGGAAGAGAGAAGAAACCAGAGAAGATGACAGATGATGAAAGGTCTTTAGTGAATTGAAAGGCTTTAGAAACAATCCAACTCTCTTTGTCTAAGAGCGTCGCCTTCAATATATCCAAGGTGAAAACTACAAAAGAATTAATGCAAGCTCTAGCTACGATGTATGAGAAACCCTCAGAATCCAACAAGGTTCATCTCATGAAATGACTATTCAACATGAGGCGTGGCTGAACACTTAAATGAGTTCAATACAGTCACGAGCCAATTGGAATCCGTTGGCATCACTTTTGACGATGAGGTCAGGGCGTTATTGATCTTGCCCAATTTGTCAGACAGTTGGATGGTTTGGTGATTGCCGTGAGCAATTTCTTAGGAACGACAAAGTTTAAATTCGATGATCTGGCGGGTCTAATTCTCAGCGAAGAATCTAGAAGGAAGGCATAAAAAATTTCAGGGGATTTTGGGAATACTCTAAACGTTAAGGGAAGAGGAAGAATGTTGAACAAAGGTGGCAATATACACGGGCATTCTAAGTCGAGGAAGAAGTCCAATGGACCGAAAGACAAGAACTGGCATTGGCATTGAGGTAAGAAGGGGCATATGAAATGTGATTACAGGGTGCTTAAGAAATAAGAAGGAAGCTCTCAATGTAGAAATGATTCAGTAAATCTTTATGAGGAGAGTGACATAGAGGCGTTGATCTTGTCTCTTGATGCGTGGAATGAGTCTTAGGTTATAGACTCGGGTGCTTCGTTTCATGCTACTTCGTCAAAGGAAGTTCTTTATTATTATATGTCAGGTGACTTCAGGAGAATCTACCTGGGTGATGATGAGCCGTGCAGTATTGTTGGTAAGGGAGACATTCACATAAGTCAGAAAGACGAAACGTTTTTGAAGTTGAAGGATATCAGACATGTATCGAGTTTGAGAAGGAACTTGATCTCAGTGAGGCAGTTGGTCGATACTGGATATGTAACAACATTCAGTAGTAATTCCTAGAAGGTCACAAAATGTGCCTTGGTAATATCTCGAGGCAAGAAGGAAGGTACTTTGTATGTGACTTCTGCATCATATAGTTCACTTGTAGTCGCATCCACTGAAGTAAATAGGCAGTTATGGCATCAGAGGTTGAGACATATGAGTGAGAAAGTGATGAAAGTGCTATTATCAAAAGGGAAGCTACTAGGGTTGAAATCTATCGACTTGAAATTCTACGAGGACTGCGTGTATGGCAAGCAGAAGAGAGTAAGCTTCAAGAAAATAGGACGATCTCCAATGACGCATCTGTTGGAGCTTGTACACAATGATGTGTGGGGACCGGCATAGGTGTCATCTCTTGATGGATCACGTTATTTTGTTTCTTTCATTGATGATGCGAGTAGGAAACTATGGGTCTATTTCTTAAAACATAAATCTAAAGTGTTTGATGTATTTAAGAAGTGAAAAGTACTAGTAGAAAAGGAGACAGGTAAAACTGTAAAGTGTCTCAGATCTGATAATGGGGGAGAGTACTGTGATAAGAGGTTTGAGGGGTATTGTGCAGCACATGAAATCAAACATTAAAAAATGATTTTAGGAACACCGCAGCAAAATGGTATGGCTGAGCGCATTAACAGAACCATTCTTGAGCGCGCCAGAAGCATGAGGTTGCATGTAGGCTTGTCCAAGATGTTTTAGGGCAGATGCTGTGAATACTAGCGAATATCTCATCAATAGAAGTCCCTCAGCACCATTGGATGGTGGGTTACCAGAGGAAACGTAGACTGGGAAAAAAAGTGAGCCTTACACATCTCAAAGTGTTTGGCTATACTTCATATGTTCACATTGATGCAGAGCATAGAAACAAGGTGGATCCGAAGTCCAGGAGGTGTATGTTTATAGACTACGAGCAGCATGATTTTAGCTACCGGTTTTGGGATACAGAGAACCGAAAAATCATCAGAAGCAAGGACGTAGTCTTCAATGAGAAAGTGATACATAAGGACAGTTTACAGCAAAAATAGAATAAGGTTGATGAGAAAGAATTTGTAAAGTTGGAAAAGCTACTGGACACAAGTGTTACAGTGCCACAGGATGAGGCAAAGCCACAGACACCGATTGTGAGGAGGTCTACTTGGGAGAGGAGACTTAAGGTCCGATACTCACCCTCCTTACATTATCTACTATTGACAGACAATGGTGAATCAAAGTGTTTTGAAGAGGCATTACAGTTAGATACACGGGTTAAGTGGGAGCAGGCTATGGATGATGAGATGGACTCTCTTGAGTCCAATCATACGTTGGAGCTCATCACTCTACCTAAGGGTAAGAAAGCTCTTCATAACTGTAAGACCCGTACCCTAAATTGCCCTCCGTACGTTTAGTTTTTGGTACCGGTACGTCCCAGAGGACCAGATTAGCGAGCCTTGATCGCGACCCTATTTTAGTACCGCATCGACCCAAGACCTATACCCCGGTGACCGCGTAGGCGCTGCGATTCCAACGCCGCGCGGCACGCCCCATTGCGATACCCGGTGTGAAAGTTGCGATCATTTGCGCAATCCGAGGTGGGCCACGCAACGCTCGTGTGGCATGGGCCCCACTTGCACAAATCCCAAGAATATGTCAAATCAATCAAATCAATCACCATCACCCTCATCCATACTCCTCTCATCACCCTAGTCTACACACACCATACCCACCCCATCACTCTCTCACCTCCAAAGTCAACCTAAGCCCATACCTCCCATGCCTCTCCCATGCTAGCCATCATCACTACATTCCTAAGAAACCCCCCCCCCTCTCAAACAACCCAAGCTTTCCCAAGCATGACTCGCCCATAGTAATTCCAAGTTAGAGAGAGAGAGAGAGAGTAAGAGAAGGAGAGACATAGAAAGAGAAAGAGGGAGATCAAGAGAGAGATTTGGAGGGAGATTAAGGATTTGAAGGTAGATGTTATAGGCAAAATGGTGGAGATAAGATTTCACGCAGAAGTGCCCATTTGACTCTCGAGATCATCTGATCAAGAGTCGCAGAACGGGTAAATGCGGAGTGCCGGTTCGACTCTCGAGATCATAAGCTCGGGAGTCGTAGAATGGATAAGTACGGGACGTCCATTCGACTCTCGAGATCGTCTGATCGAGAGTCGAATATTGGATAAGTGTGGGACACCCACTCGGCTCTCGAGCTCACCTGATCAGGAGTCGCAGATTGAAAAATACGGAGCAGCTATTCGCAAGTCTCGAGTTCTCATAACCGATAGTCAAATACGGCAAAGCTCGATCCGCGAGCAGACCTTCTCACAAGTCGTTGAAAGACGTTACATCTAAGTGAGCGAGTACTTGGACTCGTGACCACATTCCAACATGCGAGCAGCTTTCCTGCGGCAACATCTCTTGGCCTTCAGTACCAGCACCCGATTCCCGTCGAGCAGCTTGTCCAATCCCTCTACGACACCAAGCAGGGCTACACCCAGTTCGGTAGTTTCTGTCCCGTCAGCGTCTCCTTCCTTTTCGCCGGTTATCACTCCAACTACGGTTTCCATGTGTAATCAGCGCTACTATTACGCTTACCAGCAGCCTGTATAGGGCGATTTTGGGCTTATCTTCCCCGCTGATTCCGGATCTCAAGGGATTGCTATCAAGAGACGTGATTGCCAAAGTAAGTAATTTGGTTAGATCTCATCATTAAGGGTAAGGATCTTATCCCACGAAATCAGCAGAATCTCGTATCGTACTCGAGATCAGCGGGATCTCGATACAGATTGAATCGCTTCGGATCTATATAAAGGGATGACTCCATTAAGAGGAAGGGACACATAACATTCAATCTCTATCCCGTTTTGCTTGGCTACTCTTCTTCTTGCTTTGGCCTGACTTAAGCATCGGAGGGCTAACGGCTGGATCCCAGCCACCCTTAGTTGCTATCTGTCTTCTTTCAGGTCTGGTGGAGGAAATCCTTGTTGGAGTGAAGGAGAACAACCGGAGGATCTCGTTACAAAATCTGACATTAACAGTTTGGCACCGTCTGTGGGAACGACTTGATCGTCAAAATCAATCGTTCTAACCATCGATCAAAATCCTCAAAATCCTTCGGCGATGCCTCCTAAAAAGGCCGTTCATCCTTCAACTTCAAGGCAGCCACCACCTCCGCCCGATGAGACGGAATATGCACCTGCCCTTCCACCTGATCCGACGAACATCCCTCAAGGAGCCCCGAATATGCCGTCAACAAACCCATTACTGGAGGTTTATGGAAATCAAGACGATGTCTTACGTTTCCTCGGAAACACCCTTCTGACTCTAAATGCCGGAGTTCAAGCGTTGTCAAATCGGCTTGATCAGCATTTCCCCGAACCTCAGAGACAAGCCTCCGAAGGGTTACCACCGCAGCCCATACCAGTGGCATCTAGACATTCTATGGATGAACCACAGGTCCCACCACTTGGCAGCCATCCCCCTGTACCGTTTCCACATTCTATACATTCTAGTTCGTCTCGACAACCTCAACCGCAGGGCTCCACCGCCGAAACATCAAGCTATACCCTACCATGGGAAGGAGATCTCAAAAGAATCCATGATCGATTTGATGTCATGGAACTGCGATACCAGGCGAATCGGCCATCTGCCGTCATGATGGCGATACATCAATCCGAGTCCCCTTTCACCAGCGAGGTTATGGAAGCCCCGTTACCTAGAAAGTATCGAACGCCTGTTATCACCCCGTATGCAGGTAGTGGCGACCCTCTTGAACATCTGGAAACATACAGGTCCCTCATGGAGTTGGAGGGACATGGTTCAGAAATCATGTGTAGGGCTTTTCCCTTAACATTGAAGGAAGCGGCTCGTACGTGGTTCCGGGGGTTAAAGCCTCATTCCATCAGTTCCTTTTCCCAGTTATCGGAGATATTCCTTTCTCAGTTCATGGGAAGCATTCGCATTAAGAAGCCAGCCTCCCATCTGATGAATCTGAAACAGCAGCATGGGGAAACAATAAAGGAGTTCACAGTACGGTTCACTGCCGAAGCCGTCCAAACTGAGGGTTACACTGAAGAAAAGGGTCTTACAGCTCTCATTGCCGGAATAACGAGCGAGAAATTCAGGTTTGCCTTAGATAAAAGCCCTCCGAAAACTATGGCAGAGTTCCAAGCAAAAGCTCAGAAATATATCAATGCAGAAGAAGTCGCGTTGACACGCCATGGAGTACAAAGTAAGAAACGCAAACCAGAAGGAACCTCTTCTACAGATAAGAGATATCGTCATGATCAGCCCGATCGTTCTCCCAAGAAGCCTTACTCTGGTAAATACCATAACTACACCCCTCTTAATCGGTCTCATGAAAAAGTTCTAATGGAGATTAAACACAAGCCATATGTAAAGTGGCCCGCAAAGATCAAATCCGATCCTGAGAAGAGAGACAAGAGCAAGTTCTATTACTTCCACAAAGATCACGGGCATAGGACCCAGGACTGCATCTCTCTACGAGACCATATCGAAGCCCTTATTCGAAAAGGCCATCTCCAGGATTATGTTGCTCGTAAAAATCGATCACCAGAAAGGGCGAAGACCTCATCTCGCCAAAAGGAACCGCCTCATCATCAAACCGACCAAGAGGACGCTGAGCCCACGGGAGAAATTCGCACCATCGTTGGGGGACCAGCTTGTGGGGGTGACTCTCAAGCTTCAAGAAAAGCATACGCTCGAAAGGCGTCCAAAGAACCCCAGCAAATCTATTGGCTAGAACAGATGTCCAGCTCATCAAAAGCGAGCCATCCTCCGATTTCTTTCACCCTCGAAGATACAGCGGGAATTCACTTCCCTCATGAAGACTCCATCGTAGTCACATTGAAGGTATCGAATTATCTAACTCATCGAATTATGGTGGATACAGGTAGCTCAGCCGACATTCTATACTTAGAGGCTTTCAACAAAATGGCACTTGCCAGAAGCCTCCTCAAGCCAGTATCGACCCCCCTTGTCGGCTTTGGAGGAGAGGTAGTAACACCTGAAGGAAGTATCGATCTCCCAGTCACTTTTGGAGAGAGTCCAGCGAAGACCACCATCTTCGTAAACTTCCTCGTGGTGGACCGAAAATCAGCATATAACGCCATTTTGGGACGGCCATCTTTAACTAAGATTGGGGCAGCCTTACACCCTTCATATCTGTGTGTTAAATTTCCTACCCCAAATGGTATCGGGGTCGTGCGAGGAAGTCAACAGGAGGCACGGTCTTGCTACCAGATAGCCCTCCAAGATCGAAAGAAGGCTCAAGCGACACCCGTCATGGAGATAGCTCAAGGTTCACCCGACGTTCCCTCCACCACCTCGTTAGATCCGAGAGAAAATGCTCTGAAGTCAGGAACTCCGGGGGAGGAAACAGTGGCGATCCACCTGACCGAAGACGACCCGTCTAAGATCGTGTACATCGGGTCCTCCTTAACCAGTGCCCACCGTGAAGATTTGATCTGTTTCCTCACTGAATACCAGGACGTGTTTGCTTGGTCTCATAAAGATATGCCAGGCATCGATCCCAATGTCATCGCACATCGTCTCAATATTGACCCGAAGCATAAACCTGTACATCAGCGCCGACGTGCCTTTACTGCAGAAAGACAAATGGCAATCAAAACTGAAGTTAAGAAGCTGCTCGCGGCTAATTTCATAAAAGAAGTTGACTACCCAAAGTAGGTCGCGAACGTAGTTCTCGTCCGAAAGCTAATGGCAAATGGAGGATGTGCATCGACTATTCAGACTTGAACAAAGCATGTCCCAAAGATAGCTTCCCGACACCGTGGATCGACCAGTTGGTCGACTCAACAGCTGGACATGCTCTCCTCAGCTTTATGGACGCTTATTCTGGTTACAACCAGATTATGATGCATCCACCTGATAGCCAACATACTGCCTTCATCACGGATCGAGGACTATATTGCTACCAGGTAATGCTGTTCGGTCTTAAAAATGCAGGGGCCACTTATCAACGTCTTGTCAACAAAATATTCGCTGCTCAAATCGGTAGGAATATGGAAGTTTATGTTGACAATATGCTCGTGAAAAGCATCGTTGAAGATGACCACATTTCTGATCTTCGAGAAGCCTTTGATCTGATGAGGAAGTATCAAATGAAATTAAACCCAGAAAAATGCGCGTTTGGAGTGTCTGCAGGGAAATTTCTTGGGTTCATGGTTGGCCAGCGTGGAATTGAGGCAAATCCTGAAAAGATTAAAGCATTGATAGAGATGAAATCCCCCGTTACTCTGAAGGACGTCCAGCGTCTGGCTGGTCGCATCGCATCATTGAACAGGTTCATCTCGCGAGCATCTGACAAGTGCTTGCCCTTCTTCAAACTCCTTCGTGCAATGCCCAAGTCTGATTGGAAGTGGACACCTCAGTGTGAAGAAGCTTTTCAACAACTGAAGCAATACATGAGCGCTCCCCCCATTTTATCTAAACCTGTAGCACATGAGCAACTCATTCTTTATCTCTCTGTGTCCACTACGGCCGTTAGCGCCGCTTTAATAAGAGAAGATTCTGGGGTACAGAGGCCCGTTTATTATGTTAGTCGAGCAATGGTTGATGCAGAAACTCGGTATTCTGATATGGAGAAATTGGCCCTAGCCTTAGTCACGGCAGCTCGAAAACTGCGACCATACTTTCAAGCCTATACTATTCTAGTACCAACAAATCATCCACTACGGCAAATCCTTCAAAAACCTGAAGCTTCCGGGCGCTTGACTAAATGGGCGGTCGAGATCAGTGAGCATGATATCTCATTCTGTCCTAGGACCGCAGTCAAGGGTCAGGCCGTGGCTGACTTCATCGCTGAATTTACATATTCTTCTGAAGATAATATCATGACCAGCGATCAGCCTCCTTGGTCACTCTTCGTGGACGGGTCGTCGCGGGCCACTGGCAGCGGAGCAGGCCTGATTTTAGTGGCTCCCGACGGGTCACATTTTCAATATGCTCTGCGTTTCGAATCACGCGTCTCTAATAATGAAGCAGAATATGAGGCCCTGATTGTTGGCCTCGAACTGGCCATTGTCCTCGCAGTCCAGAATTTGATAATTCATAGCGACTCCCAGCTCATTGTCAACCAAGTTCTTGGTGAATTCGAAGCCAAAGAAGAAAGAATGGCCTTATACAAGTCTCGTGTCCTCATCCTGCTCGCCAAACTAAAGACTTATAAAATAATTCATATTCCTCGCGAGCAGAACCAACTTGCCGATTCCTTGGCAAAGCTCGCTTCTGCACCAGAATCGGAGTTATCACATTCGATCCTCATCGAGCACCGTCAGAACTTGAGTATCGACCAAGTGAATCTTGAGCATGTAACATCGATACAATCATCCTCATGTTGGATGGATCCTATCATCCTTTATCTCCGAGACGGATGCCTGCCAGAGGACAAGAAAGCTACAAGGCAAATTCGTCTTCGGGCTGCCAGGTATACTCTACAAGACGGAATATTGTTGCGCAAAAGCTTTTCCATGCCTTATTTGAGGTGTCTTCATCCAGAAGAAGCACTTCGTGTTCTAGACGAAGTACACTAGGGGGCATGTGGTAACCATCCCAGGGGGCGATCCCTAGCATATAAAGCGATGAGGCAAGGATATTATTGGCCCACTATGAAAGCAGACGCCATCGAATTTTCTAAAAAATGCGACAAGTGTCAACGATATCTACCTATACCTCATGTACCGTCCGAGCGGATGACCCCAGTTGATAGCCCTTGGCCTTTTGCTCAGTGGGGGATCGATATCATCGGGCCCTTACCCATGGGAAATGGACAGAATAGGTTCGCGATCGTGGCGGTTGATTATTTCACCAAATGGGCCGAGGCAGAACCATTAGCCAAGATTACTGAGAAACAAACTACTAAGTTTATATGGAGAAATATCATATGCAGTTTTGGACTTCCTCATACTATAATTACCGATAACGGAACGCAGTTCGACAACGCAGCCTTTGATGAATTTTGTGAAAAATGGAAGATACGTAATCTCCGCACTTCTCCATATCATCCTCAGGTGAATGGGCAGGTCGAGGCAGTGAATAAGATCATAAAGCACCATTTAAAGACCAAGCTAGGTGAATGTAAAGAGGTGTGGCCAGAACTTCTGCCAGAGGTATTATGGGCTTATAGAACCACGGCTTGTACATCAACAGGTGAAACTCCTTTCTCCTTAGCATTTGGTGTTGACGCAGTGGTACCAGTGGAAATTCAAGTGCCCTCGTATCGGATCGAGCAGTATGACCCCGTAAGTAATCAGGAAAACCTCCGACTTCATCTCGATCTCTTGGAAAAGCGAAGAAATGCTTCCCAAATACGAGTGGCAGCATATCAACAACGTATTGCTCGTTATCGAAATGCTAGGGTTCGGCCTAGATCCTTCCAACCCGGAGATTTGGTACTAAGGCAAAATCTCGGAGTTCCTGCTCATTCATTGGATCCAAATTGGGAAGGCCCAGTATCGAGTTATTAGGGTTGTACGACCCGGTACTTATTATCTTGAAGACATGCAAGGGAAGCCCGTACGTCGCCCTTGGCAAGTGGAGCATTTGCTACGATACTACCCCTAGATTCAATGTAGTTTATTACAACATTTTATGAATAAAGTGAAGGATATCTTTTGGTCGCTACTCCATTTGCATGGACCTGAATAGCCCTGAAGAGAATGCATACACATCCTCTTGGCCAATTGCCTACCCTTGGTAGGACTGAAATCATTACCAGTTGGTTGCTTCTCCATTCTATGGATTAAAAATAGCCCCGAAGAGAGCATACGTGATCTCTTGACCAACCTTCTGCCCTTGGTAGAATCAAAATCTCAATCGATAGATCAGTCTATCTCAACGTGGACACGGTCACACGACCCCCGGATTGAGTCTAATTCATTTTCTCATGAGTTAGTTGCTCGCGATTGATGAAAGGGATCGCACTTCCAGAATGCGAGCATCGCAGCTCGTCTCAAGTTATGGGGTCGTACACCCTAAATGCGAGCAGCGCAGTTCGTGTTCGAATTAAGGGGTCGCATCCTCTGATGAGTCAACATGAGACCAACACAAAGCACAAATGAAAGATAAAGAGAAAACAGCAACAAAACAGTAACACTTCCAAAAATATCTTTTCATTGATGTTTAAACGATTACAGATACATGATCGCGAGTACAAGAGAGAAGAAAATAAAGGAAATCAATCACTTGGAGGAGGAGCCATGCTCTCGACTTCAGGGCCCGTTTCAGGAGCCCCTCCAGCCTGCGTGACTTCAGTCACCTCGTTCTCGGCAGCAGCTTGCTCTTCTGCAGCTATGATGGTCGCGACTCGACCGAATTCCCCCGTATCGAAGGATGGGATCATTCGTTGCACTACTCTTAGTGCAAAGTCTCGACCAGCATCATATGACTCATATCGTTCATCGTCATATAGCTGCGAAGTCCGAAACTCGGAGATTGCCCGAGGACCTTCCTCCTAGAGCATTTTTACAAGGGCGACTTTCTCCTCGTCCCAATGGATCGAGTCGTCCTTAAGCTGTGCAAGAGCGGAGCGCTCTTTCTCCAAGCTCTCGTTGGCTTCCTTGAGCTGCGACCTGGTCTCCGCAAGCCGCTCCTCCAATGAGATCTTGTCTTGACGAAAGATCTCCTTCTCTCTCTCCGCCCTCTCCTTCAAGTCGGCGGTCTTCGCGAACTTAGTGTCCAAAGCTTGATACCTTTCGGTCAACGCTTGGACTTTCTCTATGAGGATTTTTATCTCCTCATCTCTCTTGGAGATCACTGCCTCACGGGACTTGAGGAGTTGATCTCGTCCCTGGACCGCCTTCTCCAAAGCGATCCTCTTCTCATCTGCCTCATCTATTACGCGGCGAGCGGCGACGATGTCTCGCTTCGTCCGCAAGATGAGGTCCAATCCCTGCAAACAAAAAAGAGGGGTGAGAAAAAATACTTAAGAAACCCCAAAATAATAAAGTTTGGGCTAGGCGGTTCTACCTGAGCCATCCTTATCCCTGCCTCAAGGAAGAGGCTCTCGGGGCTTGGCTCGGGAAGAGAGCCGAAGGATTGGGGAGGGACGTTCTCAAATAAGAATTTACAGATGGGGTGGAGGTGGCGAGGAACAGAATATGTCCCACTGCCAGAAGGTTGGGCAACGATCAGCCCAGACGGCTCGCGAGGAGGGGCCATCGTCTCGCGAGCAGGAGCCATCTCTCGAGGCTCCGTTTGCTCACGAGCCTCTTCAGCTAGGGGGCAGCTGGACCCTGCCCCATCTGGGGAATTGTCAACGATATTAATCACTGGCGGCCCGGGTGCGACCACCAGTGAAGGAATAGCGGGCCCTGCTGGAGCCCCCGCCCTGCTCGCGAGAGGAGCAGGCTGATCGTTACCCTTTTCGATGGATGGGTGAGATGGACCGGCAGATGTTTTCTTCTGTCTCTTGGAGCTCGTGCCCTTCAGCCGGGGTAGCAGACCTCTCTTCTCTCCGACCTGCGTCATCTCGACTTCTCTTCTGGGTATTAAGCCCGCTGCTGCAAGACGTGAGGGAGACAAGCAAGTCTCGACGTGCCTATCACCAATAGGCACCTTGTACACCTTTACGATTTTTTCGTTGATCCCTCCTTTCAAATTCGGTTTTCTCAAGGCCGGGATACCTGCGAGCACAAACAAGGGTCAAATGGAGTAAAACCCTAAAACCCTAATTGAAGAAAAAGTGCACAATGCGGGATTGTGCCTACCTTCACAGAAAAAGCGGTTTACTCTTGGGCCCCTGGAAGAAGCAAATTCCCAGTTTTCGGATGCATAAAACCAGCGCTTCCTCCAGCCGGGATAATTCGATGAGGGCTTTCCCAACACGAAGTTATCCCGGTGCCAATAACACAGATAATACCAGCCTTCGCTGGAGGGTGCCTTCTTCAAGCGGAACATGCGGAGGAACTCATCAGCTGTAAGCTCCCCGTTCCCGGCTTGAGCCCAAAGGACGAATGAGCTTAGGACCACCCTCCATCCATTCACGATAAGTTTCCCGGGGGCAATCTTATAGTATCGAAGTACATCCCGGATGAAGGGATGGAGGGGAAGGCGAACCCCCAGAATGAGTTGATACTCATAGAAGGTCACACACCCTGGGGGAGGGGAGTCTGGCGTCTCTCCATCTCTGGGTAACCGGAGAGCGACTGAGTCAGGGATTGAAAATCTCTCCCGCAACTCCAACAGCCGGTTCTCCGATAGAATGGAGGGATATCCGGCCGCTGTATATTGACCTGCCGGAACCCTTGCGTTACTAGAAGCAGAGGATTCCGGGGTGGCATCTCCTAAAGGAACGGTACTCTCCTCAGAAGCCATGGGATATTTAAGAAGAAAAAGAAAGAAGAAATACCACAGTACAAAAGGAAAGAAAGAGCACCAAAGGAGATTGAGGAAGACACCAAGGAACTCCGGAGGAAGATGATTGAAAGGCAAAGGAGAATTCTGAAACTTCTGTGAAAATCAGAAGATATGGCGGACTCCGTATATTTATAGGCCATCATTCCGCCGTATATGGTAGCACGTGGCGATCTCTCGTTCGGCACAGCACTCGAGCAGGCACGCCCATTAAATACTTGGACACGTGGTGAGCGCCTCTTCATTTTCTGACTGCGGAAAGGCTGGCGCTCATTAATTCCAGCCTAATCATGTACGGCTTCTCAGTAAAGGCAAGAGGCAGCCGCGCATGACAGCAAGCTAAGTCCTTTCCTTAAGAATTCTTGGCGGCAAGGACTTGGGGGGCATCTGTTATAGGCAAAATGGTGGAGATAAGATTTCACGCAGAAGTGCCCATTTGACTCTCGAGATCATCTGATCAAGAGTCGCAGAACGGGTAAATGCGGAGTGCCGGTTTGACTCTCGAGATCGTAAGCTCGGGAGTCGTAGAATGGATAAGTACGGGACGTCCATTCGACTCTCGAGATCGTCTGATCGAGAGTCGAATATTGGATAAGTGTGGGACACCCACTCGGCTCTCGAGCTCACCTGATCAGGAGTCGCAGATTGAAAAATACGGAGCAGCTATTCGCAAGTCTCGAGTTCTCATAACCGATAGTCAAATACGGCAAAGCTCGATCCGCGAGCAGACCTTCTCACAAGTCGTTGAAAGACGTTACATCTAAGTGAGCGAGTACTTGGACTCGTGAACACATTCCAACATGCGAGCAGCTTTCCTGCGGCAACATCTCTTGGCCTTCAGTACCAGCACCCGATTCCCGTCGAGCAGCTTGTCCAATCCCTCTGCGACACCAAGCAGGGCTACACCCAGTTCGGTAGTTTCCGTCCCGTCAGCGTCTCCTTCCTTTTCGCCGGTTATCACTCCAACTACGGTTTCCATGTGTAATCAGCGCTACTATTACGCTTACCAGCAGCCTGTATAGGGCGATTTTGGGCTTATCTTCCCCGCTGATTCCGGATCTCAAGGGATTGATATCAAGAGACGTGATTGTCAAAGTAAGTAATTTGGTTAGATCTCGTCATTAAGGGTAAGGATCTTATCCCACGAAATCAGCAGAATCTCGTATCGTACTCGAGATCAGCGGGATCTCGATACAGATTGAATCGCTTCGGATCTATATAAAGGGATGACTCCATTAAGAGGAAGGGACACATAACATTCAATCTCTATCCCGTTTTGCTTGGCTACTCTTCTTCTTGCTTTGGCCTGACTTAAGCATCGGAGGGCTAACGGCTGGATCCCAGCCACCCTTAGTTGCTATCTGTCTTCTTTCAGGTCTGGTGGAGGAAATCCTTGTTGGAGTGAAGGAGAACAACCGGAGGATCTCGTTACAAAATCTGACATTAACAGTGGAGATTAAGCTTGGACGGCCCCAACCATCATCCGGACCGTCCGATCGACAACGCGACCCAATCCAACTGTTCATATTTCGAGGTGAGTGCAAGGGGAAACATCAACTCCCATTTTCTTGATTTCCTTTCAAATTTTGAGCCCACAAGTGGGCCATGCTGTGGGACAGCGTGCCCCGCACGCTGCCACAGTGTGGACCACCTTGTGTGGCCCACCATGATGCTTATTTTCCCATCTTTCCCCATTCTTTAGATCACAAAGATCTGGATGAAGGAAAAATACAAGGATTGTCTTGATCCAATGCTATTTTGGGCGGACCATGAGATAGCCCAGCTGATGGATGGAGTGGATCCTGCACGTGTGGACCCCGCTAGTCAAGACAAAAAAATATATATATATAAAGAAAATATATATATATATATATATGTATGCAAGATGGCCGCTGGACAGGCAACGTCCAAAGGACGCTGCTGCCCAGCAGCGCCTGACTGAAAGCCCCTTTGGGCGTTGACCGTGGGTCCCCACTTGTGGGACCCACCTTGATGCATGTATTTGATCCACGCCGTCCATCTGTTTCTACAACCCATTTTAGTTCTGGACACCAAAAATGAAGCAAATCCAGATCTCAGGTGGACCACACCATAGAAAACAGTGGAGATAAGGATGTCCACTGTCGAAACTTCTTGGGCCCACCGTGATGTTTGTGAATGTTTCTACCTATCCAATATTGGACTCTACGGGTTCTTCATGAGCTGAGGAACCTGATGAAGGGCGTGGATCATACCCATGTGGGCCCCACTTGTACAAAACAAAAGAAAAAACAAACAAAAAAAATACGTCATCCAGACGCTGGACGATCACAGCGTCAGGGACGCTGGAACCGTCCAGCGTCCGAATGGCCTGAATGGGGTCCCCATTCGTGGGACCCACCTTGATGTTTATGTTCAATCCATGCCGTCCATCTGTTTTCCCAAATCAATTTAGGGCCAGGGCCCAATTCTGATACAAATCCAAATCTTAAGCAGACCGCACCACATGAAACAGTGGAGATGATGAAGCCCACTGTCGAAACTTCTTGGGCCCACCATGATGTTTGTAGACCTCGTAACCTGCCCAATATTGGGCTCATTGGGTCCCCCATGAGCCAGGGAACCTGATAGACGGAGTAGATCACCCTTATGTGGGCCCCACTAAATCAAAATCAAAAGAAAAAGAAAAAGAAAAAAGAAAAAAAAACAAAAAGGAAGTGACACCCAACGGACGCGGATTACCTACTGACACGTTGAGTAGCTATCTTGCTACTGGAGTGACGTCATCAAACTGCTATGGCCCCCACCTGTTGTATGTGTTGTATCCACACCGTCCATCCATTTGGGGAGATCATTTTAGGGCATGATCTGAAGAATGAGACAGATCCAAATCTCAAGTGGACTCCACCTGAAAGAAAACAGTGAGGACAGTGACCCTACCGTTGAAACCTTCCTACGGCCCACCATGATGTTTATTTGAGATCCAACCTGTTCATAATTCCACACACGTGTGGAAGAGGGAAAACAAAATATCAGCTTGATCGAAAACTCAGTTGGGCCCACCTAGAATGTATGTGCCTTATCTATTACGTCCATATGTTGTTCCAGCTCATTTTAGTGGCTGAGCCCAAAATTTAAGCATATCCAAATGTCAAGTGGACCATGCCATGGGAAACAATGGGAATAATGATTTCCACCGTTGAAACCTTCCCAGGCCCTACAGTGATGTTTATTTGTCATTCAACCTGTTCATAAGATCACATGGATATGGATGAAGGAGAAAACAAAAATATCAGTTTGATTCAAAACTCTTGGGGCCCATTTGGGTGCCATGCTCCAAGCAGCGTTCTTTGGCACGCTGCCCAGCAGGTGGCCTACCCTGTGGGTCCCACCACGATGCATCTATTTTATCTATGCCGACCATCTATTTTTCCATATTATTTTAGGGCCGTGGGCCAGCATAATGAGGTAAATACAAACCTCAAGTGGACCACACCGTAGGAAACAGTGGCCATTGATGCCCACCATTGAAACTCCTCTTAAGGCTACTATGTTGTTTATTTTTTCCATCCAACCAAAGGCCATGGGGCCCATCTTGGGCTCCCACCTTGATAGATGTGTTGTATACATTGTTGTCCACCTTGGCCGAGGCGTGGGGCCCAATTTTGGATGGGCCACATGTAAAAAATAAGGGTGGTTGAACGCCTACCATTAGAAACTTTACAGGACCCATCTGTTATGTTTATTTGCCATTCTTCCTGTTCATAAGTCACCCAACCATGGGTGGGGCTCCACACGTGTGGTGTGCAGGCCCACCATGGTGTTTGGTTGCCATCTCTCTTGATTAGTGGGAAAGCACAAATATCGGGTTGATTCCAAACTGTTGGGGCCCATTGATGTATGTGGCTTCCCCACTCCTTTGTGCGGTTATCCCCAACCATGGGTCCACCTTGTTATGCATGTGTTCTATCCACGTCAGCCATTGGCCACTATGGTGCGATATGTATGCTGCCCATCGATTAGGACCGCCTTAATTTTGTGCTTGATCCAAACCATCCAAATGAATGGACCCTAGCATGTTATGTACAGGATGGCCTTGGGACCACCTTAGTGTGCGTGTTCGAATGACCGCGTTGTCCATCCCGTGGATCCACCTTGATGATTAGTTGTGTAAACCCTTATTGAAAGGTCATATAGATCTGGATGCATGGGAATCCCTAAAGTTCGCTCGATCCAAGTCATAAGACTACTTTCTTAAACTCACCCTGTTGAACTGTCTTGTCAATTCACTTTGTTAACTCACCATGTTGACCCGCCTTGTCAACCTGCCTTATTGACTCACCATGTTGATTGATCCTAGTAACTCAGCTTGTTGTATACTCATATGACTCACCCCTCCTACCCTTGTACCCAACTATTAAAGACCACCATATCGTGTATATCCCATCCACACCGTCCGTTTACCTTTAGGACGAGTGTGGGGCTCATCCTCGACGTTAGTATGTCATCTAGGCCATCCATTATATGGAGCCTATCTTATAGTATGAGGTTAGACCTGTGTTGAGCTCTTAATTGTGCATATTCTAACCCCAATTCATCACTCATTATGCACGGTTTACATGTTTAAAGGACTACTCTAATGCATGATCTGTGATTGTAGGAATAAGAGAGGATTTATCAAATGAAGGCTAAATAGAGCACTTTATAGACATTGAAGATCACAGAACCAAGTGCAAAAGGATGAAGAAGGAAGCAAAGGAGATAAAGAAAAGAAGGATGAAAAAGACACTGAAGATCGGTAGTCCAAAGCCTAGGACCGGTCGTCCGACCGGTCCTACTATTCAACAGAAGAGACCATGCTGCCCAAAGTTTGCTGGACTACCCACGACCGGCGACCAGTCGTCCACTACTCAGACCGGTCGTGTGACCGGTCCTTGAAATAAAATCTGAGTTCTGGAATTATGAAAAGTCACTGGACAATTTTTGCAGTTTTGAGACCGGTGTCGTGCGACCGGTCGTCCACAGGCTTAGACCGGTCGTGCGACCGGTCGTCAGCGTAACAGAGCTTGTGCGTGAAGCTCCGATTTTCTCTGAGCAATTGCGTAATTCCTTGCGCAATCTGGAATCTTCCGCGCCAATCTATAAAAGGGACTTCTCCTCTTCATACCAAGGCATGCTAGGACGTGGGGATTGCTTAGGAGACAGATTCTACTTCGAGCTTTCTTAATTTTCTTCCTGTTTTAGTAGTTTTTATGTTTTTGAGGCTTTTAGTTCAAGGATGTTAAAGATGAACTAAAACCTCTTAGCTAGGGCTAAGAGGTGAAGCTTTTGATTTGTTTTTGATGGATTAATGCAACCTAGGTTTCCTTTTTATGTTTTAATTGAAAATTTTAGTTCAATATGAGTTTGAATCAAGTACTAATTTGGTTTTAATTTAATCTCTTGATGACTCCGGGCTCATGTGATTCTTAGTGATTCTAAACTTAGTAGCTTATCTTGTGAGCATTGGTTATGCTTGTGTAGTTCATTGATCTATCATCGACTCTGGGCATGGTAGACCTTTTGATTGCCTTGTGTACAATGGCTTGATCTTCATGTGGGAACTCATTCAACTAAAGTTCTTATCTTTTGTTATAATCTGAAATAGCTGTTTGCTGATTGATTTTGATTTAATTAGAATTCTAATCATTAGCTATAATCAGGTCTAGTGACAGGATTTGATGAAAGCTATGGTTATGAATCTCAACTAGATTGGAAAGAGGCTTGGCCTACACAATTGAGTGTGGCCAAAGCTTAAGCATTATTGTGGGAATCAAATCAATGAATAAGCAACTGTTTAGATAATTGTTGATTGAACCGCTCTATATTCCGATCGGATAGAGATATGAATTCGATTCTGATTGAGTTATGAGAAACCTAGTTGTGTTGATGCATTGAAACTTATCAAAAGTGGATCCTTGGCGCTCTAGTGCCTTTTTAGATTAAAATTACTTTACTCATTCACTGTTTAAACCCAAATCACTATTTTCCAGCTTTAGTTCTTAATAGGTCTTAATTATTAGTTGTTTTGGATAAATTCTGAGAATAACCATTCATAAATCTCTGTGGGAACGATACTCGGTTTTTCCGAATTATTACTACTTCGCAACCCTACACTTGGGGAGTGAACAAGTTTTTGGCGCCGTTATCGGGGATTTCTATGCAGTATTTTTAGAATTTTCTGAGATAGCCTTTAGTTGAAATTATGTTAAGATAGGTTTAGGATTTGTTTTGCTTTCTAGGGTAGGTTTTCTTCTAAAATCATAATACTAACTTATTTTTGTTTTGATTTTGCAGGATTTTAACATAGATCTACAATTCAGGGATTTTTAGGAAGTTGAAGAAGAAGTAGGCATCTTAAATTCTCAAATCAGGTTTTATCATTTTAACCTTACTCTTCTTCTTCTCCTATTCATTCCTATCATATTCATCTCTTCTAGAGTGGGTGGAGACTCCTTTTTGGATCTCTGATAGGTAGGCCTTGTGCAACCTGGATTCCTATTGGTCGGCTCTGCCGTCTTGGATCACCTTGTGCTCAGATATTTCTCTTCTCACCTCTACTCCTCTTTCTTCTTTTTCTGCACTTTTCTCAAAAGACTCAAAGAATGGGTGGGGAGTTCTCTGAACCCCTATTGACCAGGAGAAATCAGTCTCTATCCTTGCTTCTGGCTCAGCCATTGCAAGACACCTTGTGCTTCAGTCTTAGAGAGGAGTAAAGGAAGGAAGGAAGAATTCTTTTGTGTTTCATTCTTTTAGGATTTGCATGCCACATTGAGCTCGGGATTCTAATAACCGACTCATTCGTGACGGAGTAATTGTTGAAGGGATTGATAGAGAGCCTCGTGTTAGAAAACGTCAAAATTTTTCTGAAATTACTAGAGAGATGGCTGAAAATCAACCAAATAAAGGGGCTACTCAACATCAAAATCAAGCCCAAAACTTTACTGAATTGGATGAGAATGAAGTGGGGGATGTACCTCAACCTAGAACTTTACGTGATTATTTACAACCAGCTAGGACGAGTACTCCCTCTTGCATAATTTTCCCTCACAATATGGGAAATATTGATTTTAAACCGGGGTTGATCCAACTTCTTCCCAGATTCCATGGACTCGACTCTGAAAGCGCTTATCTACACATTAAGGAGTTTGAAGAGGTTATTGCCACAATAAACTTTGACAATGTAACCAAGGACACTGTAAAACTCAAATTATTCCCTTTTTCCTTGAAAGAGAAGGCTAAATCGTGGCTGCATTCCTTAAGGCCAAGGTCTATTGGGACATGGGCTAAGATGACTCGAGAGTTTCTTAAAAAATTCTTCCCTACTCATCGAACCAATGCACTAAGAAGGGCCATAATGAACTTCGCCCAAAAAGAAGATGAAACCTTTTTCCAATGTTGGGAAAGGTATAATGAGCTACTAAACGTATGCCCACATCATGGCTATGAACGGTGGAGGTTGATTAGTTTCTTCTATGATGAATTAAACTCAACCATGCGCCAATTTGTGGAGATGATGTGCAATGGGGAGTTCATGAATAAGGAAACGGAGGAAGCTTGGGACTATTTTAACATGTTGGCTGAAAACACACAATCATGGGATACATCTAAGCCGACAATTTCAAAACAACCCCAAGCCAAGGAAAAGGGAGAAATTTACGTTTTAAATGAGAAAGATGATCTAGGTACTAGAGTGGCTAATCTCACACGAAAGGTCGAGGAGATGGAATTAAGGAAAGTGGATAGAACCCAACAAAGGGGGACTGTTGAAACTATTTGTGGTATTTGTGCTTCCAATGTACATCAAACGCCAGATTGTCCAACAATTTATGCGTTTTGAGAACTTTTATATGAACAATAAAATGCTTTGAATAGTTATCAACGACCTTTTAGTACTCCAAATCCAAACACGAACAATTCTAGTTGGAGAAATAACCCTAACTTCAATTGGGCAAATGGAACCAACCAAAGTAATCCTCAAAAGGGGCCCCAATGTAATTTCCTATGACCCCACCTCAAATGCCTATAGAGGATACATTGAAAGCATTTATGGAAGGTCAAGCTCAAATAAATCAATCAAACCATACGATAATGCTTGAGCTTAAAAATTCGGTGGAGGAAATCAAAGCTTGCTTAAACGCAAGGGAAGGGATTCTTTCGGCCTAACCCCTACCAAATCCGAAATCACAATGCGAAATGAGCATGCCTAGTTCCTCTAATGTTCGCTCGCCTCAAGTGTAAGGCTGCGATGTAGTAATAAAACTCGGTAAGACCGAGGTCGATCCACAGGGAAAGAGGTAAACAATTCCAAGTACTCTAATAACTAGAATCTAAGAAGTTTAAGAAAGTAGTTTTTCACATGAAATAGGAAAATCTGAAAATAAGAAGAACTAGAGCATTACGGATCCACTTGTAGTAGTCCAATACCAATCCATTCATCCAAGTACAACACAATTAGAATCAAAGTCCTATCTCTCATCTAATTGGAAGATATAACATTCAAGCACAAATAGTCCCACTTAAATCTGGAAATCAGATTTCTAGTTCTAATGAAGCACATAGAACTTGAACTTGTAGCCTTCGGAGTAACAGCCATGCCTATGGACTATGGCATGCTCAAGGGTTACTACAATTCAAATTCAAACAACCCAATCATGGTAATCTCAGAGAATTGTAAGGAACTCATGTCCGGAGCACACAAACTCTCACAAAACTTCTAAAAAATCAAACTTTATTCAAACTAGAACTTCAAAATCCAAAATTAAGAAAAGGGTACTTGAAATAAAAGAATTGAAGCATTGGAACCAACTACAAATTTCACCTCTAGCTCTAGCTAAGAGGTTAGCTAAGGAAAAGCATATTAAAACTAGAACTAGAACTAAGAAAATGAAGAAAAACTAGCTGGAGGAGGCTAGGAAGCCTCCTATGACTTGAACTCCTTGCTCCCCACGTCCTTGGTAGATTTGGAATAGAAGAGAGCACCTCCTTTTATAGTGCAGCAATAGTACAGCAACATAGCAGAATTTGTTTCGCTTGGTACGGCTTAACCAATGGTCGGATTGCCTTCAAATTTGGTTTGTAGCTTCCTTGTAATGTGATCTTCCTCATAGATGATTTAGATTTCCAAGATTATCCTATGAATGGGCCCACCAATCATATCACCGACCGCCTCTCAAAATCGCGCACTTTGGGTACCTTCAGAACCAGTCATCTTGCTTTCAACGCCCCGGAGTGTACAGAGGTCGGATTGATCTCAAATTTTGAACATTGGTAGAAAACTTCCTCCTCTACATGATGGATGGATTAGATTGTCCAAAAAAATTTCAGAATATGGTCCAAAAATTAGAACACTTAGGGATTTTATAAACTCTGCACAGTTGGATCTTTCTGGATGGTCCATCTTTCTTCAACCGATACGATCAAACCACACATTCTTTTAATCTGAAACTTTTGTGGTTATTTATATATGGATGTGTTCTAAAAGATGGTCAAAATAGATTCTTCATATCATCAATGATGGGTCACCTGGACCGGCCCAGAGTTGAACAGCAAAATCTGGAACTTTCTGGACAGTTCGTATTGTTTTGGCCACCACGGTCAATCCGTAGCTCCGATCGACACGAAACCACTTGGGTTAGTTTGGCGTTGAGCTCCTCTTTGACATGGATGTATTAGATTCTAAATATCATCAAAATGGGCCCAGTAAACTGGTTCGAAAAATCAGACACGGGAATACCTTGGTGTTTTAGAATCTGGAAGTTGAACTTGCATGGCCGACCGGTCATGACCGGTCGGACAGGGCTGGCCGACCGGTCATGACCGGTCTAGACCTGCCTTGCAGATGTCCAGGGAGTGCATCCGACCAGTCTTGACCGGTCGGGCCTTCTTGGGGCCGACCGGTCATGACCGGGGCAGGTCTAGACCGGTCATGACCGGTCGGCCCCAAGAAGGCCCGACCGGTCAAGACCGGTCGGATGCACTCCCTGGACATCTGCAAGGCAGGTCTAGACCGGTCATGACCGGTCGGGCCTTCTTGGCCGACCGGTCTTGACCGGTCGGACCCAGTTTTGCCTTTTTTCTTCTTTCTTTTCTTCTCTCCTTCCTCTCTCTTTGCTTTCTTCTTTCTTTGGTCCACCTTGGGCCTTCATCAAAGGCTCCTAAACATGGTCTTTTGGTCTCCAATTGGGTTAAGTCCGCTCTCATCCCTACAATCACAAAACATGCATTAGATGGGCCTTTTAATCATGAAAATCATGCATACCATGTCATGTAGTGGGCAATGCAATGTATAAATTGGAGGTTCAATATCTAACCAACACATGGAACATGCTAAGGCCATCACCACTTTAGAAGTGGTAAAATTATTGAAAAATCTGACCCAGTGAAGGTATCAACGCCTAATGATCCGGTATCTTCCGAAGAGGATGATGGACCTAGCACCGCCATGAATGAGAAAGAACCATTGAAAGAATATAGGCCCGTTGCTCCATTTCCTCAACGCTTGATTTCAACCAAACCTCAAGACAAATATCAGGAATTTTTGAAGGTTTTTAAGCAAGTCAAAATCAACATCCCATTGTTGGATGCCATTAAACAAATACCGTCATATACTAAATTTTTAATGGAAAGACCTTTGCACGGTGAAAAGAAAAATACATGTGCAAAAGAAGGCATTTTTTACAGAGAATGTAAGTGCCATTATAAATCACGGGATGCCCAAGAAATACAAAGATCCCAGTAGTCCGACAATATCATGTGTAATTGGAGACTACCGGGTGAAACATGCGTTACTCGATCTAGGGGCAAGTGTGAACTTAATTCCCCTTTCGGTCTATGAACAATTGGGTTTAGGTGAATTAAAACCCACCAAAACCACGTTACAACTCGCTGACCGATCGATTCGTATTCCGCGAGGGGTGATTGAGGACGTTCTTGTCCAAGTTGACAAGGTTTACTACCCGGTGGACTTTATTGTCTTGGACACACGACCCATGGTTAATATTGGCCCTCAAATTCCTGTCATACTTGGCCGCCCATTCCTAGCTACATCAAACACTATCATAAATTGTAGGAGTGGGGTCATACAAATGTCTTTTGGTAATATGACGATTGAGTTAAATGCTTTCAATATTGACAACCAACTAGAGGATGAAAGATGAGGAGGTCCACGAAATAAACATGATCAGTTCTATTGTGGAAGATGAGTCCCTCTCACCATTTTACTCCGGTCACTTAGACGAAGACGTGACTTACCCCCTTGATAAGAACGATGATGTGATAGGGGATATGGTCACACCTTTAGAGTCGGTATCAGCATATGACGTTAGCCGAGAGAAGGATGTGAAAACAACACTTTGTTGTGCTGAGAAATCAATTCATATTTCCACACCTCTATGGTTCATGCATACTAAACTCTACCAACCCTAGGATGATCCATACTTATAAAATCAATACCTAGGAAAATCTGAATGGAGACATATTTTTTCTGACAAATATGATGTTGTCTCTTCTTATACATGTGGTGAAAACATTAAGGAACCTGCTGAAATTCCTTTTTGGGATTTTCAATGGCTTATCTGGATTACTCACACACATGTATATTGTAAAGCAGGATATTGGATGACTTTATTACAAAACCTTTTGATCCATCTAATGATTCTGCTTGACTTTATGCTTTTGGATGAATTGTTGGGATTAACCTCCTAGTCTGACAGAGGATGATTTTAAACAGCTTTCATAGAATGATATCCCATTAGGATTTGCTTTGATCAGTCTATTTAGTGGTGAAGTAATCCATCTCCAAAAGCTAATCTTGCCATGAAATATATTCCACAAGTGATCTCTCTTTCTCACTCCCTTTATTTTGTTATTGCTCTCATGTGTTGCATTCATTGTATATTTTCTTACATTGAGGACAATGTAAAGTTTTGGTTGGGGGGTGAGAGATTCCTTAGATGAATCTACTAGCTTTTGTGACATTTCGAGCAATGATGTAGAAAATTTTTAATTTTTTTAAAATTCAAAACTCTTTTAGAAAATTTAATTCTATGCATTCGAGATGATATGAGTGTAAGAAAAGGAGATACGAAGTGAATGATGTTGCAAGCTTTGAATTTCTCTTAATATAATGGTTTTATATGTGAATTTCCCTATTTATATGATTGATAGAAAATTTGAACACTTTTACACCTAGTTCACATTACAGGATTTTCATGATTTGAAAGGGTTATGTGATTTGTGGATTAGCTAGACTTTGATTTGAGGTGTTGATAAACCAAGCCGGGGTACTTTGCCCATCCTTGTCCATGGGAAAATAACGACAGATATGGATTTCTAAAAATCCTATCTAATGTAAAAGAAAAAGGAAAGGAATGATGAAATTGGGAATGATGGAAAAATGGTGGAAAATTCTGAAAAGGGCTACCTATTACCAACTGGGGGATGGTCTACCCGTAACCAAAGTCGAAAATGGGACGTAGTGTGAAAGTCGTCAGAAGGACGGTAAGGCAAATTCCTGTCATAGGCTTGTGGTTGCTCTATACACCTAGAGATCTATAGTTTAGTTGATCTATGAAGAAGATAATCCCGAAAATTCATAGGATGAACTTTCACTATGCACACTAGGTTGAATTTGTTCGAATTCTTCTATTTATCAATCAATCAGTGGGAATTTCATATAAACACTTATTATGTTTTGAGAGTTTAAGGTTTCAACCTCTATCACCTAATTTTCTGATTTTTACGCTTGTATGTCTTGGAAGGTATAGAAGAATAGTTTCTGAAGGAGAGTTGGGTTTTGGAGAATGAAACTTGTTTCACGCATTTTTTGCTCGGGACTAGCAAAATGCTGGTTGGGGGGTGTGTTGAGCTCTTAATTGTGCATATTCTAACCCCAATTCATCACTCATTATGCATGGTTTACATGTTTAAAGGACTACTCTAATACATGATCTGTGATTGTAGGAATAAGAGAGAGGATTTATCAAACGAAGGCTAAATAGAGCACTTTATAGACATTGAAGATCACAGAACCAAGTGCAAAAGGATGAAGAAGGAAGCAAAGGAGATAAAGAAAAGAAGGAAGAAAAAGACACTGAAGACCAGTCGTCCTTCCGGTCGTCCAAAGCCTAGGACCGGTCGTTCGACCGGTCCGACTATTCAACAGAAGAGACCATGCTGCCCAAAGTTTGCTGGACTACCCACGACCGGTCTTGCGACCGGTCGTCCACTACTCAGACCGGTCGTGCGACCGGTCCTTGAAATAAAATATGGGTTCTGGAATTATGAAAAGTCATTGGACGATTTTTGCAGTTTTGAGACCGGTCGTCAGCGTAATAGAGCTTGTGCGTGAAGCTCCGATTTTCTCTGTGCAATTGCGTAATTCCTTGTGCAATCTGGAATCTTCCGCGCCAATCTATAAAAGGGGCTTCTCCTCTTCATACCAAGGCATGCTAGGACGTGGGGATTGCTTAGGAGACAGATTCTACTTCGAGCTTTCTTAGTTTTCTTCCTGTTTTAGTAGTTTTTATGTTTTTGAGGCTTTTAGTTCAAGGATGTTAGAGATGAACTAAAACCTCTTAGCTAGGGCTAAGAGGTGAAGCTTTTGACTTATTTTTTATGGATTGATGCAACCTAGGTTTCCTTTTTATGTTTTAAATGAAGAATTTAGTTCAATATGAGTTTGAATCAAGTACTAATTTGGTTTTACTTTGATCTCTTGATGACTCCGGGCTCATGTGATTCTTAGTGATTCTAAACTTAGTAGCTTATCTTCTGAGCATTGGTTATGCTTGTGTAGTTCATTGATCTATCATCGACTCAGGGCATGGTAGACCCTTTGATTGCCTTATGTACAATGGCTTGATCTTCATGTGGGAACTCATTCAACTAAAGTTCTTATCTTTTGTTATAATATGAAATAGCTGTTTGCTGATTGATTTTGATTTAATTAGAATTCTAATCATTGGCTATAATCAGGTCTAGTGACAGGATTTGATGAAAGCTATGGTTATAAATCTCAACTAGATTGGAAAGAGGCTTGGCCTACACAATTGAGTGTGGCCAAAGCTTAAGCATTGTTGTGGGAATCGAATCAATGAATAAGCAACTGTTTAGATAATTGTTGATTGAACCGCTCTATATTCCGATCGGATAAAGATATGAATTCGATTCTGATTGAGTTATGAGAAACCTAGTTGTGTTGATGCATTTGAACTTATCAAAAGCAGATCCTTGGCGCTCTAGTGCTTTTTTAAATTGAAATTACTTTACTCATTCACTGTTTAAACCCAAATCACTATTTTTCAGCTTTAGTTCTTAATAGGATCTTAATTATTAGTTGTTTTGGATAAAATCTGAGAATAACCATTCATAAATCTCTATGGGAACGATACTCGGTCTTTCCGAATCGTCCTTTTTTGGACCTCATCGTATTGATCATCTATCTCAGATTACCCTACCATTTATGATTCTCTGTCATGACCTGTCTATCTTGCAACCCGTTCTATGACATTCCTTTTACGGACTATTATTGTGTTTATCTCAACTGTACTACAGGATTATGGGTCTCGGCATGATTTTGGGTATTCTACTCTTGCCGCTTAAGTAAGTTCTACCTTTGATGTGTCGGTAGTGTATTCAATCTTTTTCTTTCCATTTGGGTTATCTGAATGTTGAAGGTTAATCCACACCATTCAATTGTTGGACCATCTGTGTTATTATATACCATCCATTTAGGGTCCTATCTCTTTATGTTTGCTTGTGTTATAAGTGAATTATCTTTTTATGATGTTTTTAGTGTGTTTGTTGCCACACGCAGTATTGTTTGGAATACTCCTATGCGATTTATATACTGTATGCTTCGACGACCACCATGCGTGTGTAATGAGTATGCATCCTGAATCACCATTGTTAGTTGGGGACCATTAGGGCATAAACGCATTCATAAAGCATTCGAGATGTAGTTGCACAAATGTAATTCACGTGCTCCCTATCGCAAACCTCTCCAATAGGTATGGGACTATTCGAGGATAGGAATCTATCATCCTAACTTACACTGTATGGTAGGAATAACTTAGCATACCTTGTAGCCCTTGGTGCGAGATTCCCTGGCTAGCGACATCCCGCACTATGACTCGATCATTCATATGTGTCCCCTCATCTTAATCGTATCTCAAATAAGTTGGACTAGATTGATTTATAGCCATCGTGGTAGATTGACTATTTGTTGGCACTCATATTGTATGCTTGGCTCATGCATCATGAATGCTTGGCTCATCTGATTGTCTTGTATCAACCGGCCATAGCGGTCGCGATTGTCGTATAGTTCTTTACCAGTTGACGGTGACATTGTATTTAAGACCCTATAGTTTTATGGTGCTCTTTGGAGACTTGCACGGGCATGTCGTCCCACGTTTGTATGCATGGTTGCATTTCGCACTATCTGCTTGTGCCGCACATAGCATGGTTACTACGTTGCAACCATAGCTCCATCGTGGTTTGCAGAACACTGGAAATATGTGATCTTTAAACTGGATGCCAAAGATATCCCTGGGTGAAAGTTCCTGATCCCGTTGGTACCAAGGTGGGTGCTCCATTCAAGGACCGGGTGGTTTAATCATACACCAGTATGCCGAATACCAAATGGCGGTGTTTTCCACTGCACGTGGTCAGTTTGGAAGGAGGTCTGACCTAATCTGTCTGAAGAGTGTTGGCAAAGTGGGTTGAGTTTGACCAGCTGTGAGTAGGTCCGCTATTGCATCAAATAGGCTTTGGCATTCTACTGGTGAGTAGTGAGGTCTGTGAGACCCCAGTGATGTTCCGTTTCAGAGATGGTATTGGTATCACTGTATGGTATTGGACGGTCCTGACGTGGGCTGGTGTGATGTGGGCGGGGCTGTAAGCCTGGGCGAGCTTCCACACTGGGAGAGCTACCAGTTCCGAGTCCTGCATTGCTTAGGCGATCGCGTTATGACTGTTCGTATCTGGACTATTGTACTGAGAGGTGGTGATTTGCATACATGCATTGGATCATTGTATATGACATTAGGCCCTGTAGGTCATTGCATATTATGAGTATATAGCCTTGGTAGGCTGGTTACCTGTATTGCACACTTACATCGCCATGGTAGGCTAGTTATATCTATTGCATGCTTACATAGCCGTGGTAGACTGGTTATTCATATCACATGATCGTGTAGCCTAATTAGGCTAAGTTTTGGTTTAAATTTCTCATCATGCTTTACTACTTACTCTGATATTTATCATGCTTGTCATACGCATTGCGCATGCACACACGCACACACAAAGCTTCGTTCGAAGCTTATGCGCGTTTGTTACGCTGCAGGTTATACCAGAGTATATGAGCAACGTTGAGTTGGAGTTGGCAGTGCAATAGCAGGAGGTGCCAAATTGTGCACAGTTTTTATATTTACGCATTGTGTATTTACCTTTCAGTACTGTATGTAAACGAAATGACTTAGTGAAAATATTGTGTTTGTCTTTGATGGTACTCATATGGTGATGCTCATGTTTCAAAAAAAAATTCAGACATTAAAATCCTCCTTGTGGTATCCCGGGATCGGAACCTGGCGTGTGGGATTAGGATCCGAGATCGGGGTACTATGGAGGCTTCCACCTCTGAATTCGGGTTACGGCGAATGGACGTCGAGAACCGAATTTGAGGAGTGACAAAAGTTGGTATCAGAGCATGACTTGGTAGCTACCTGTGAACAACACAATGTTTTTGCTTAGTGTTTTAGGATTAGATCACCCCTCACTTATTGATATTTGCAACTTAGAATCACTAGAATTCCCAATGGTATAGTTCTTTAATCGCAGTATGTTTACAGTTTTCTGAGGCTAAGGTTTCTTGTCCCTTCTTTTTTTAAAGATGGACACGACACCAGTAGCTGAAGTTGAGGCTGGTACGTCCCAGCCAGAGTTAGCACCTGTCACCCTAGTAAGCACAGAGCAATTCAAGGGGATGCTCCGGTTGATGAACGCTTTGTTCGAGCAACAGAAAGCACCCCTAAGTGATAGCAAGAAGATGAAATTCTCCCCCAGCAGCTCCCAGACGATGCAGTTTTCAGAGAAGACCCCATCGCGGAACTCAGGTCACTGTTTCGAGTGCGGTGAAGCCGGCCATCGAAGAAAGGAATGCCCTCAGCGACCAAAAGCACCTAAGCAACAACCATGGCGCAGAGCACCGATTGCACCAATCCCTCCGATCGTAGGTCCTCGAAGAACTAGGCGTCAAAGGAAGGTTCATCAGCAGAAGTCGCCTATGACACCAGGAGCACCAGACCTCCAAAGGCCATTCAAGGGCACTTGTTTCGAGTGTGGCGAGATTGGGCACCGAATTAGGGACTGCCCATCCCGTCAGCAGCAGTACTAGTGCGTTGTTCCCCCGACCCCGACATTTTGCGGTAGACACCAGAGAAGATTGGCACCATCAAGAGGTGTATGCATGCTATGTGGAGTTAGCGATGTTTACGAACTTTCATTGACTTTCGTATGCTTTTTAGTTTCTATCTATATATCTGTGTGGTTTGGTTTGACTTCATTTAGTTATGAATTTCGAGGATGAAATTTTTATAAGGAGGGGAGAGTTGTAAGACCCGTACCCTGAATTGCACTCCGTACGTTTAGTTTTCAGTACCGGTACGTCCCCGATGAACCAGATTAACGAGCCTTGATTGCGACCCTATTTTAGTACCGCATCGACCCAAGACCTATACCCCAGCGACCGCGTAGGCACTGCGATTCCAACGCCACGCGGCACGCCCCATTGTGATACCTGGTATGAAAGTTGCGATCATTTACGCAATCTGAGGTGGGCTGCGCAACGCGCTTGTGGCGTGGGCCCCACTTGCACAAATCCTAAGAATATGTCAAATCAATCAAATCAATCACCATCACCCTCACCTATACCCCTCTCATCACCCTAGTCTACACACACCATACCCACCCCATCACTCTCTCACCTCCAAAGTCAACCTAAGCCCATACCTCCCATGCCCTCTCCCATGCTAGCCATCATCACTGCATTCCTAAGAAACCCCACCCCCACACCCCCCCCCCCCCCCCCCCTCTCAAACAACCCAAGCTTTCCCAAGCACCACTCGTCCATAGCAATTCCAAGTTAGAGAGAGAGAGAGTAAGAGAAGGAGAGAGAGAGAGAGAGAGAAAGAGAAAGAGGGAGATCAAGAGAAAGATTTGGAGGGAGATTAAGGATTTGAAGGTGGAGATCAAGCTTGGAGGGCCCCAACCATCATCTGGACAGTCCGATCGACAACCCGACTCAATCCAACTGTTCATATTTCGAGGTGAGTGCAAGGGCGAACATCAACTCCCATTTTCTTGATTTCCTTTCAAATTTTGAGCCCACAAGTGGGCCATGCTGTGGGACAGCGTGCCTCACACGCTACCACAGTGTGGACCACCTTGTGTGGCCCACCATGATGCTTATTTTCCCATCTTTCTCCATTCTTTAGATCACAAAGATCTGGATGAAGGAAAAATACAAGGATTGTCTTGATCCAATGCTATTTTGGGCGGACCATGAGATGGCCCAACTGATGGATGGAGTGGATCCTGCACGTGTGGACCCCACTAGTCAAGACAACACAAAAAAAATATCTATAAAGAAAAAAAAACAAAAAAAATATGCAAGATGGTCGCTGGACAGATAGCGTCCAGAGGACGCTGCTGCCCAGCAGCGCCTGGCTGAAAGCCCCTTTGGGCGTTGATCGTGGGACCCACCTTGATGCATGTATTTGGTCCACGCCGTCCATCTGTTTCTACAGCCCATTTTAGGACTGGACACCAAAAATGAAGCAAATCCAGATCTCAGGTGGACCACACCATAGAAAACAGTGGAGATAAGGATGTCCACTGTCGAAATTTCTTGGGCCCACCATGATGTTTGTGAATGTTTTTACCTATCCAATATTGGACTCTACGGGTTCTTCATGAGCTGAGGAACCTGATGAAGGGCGTGCATCATACCCATGTGGGCCCCACTTGTACTAAACAAAAGAAAAAAAAATACGTCGTCCAGACGCTGGATGTTCAAAGCGTCAGGGACACTGGAACCGTCCAGCGTCCGAATGGCCTGAATGGGGTCCCCATTCGTGGGACCCACCTTGATGTTTATGTTCAATCCATGCCGTCCATCTGTTTTCCAAAATCAATTTAGGGCCAGGGCCCAATTCTGATACAGATCCAAATCTTAAGCGGACCGCACTACATGAAACAGTGGAGATGATGAAGCCCACTGTCAAAACTTCTTGGGCCCACCGTGATGTTTGTAGACCTCGTAACATACCCAGTACCGGGCTCATTGGGTTCCTCATGAGCCAGGGAACCTGATAGATGGAGTAGATCACCCTTATATGGGCCCCACTCGATCAAAACCAAAAGAAAAAGGGAAAAAAAAACAAAACAAAAAGGAAGTGACACCCAACGGACGCGGATTACCTACTGACGCATTGAGTAGCTATCTTGCTACTGGAGTGACGCCATCAAACTGCTATGAGCCCCACCATGTTGTATGTGTTGTATCCACACCATCCATCCATTTGGGGAGATCATTTTAGGGCATGATCTGAAGAATGAGACAGATCCAAATCTCAAGTGGACTCCGCCTGAAAGAAAACAGTGGGGACAGTGACCCTACCGTTGAAACCTTCCTACGGCCCACCATGATGTTTATTTGAGATCCAACCTGTTCATAATTCCACACATGTGTGGAAGAGAGAAAACAAAATATCAGCTTGATCGAAACCTCAGTTGGGCCCACCTAGAATGTATGTGCCTTATCTATTACGTCCATATGTTGTTCCAGCTCATTTTAGTGGCTGAGCCCAAAATTTAAGCATATCCAAATGTCAAGTGGACCATGCCACGGGAAATAGTGGGAATAATGATTTCCACCGTTGAAACCTTCTCAGGCCCTACAGTGATGTTTATTTGTCATTCAACCTGTTCATAAGATCACATGGATATGGATGAAGGAGAAAGCAAAAATATCAGTTTGATTCAAAACTCTTGGGGCCCATTTGGTTGCCACGCTCCAAGGAGCGTGCTTTAGCATGCTGCCAAGCAGGTGGCCTACCTTGTGGGTCCCACCACGATGCATTTGTTTTATCTATGCCGACCATCTATTTTTCCATATTATTTTAGGGCCGTGGGCCAGCATAATGAGGTAAATACAAACCTCAAGTGGACCACACCGTAGGAAACAGTGGCCATTGATGCCCACCATTGAAACTCCTCTTAAGGCTACTATGTTGTTTATTTTTTCCATCCAACCAAAGGCCATGGGGCCCATCTTGGGCTCCCACCTTGATAGATGTGTTGTATACATTGTTGTCCACCTTGGCCGGGGCGTGGGCCCAGTTTTGGGTGGGCCACACGTAGAAAATAAGGGTGGTTGAACGCCTACCATTGGAAACTTTACGGGACCCATTTGTTATGTTTATTTGCCATTCTTCCTGTTCATAAGTCACCCAACCATGGGTGGGGTTCCACACGTGTGGTGTGCGGGCCCCACCATGGTGTTTGGTTGCCATCTCACTTGATTAGTGGGAAAACACAAATATCGGGTTGATCCCAAACTGTTGGGGCCCATTGATGTATGTGGCTTCCCCACTCCTTTGTGCGGTTATCCCCAACCATGGGTCCACCTTGTTATGCATGTGTTCTATCCACGTCAGCCATTGGCCACTATGGTGCGATATGTATGCTGCCCATCGATTAGGACCGCCTTAATTTTGTGCTTGATCCAAACCATCCAAATGAATGGACCCTAGCATGTTATGTACAGGATGGCCTTGGGACCACCTTAGTGTGCGTGTTCGAATGACCGCGTTGTCCATCCCGTGGATCCACCTTGATGATTAGTTGTGTAAACCCTTATTGAAAGGTCATATAGATCTGGATGCATGGGAATCCCTAAAGTTCGCTCGATCCAAGTCATAAGGCTACTTTCTTAAACTCACCCTGTTGAATTGTCTTATCAATTCACTTTGTTAACTCACCATGTTGACCCTCCTTGTCAACCTGCCTTATTAACTCACTATGCTGATTGATCCTAGTAACTTAGCTTGTTGTATACTCATATGACTCACCCCTCCTACCCTTGTACCCAACAATTAAAGACCACCATATCGTGTATATCCCATCCACGCCGTCCGTTTACCTTTAGGACGAGTGTGGGGCTCATCCTCGACGTTAGTATGTCATCTAGGCCATCCATTATATGGAGCCTATCTTGCAGTATGAGGTTAGACCTGTCATCCCTTTTTGGACCTCATCGTATTGATCATCTATCTCAGATTACCCTACCATTTATGATTCTCCGTCATGACCTGTCTATCTTGCAACCCGTTCTATGACATTCCTTTTACGGACCGTTATTGTGTTTATCTCAACTGTACTACAGGACTATGGGTCTCGGCATGATTTTGGGTATTCTACTCTTGCTGCTCAAGTAGGTTCTACCTTTGATGTGTCGGTAGTGTATTCCATCTTTTTCTTTACATTTGGGTTATCTAAATGTTGAAGGTTAATCCACACCGTTCAATTGTTGGACCATCTGTGTTGTTGTATACCATCCATTTAGGGTCCTATCTCTTTGTGTTTGCATGTGTTATAAGTGAATTATCTTTTTATGATGTTTTTAGTATGTATGTTGCCACACGTAGTGTTGTTTGGAATACTCCTATGCGATCTATATACTATATACTTCGACGATCACCATGCATGTCTAATGAGTATGCATCCTGAATCACCATTGTTAGTTGAGGACCACTACGGCATAAACGCATTCATAAGGCATTCGAGATGTAGTCGCGCAAATGTAATTCACGTGCTCCCTATCGCAAACCTCTCCAATAGGTATGAGACTATTCGAGGACAGGAATCTATCATCCTGACTTACACTGTATGGTAGGAATAACTTAGCATACCTTGTAGCCCTTGGTGCGAGATTCCCTTGCTAGCGACATCCCGCACTATGACTCGATCATTCATATGTGTCCCCTCATCTTAATCATATCTCAAATAAGTTGGACTAGATTGATTTATAGCCATCGTGGTAGATTGACTACTTGTTGGCACTCATACTGTATGCTTGGCTCATGCATCATGAATGCTTGGCTCATCTGATTGTCTTGTATCAACCGGCCATAGCGGTCGCGATTGACATTGTATTTAAGGCCCTATAGTTTTATGGTGCTCTTTGGAGACTTGCACGGGCATGTCGTCCCACGTTTGTATGCATGGTTGCATTTCGCACCGTCTGCTTGTGCCGCACATAGCATGGTTACTACGTTGCAACCACAGCTCCATCGTGGTTTGCAGAACACCGAAAATATGTGATCTTTAAACTGGATGCCAAAGATGTCCCTTGGTGAAAGTCCCTGATCCCGTTGGTACCAAGGTGGGTGCTCCATTCAAGGACCGGGTGGTTTAATCATACACCAGTATGCCGAATACCAAACGGCGGTGTTTTCCACTGCACGTGGTCAGTTTGGAAGGAGGTCTGACCTAACCTATCAGAAGAGTATTGGCAAAGTGGGTTGAGTTTGACCAGCTGTGAGTTGGACCGCTATTGCATCAGATAGGCTTTGGCATTCTACTAGTGAGTAGTGAGGTCTCTGAGACCCCGGTGATGTTCCGTTTCAGAGATGGTATTGGTATCACTGTATGGTATTGGACGGTCCTGACGTGGGCGAGTGTGATGTGGGCGGGGCTGTAAGCCTGGGCGAGCTACCACACTAGGCGAGCTACCAGTTCCGAGTCATGCATTGCTTAGGCGATCGCGTTATGACTGTTCGTATCTGGACCACTGTACTAAGAGGTGGTGATTTGCATAAATGCATTGGATCATTGTATGTGACATTAGGCCCTGTAGGTCATTGCATAGTATGAGTATATAGCCTTGGTAGGCTGGTTACCTGTATTGCACGCTTACATCGACATGGTAGGCTAGTTATATGTATTGCATGCTTGTATAGCCGTGGTAGACTGGTTATTCACATCACATGATCATGTAGCCTAATTAGGCTAAGTTTTGGTTTAAATTTCTCATCATGCTTTACTGCTTACTCTGATATTTATCATGCTTGTCATACGCATTGCGCACGCACACATGCACACACAAAGCTTCGTTCGAAGCTTATGCACGTTTGTTACGCTGCAGGTTATACCAGAGTGTATCAGCAACGTTGAGTTGGAGTTGGGAGTGCAATAGCAGGAGGTGCCGAATTGTGCACAGTTTTTATATTTACGCATTGTGTATTTACCTTTCAGTACTGTATGTAAACGAAATGACTTAGTGAAAATATTGTGTTTGTCTTTTATGGTACTGTTGAGCTCTTAATTGTGCATATTCTAACCCCAATTCATCACTCATTGTGCGAGGTTTGCATGGTTTATAGACGAATCTAATGCATGTTTTGTGATTGCAGGATTGAGAGTGGACTCCGCCTAATTGAAGATGAAGAGAGCTTGTTTAGAACCTTGGATGAAGACCCAAGGAGGGCCGAAAGAAAGAAAGAAGCAAGGAAAGAAAGAAGCAAGGAGAGAAAAGGAAGAAAAAGAAGAAAGAAGACTAACCGACCGATCTTGACCGGTCGGCCAAGAGAGCCAGACCGGTCTTGACCGGTCAGCTATGCACACTGGAGTGCATCTGAATAAGCTCGACCGGTCTTGACCGGTCGGCCATGCCTGCTGGACCACTGCTGAAGAGGCCAGACCGGTCGTGACCTGTCGGCCAGCCTAGTCCGACCGGTCCAGACCCGTCGGCCACGTGAAGAAGCAGGAATTGCTATTCCTGGCCCGATTTTCTCTGCACACTGCGTAACTATTACGCAGATCTTTCTGAAGTTGCGGAGCCTTCCCACTATAAAAGGGCACCTAGGGATCGTTCCTAGGGTATCTAAGAAGGGTTGAAGTAAGCTTGGAAGCGTTGGAAGTGAATTTTGGAGTTCCACAACTCCCTCTAGTTTGTTTTGCTGTTTTTATGAACTTTTTAGTTGTTTCATGTTTCCTTGGATCATGAGCAGCTAAACCTCTCAGCTAGGGCTAAGAGGTGAAGCTTGTAGTGGATCCAAGATGTTTCAATTCGTAGTTAGTTGGTTTTAAGTGTGGAATTCATGATTATGAACTATGGTTTGAAGTTTATACGAGTTTTTAAGTAGTTTTTCTTAGTCTTATGATGACTCATGGATGTTTGGGAGGATTACTTAATTTCTTAATTGGTTTGTATCAGTCTAGACCTGTATGATTCGAGGAATCGGAGTGCGCTCTAGTACTATGATCTTCATGAAGGGACTTCCTATCAAAGTTCTATTTTTCTGATTTTCTGAAATATGTATGGACTGTGCATGTGATTTGAATCAAGTTCAAATCATGATCTAGCCTTGTCTTGTGATAGGACTTGAGGATGGTTATGATTGTGGACTAGACCTTTTGGAAAGGGGAATGACCTATGCAATTGAGCATGCTCAGCTCAGCCTACATTGAGTGAATCTTATGCATAGAACTTACATATGACAGATTGTATGGTTTAAACAGCTCTATCATCCGACTAGATAGACCTTAATGTCGATTCTAGTTGAGAGAATGAAAAAAACCACCGCGGATTGAACATCAAGGATTGCTACAAGTGGATCCTTAAACCCCTAGTGCTTTTTTATAATTATTTACATTCAAATTAGTTTAAAACTGCTACTCGCATCAATCTTATTCAAAATCTGATTATTAGCTTTCAATAGACACTTTTGAATGTGTTTGTGAAATCCTACATAAGTCCCTGTGGATCGACCTCGGTCTTACCAAGATTATTACTACATCGCAACCCTACACTTGGGGAAGCGAACAGGTACTCATATGGTGATGCTCATGTTTCAAAAAAATAATTCAAACACTAAAATCCTCCTTGCAGTATCCCAGGATGGGAACCTGGCGTGTGGGGTTAGGATCCGAGATCGGGGTACTACGGAGGCTGCCACCTCTGAATTCGGGTTACGGTGAATGGATCTCGAGAACCGAATTTGGGGCGTGACAATAACAAATGGGTTTACAAACTGAAAGAGGAGCGCAATGGTTCAAAGTGGTACAAGGCCAGATTGGTTGTGAAATGGTTCCAATAAAAGGCATGTATTGATTTCACTGAAATATTTTCACCAGTGGTGAAGATGTTTACAATTTGCATGGTCTTGAGTATAGTGGCTACAGAGGACTTACATCTAGAGCAGCTAGATGTTGAGATAGCCTTTTTTCATGGGGACCTTGAAGAAGAGATATATATGCATCAGCCGATAGGATATGTGGCACCGGAAAGGAGAACAAGGTGTATAGACTGAAAAAGAGTCTATATGGCTTGAAGCAAACCCGAGGCAGTGATACAAGAAGTTCGACAGTTTCATGTCGGAAAATGAGTTTAGGAGATGTCATGTAGACCACTGTTACTATTTGAAAAAGTTTGATACATCATACATCATTCTTCTTCTGTATGTTAATGATTTGGTTGTAGCAGGATCAAGCATGAAGGACATCTCAGATCTTAAAAAATAATTGTTTAGAGAATTTGTCATGAAGGATTTAGGAGCTGTAAAATAAATCCTAGACATGAGGATAAAGCGTGACAGGGAAAACAAGAAACTAGTTTTGTCACAGGCAGAGTACATAGCCAAGGTACTTGATCGATTCGGTATGAGAGGTGCTAAGCTGGTTAGCACTCCATTAGTTAATCACTTCAAGCTTTCTAAGGAACAAGGTGAGAAGATGCAGGATGAACAGGACTATATGGCTAAAGTCCCATACGCGTTAGTTATAAGGAGCCCCATGTATGATATGGTTAGCACGAGACCAGATATTGGTCAAGTAGTGAGAGTTGTTAGCAGGTTCATGAACAACCCTAGGAAGGAACATTGGGAAGCTGTGAAGTGGATCCTTAGATCCCTAGCAGGTACTGTGGATATAAGGCTGTGTTATGGAGGATCGAAAATCGAGTTATAAGGCTACGTCGATTCAGATTTGGCAGGAAATATTGATAGTAGAAGGAGCACTACAAGGTATATCTTTACTCTGGGCAGTGCTGTAGTCAGTTGGGTCTCTCATTTACAGAAGATAGTGTTCATCAGTACAACGAAAGCAGAGTATGTTGCAGCTACGAAAGCATGTAAGGAGATGGTGTGGATGTAAGGTTTTATGAAAGAATTGGGGAAGAAGAAAACAGATTACAAGCTGTATAGTGACAATCAGAGTGCAACACACTTGGCTAAGAATTCAGCCTTTTATTCAAGGACCAAGCATATTAACATCAGATATCACTTTATAAATTCGTTACTGGAAAATGGATCGATTGCTCTGGAGAAGATCCATACCAATGAGAATCCTACAGATATGTTGACCAAGGCGGTCACACGGGAGAAGCTGAAGCTTTGTTCAACTTTGATTGGTCTTCAGGTTTGAAGACGGGGAGGTGGTGCACTCCGGATGTAGAAGATGAAGGACTATGGTGATGGGTCTCTAAGTGGGAGTTTGTTGGGGTGTTGAGCCAATCACACCAGTCTGCCAGCCAGAGGTGGTCAGGCGCCCGACTGTCAGTGGACCGAGCACCCGGTGACCAGGGCGGGCACCCGACTAGGTTTGGTTGGACGCACAAAATTCGGGCAGTTTTCCTCCGAGCTCGCTGGACACATTTTGTATTGGTCGGGCGCCGACCAAGCCTGACCGAGCGTCTGACCGAACACGAACAGTTTTGCAGGGCTTCCTATTTTAAGTCCCATTTTCATGTTTTACTATATAAACGAGTGTAATTCGGGATTAGGGTATGGGATTAGGGTTTCTATACGTCTAAGGTGAGAAAATGTGAAGTGGTTAGCAAAAAGGGATATCTCTGTGCATGGGAGCAACATTAAAGTTAACAGGCAAAGCATCATGGTTAAAGCTCATTTACCGAAAAATAACACAGAAGTGTTGATAGTTTATACAAAATGTAACCAAGGGAAATGAGAGAATTGTGAGAGAAAACTTCGAGAGTGGGTAGACAATGTAAGGAAGCCTGACTTTTATGTGGGAGCTTCAATGTAATAACAAAAGTTGATGAAACAATCAGAAAAATGAACCAGAAATCAGAGCCATGGAAGATTTTAAGAGAACAATAGATGATGCAGATGTTATTGATGCAAGCTCTAAGGATTTAGTTGGGAAAGATCGGATGGGGTACTAATCAACATTGACTAGATTAGTGAATTTTCATATTTTAAAATCCCTACATCCATCGGCTCTTTTTTTTATCACTTATTAATTGTAATGACTATAAAGGGGGAGCAAGATTGAGCACCTAAGTCTTTTAGATTTTAAAGAATATGGACCACCCATGAAAGGTTCTTGAAGATAATGAAAAGCAACTCGGAGGTGGAGGTTGGTGCTACCCTCATGATAGTGACACGTGTTAGAATGAAAATATTTAAATATTCTATGAAGGAGTGGAACAAGAAAGAATTTATGATTATGCTTCAAAATGTCCAAGGGCATGGACATTTTTCATATTAAAGTTGAAACAACTTTAAATTAGAAGAAAAGAAGTCTAAGCTTACTTTGGCATATTGTCGAGAAGAAATGTTTTGGAAATAAAAATTAAGAAATCAATGGCTAGTGGAAGGAGACAGACACACTTGGTTCTTTATGAATCTTTCATGAAGAGACAACATATGATTTTGATTAAAAGCATCAAGACAGAATCTAGGGCAATTTTGGTGAACTAAAAAGAAATAGAGAGAAACTAATAACATTTTTATATGCTTTAAAAACTAGCTTTCTATGATTAAACCTTCTAAATTTATCATTGGGTTAATATCTAAATAGGATAATGAAAATCTTATTTATCGATTGAAAATAAAGGAAGTGGGGGAGGCGGTCTTTGGTATTTTAGGAGACAACACCCCAGGTCCAGATGGCTTCTGTTCGTTTCCCAAAGTGTAGGGTTACGATGTAGTAATAAACTCGGTAAGACCGAGGTCGATCCACAGGGAAGGAAGTAAAACAATTCAAACTATCCTAATAACTAGAATCAAAGAGGTTTGTGAAATTGGAATTGAACATAAAATAGAAAATCTGATAATGGAAAGATAACTAGAGCATCAAGGATCCACTTATAGCTTTCCTTAGATGCATAATTCGCTATGGTTTCTCACTTTCTCAACTAGAATCGATATTAAGATCTATCTAGTCGGATGATAGAGATGTTAAACCAAACAATCTGTCATATGTAAGTTCAATGCATAGGATTCACTCAATGTAGGCTGAGCTGAGCATGCTCAATTGCATAGGTCATTCCCCATTCCAAAAGGTTCAGTTCACAATCATAACCATCCTCGAGTCCTGTCACAAGACAAGGCTAGATCATGATTTGAACTTGATTCAAATCACATGCACAATCCATACATATTACAGAAATTCAGAAAAGTAGAACTTTGGTAGGAAGTCCCCACATGAAGATCATAGTACTAGAGCGTACTCCAATTCCTCGGATCATACAGGTCTAGACTGATGCAAACCAATTAAGAATTTAAGTAATTCTCCCAAACATCCATAAGTCATCATAAGACTAAGAAACACTACTTAAAACTTGTATAAACTTCAAACCATAGTTCATAATCATGAAAACCAATCTTAAAACCAATAAAACGAATTAAACAATCTAAGAAAACTATAAGGTTCACCTCTTAGCTCTAGCTAAGAGATTAGCTAATGAAAAACATATTAAAAATAGAACTAGAACTAAGAAAAGGAAGAAAAACTAGCTGGAGGAGGCTAGGAAGCCTCCTATGACTTGAACTCCTTGCTCCCCACGTCCTTGGTTGCCCTGGAATAGAAGAGAGCACCTCCTTTTATAGTGCAGCAATAGTACAGCAACATAGCAGAATTTGTTTCGCTTGGTACGGCTTAACCAATGGTTGGATTGCCTTCAAAATTGATTTGTAGCTTCCTTGTAATGTGATCTTCCTCATAGATGATTTAGATTTCCAAGATTATCCTCTGAATGGGCCCACCAATCATATCACCGACCGCCTCTCAAAATCGCGAACTTCAGGTACCTTCAGAACCAGTCATCTTGCTTTCAACGGTCCGGAGTGTACAGATGTCGGATTGATCCCAAATTTTGAACATTGGTAGAAAACTTCCTCCTCTACATGATAGATGGATTAGATTGTCCAAAACAATCCCAGAATATGGTCCAAAAATTAGAACAATTAGGGCTTTTATAAACTCTGCGCAGTTGGATCTTCCTAGATGGTCCATCTTTCTTCAACCGGTACGATCAAACCACACATCCTTTTGATCTGAAACTTTGTGGTTATTCATATCTGGATGTGGTCTAAAAGTTGGTCAAAGTAGATTCTTCATATCATCAATGATGGGTCACCTGGACCGGCCCAGAGTGGAACAGTGAAATCTGAAACTTTCTGGACAGTTCGTATTGTTTTGGCCACCACGATCAATCCGTAGCTCCGATCGACACCAAACCACTTGGGTTAGTTCGGCGTCGAGCTCTTCTTCGACATGGATGTGCTGGATTTCCAAATATCATTAAGATGGGCCCAGAAATCTGGTCCGAAAAATCAGAAACGGGAGTGGCCTGCTGTCTGCAATTTGGAAACTGAAATTTGCATGGCCGACCGGTCAAGACCGGTCGGACAAGGCTGGCCTTGCTCCAGCAGCATGTGAAAGGAAGAGTAGTGTTGGCCGACCGGTCAAGACCGGTCGGGGCCCATTTTCTGCATTATTTCTTCTTTCTTTTCTTTCCTTCTTTCTTCCTCATTCTCCTCTCTTTCTTCATCATTCTTTGGTCCACCTTGGGCCTTCATCAAAGACTCCTAAATGTACCCTTTTGGTCACCAATTGAGCCAAGCTACTCTCATTCCTACAATCGCAAAACATGTATTTGATTAGTCTTTAAATCATGAAAATCTTGCATAATGAGTGATGAATTGGGGTTAGAATATGCACAATTAAGAGCTCAACACACCCCCCAACCAGCATTTTGCTAGTCCCGAGCAAAACATGCGTGAAACAAGTTTCATTCTCCAAAATCCAACTCTCCTCTAGAAACTATTCTTCTATACATTCCAAGACACACAAGCATAAAAATCAGAGAAATTAGGTGATAGAGGTTGAAACGTTAAATTCTCAGAACATAATAAGTGTTTATATGAAATTCCCGCTGATTGATTGATAAATAGAAGAACTTGAACAAATTCAACCTAGTGTGCATAGTGAAAGTTCATCTCATGAGTTTTCGGGATTATCTTATTCATAGATCGACTAAACTATAGATCTCAAGGTGTATAGAGCAACAACAAGCCTAGACAGGAATTTGTCTTACCGTCCTTCCGACGGCTTTCACACTATGTCCCATTTCCGGCTTTGGTTACGGGTAGGCTATCCCCCGGTTGGTAGTAGGTAGCCCTAATCGGAATTTTCCACCATTTTTCCATCATTCCCAATTTCATCCTTCCTTTTCCTTGTTCTTTTACATTAGATAGGATTTTTAGAAATCCATATCTTTCGTTATTTTTCCATGGACAAGGATGGACAAAGTACCCCGGCTTGGTTTCTCAACACCTTAAATCAAAGTATAGTTAATCCACAAATCACATAATCATTTCAACCCATGAAAATCGTGTAATGTGAACTAGGTATAAAAGTGTTCAAATTTTCTATCACTCACATAAATAGGGGAATTCACATATAAAACCATTATATTAAGAGAAGTTTAAAGCTTGGAACATCACTCACTTCGTATCTCCTCTTCTTATACTCGTATCATCTTGAATGCATAGAAATAACATTTTCCAAAAGAGTTTTGAATTTTAGAAAAATCAAAAAATTTCTACATAATTGCTCGAAATGTCACAAAAGCTAGTAGATTCATCTAAGGAATCTCACCCCCCAACCAAAATCTTACATTGTCCTTAATGTAATAAGATATGCAATATGCATGACATGAGAGCAATGACATAAAACAAAGGAGAGTGAGAACGAGAGTACCTGAGGTAGCAAGTTGATCAATTCTAGCATCTTCCATTGTCTCAATGAGACTTATTCAATCCTAAATGCAGAAAGAAATCCTAACCTACCTACCTACCTTTGATTAGTCCGATCGACTACATGATCAAATTTGAGCAGGATCTTCATGAATTTCAATAGGTTTCTCATGAGGACCATACAAAGTCCTGCTCGAATGTATACATGGGTGCGTTTCTTCATGAAGGTCCAATCATAGTGTGCACCACACGTATGTAAGGAGGAGATAAGAGCAGCAAAAAGATATCTCCTCAAGTTCTGAATTGGGTTGTAATTGATTAAAAATGGGTCCTCCCAATCAGAATTTTCAATGGGTTGAAGAACCCATGATGGTGGAGAGACATTCATTAAGTATTTTTCAGTTTGGGTTGTCTCCTCCACAAATTCAGAATTGCACGGTGTTTCCACAAATAATGGTAAAGAGTGTAAATAAGTGGAATGGTGTTCTTCAGGCACCGACACCGTGTCTAACAAACTATCCAACTCCTTAATCATCTCATCATCCAGATCATAGGGGTGGGTCATGCATTCCTCTAGGAAATCGAGAGAGTCGAATGAAGGGTCCTCGTTCTCCCTAAGTGATTGAGGAAATTCTGTTTCAAGGGTAAGGAATTCCTCCTCTATAGAGGGGAGGTCTTCCAAAGAAAAATTTTCAGATTTAGTGGTAAGCACATCATCTAGCATTGGTTGATCTTTTGAAATTTTAGATTGTGCCACCCCATCATCCAAAGAAGCAGAATTTTCAACCGAAGGGAGTTCTTCCACAATAGAATCAGGCATGTGTTGTTGGTGGAAGGACTCAAAAATATCGACTTCGGCCATCTCTCTAGCAAGAATATCTTCCGGTGACTCAAAAACATTCAGCCCTTTGGAAGAAGAAATCATGGACTCACAATCATCCTTCAAACCCTCATTGTAGGCAATCAAACTATCACTTTCAGATTTTGTAGATTCCTCGGGTTCGTCAACCGTCCTTGAAATCTCTTCATCATTCAAATCGGAATAGCTAAAAGAGATAGTTGATTCACCATAATCAATGGTAATGGTGAGATCACTGAGATCAATATTCTCTAAAAGTTTAGTCATTAAATCTAGAGAAGGTTGGGTTTGAATAGCCTCATCCTCCTCATTGTTGGGGATTGATTCGGTGTTTCCAATGTTGGGTTCAATATTTTGGGATGGCGAGAGGTTTTGTATGCATTGCTCAGTTATTTCCATAAACTCTCGCAGTGTATCCTCAAGAGTTCGTGTCGATTGTGGCTCATGAGAAAGAAACTCTTGAGGATAATTGTTGGCATCCATGGTTGGCTCATCTTCCAAGTTGAAATTTTGATGCTCCCACCAATTTGGATTATGCATGTCATATGTTGGGCTTTTAGATGGTTGTTGATATGTGTAGCCATACAAGTGATCATACATTGTCCTAACCGGTGGAACATTATTCATCTCTTTCCGATACTCTCCCATTGTCTTACGTGGGGGAGTAGTAGAAGAAGATTGAGTCTTAGAAAAATATTCATGCTTGTAATGGTTCAAATCATAATGATTTTTTATTTGGTTCATCCTCTCATCTTCCAAAAGGTATTTAGACAATCCACCCGTCCAATCATTCATAATGAAATTATAAGAAGTTGAAATAATCCCTAATCTAGGAAAAAAAACAAAAAGAAGAAAGGGAGATGGAGAGATGTTACCCGTGAAGGTGAGAGCTATATCAGCAATAATGTCCTACAAAATCAAACAAAAAATTGTTAGTAATCTAGAAAAAAAATCAGAAAATCTACTTCTATAAAAACAAAAAATCCTAACTAACTAAAACTACTCTATAGCTACTAGAACAATTAGAACCGTTTAACCTCTTCCCCGGCAACGGCGCCAAAAACTTGTTCGCTTCCCCAAGTGTAGGGTTACGATGTAGTAATAAACTCGGTAAGACCGAGGTCGATCCACAGGGAAGGAAGTAAAACAATTCAAACTATCCTAATAACTAGAATCAAAGAGGTTTTTGAAATTGGATTTGAACATAAAATAGAAAATCTGATAATGGAAAGATAACTAGAGCATCAAGGATCCACTTATAGCTCTCCTTAGATGCATAATTCGCTATGGTTTCTCACTTTCTCAACTAGAATCGATATTAAGATCTATCTAGTCGGATGATAGAGCTGTTAAACCAAACAATCTGTCATATGTAAGTTCAATGCATAGGATTCACTCAATGTAGGCTGAGCTAAGCATGCTCAATTGCATAGGTCATTCCCCATTCCAAAAGGTTCAGTTCACAATCATAACCATCCTCGAGTCCTGTCACAAGACAAGGCTAGATCATGATTTGAACTTGATTCAAATCACATGCACAATCCATACATATTACAGAAATTCAGAAAAGTAGAACTTTGGTAGGAAGTCCCCACATGAAGATCATAGTACTAGAGCGTACTCCAATTCCTCGGATCATACAGGTCTAGACTAATGCAAACCAATTAAGAATTTAAGTAATTCTCCCAAACATCCATGAGTCATCATAAGACTAAGAAAAACTACTTAAAACTTGTATAAACTTCAAACCATAGTTCATAATCATGAAAACCAATCTTAAAACCAATAAAACGAATTAAACAATCTAAGAAAACTATAAGGTTCACCTCTTAGCTCTAGCTAAGAGATTAGCTAATGAAAAACATATTAAAAATAGAACTAGAACCAAGAAAAGGAAGAAAAACTAGCTGGAGGAGGCTAGGAAGCCTCCTATGACTTGAACTCCTTGCTCCCCACGTCCTTGGTTGCCCTGGAATAGAAGAGAGCACCTCCTTTTATAGTGCAGCAATAGTACAGCAACATAGCAGAATTTGTTTCGCTTGGTACGGCTTAACCAATGGTTGGATTGCCTTCAAAATTGATTTGTAGCTTCCTTGTAATGTGATCTTCCTCATAGATGATTTAGATGTCCAAGATTATCCTCTGAATGGGCCCACCAATCATATCACCGACCGCCTCTCAAAATCGCGCACTTCGGGTACCTTCAGAACCAGTCATCTTGCTTTCAACGGTCCGGAGTGTACAGATGTCGGATTGATCCCAAATTTTGAATATTGGTAGAAAACTTCCTCCTATACAAGATAGATGGATTATATTGTCCAAAACAATCCCAGAATGTGGTCCGAAAATTAGAACAATTAGGGCTTTTATAAACTCTGTGCAGTTGGATCTTCCTGGATGGTCCATCTTTCTTCAACCGGTACGATCAAACCACACATCCTTTTGATCTGAAACTTTGTGGTTATTCATATATGGATGTGGTCTAAAAGATGGTCAAAGTAGATTCTTCATATCATCAATGATGGGTCACCTGGACTGGCCCAGAGTGGAACAGCGAAATCTGGAACTTTCTGGACAGTTCGTATTGTTTTGGCCACCACGATCAATCCGTAGCTCCGATCGACACGAAACCATTTGGGTTAGTTTGGCGTCGAGCTCCTCTTCGACATGGATGTGCTAGATTTCCAAATATCATTAAGATGGGCCCAGAAATCTGGTCCAAAAAATTAGAAATGGGAGTGGCCTGCTGTCTGCAATTTGGAAACTGAAATTTGCATGGCCGACCGGTCAAGACTGGTCGGACAGGGCTGGCCGACCGGTCAAGACCGGTCGGACAAGGCTGGCCTTGCTCCAGCAGCATGTGAAAGGAATAGTAGTGTTGGCCGACCGGTCAAGACCGGTCGGGGCCCATTTTCTGCATTATTTCTTCTTTCTTTTCTTTCCTTCTTTCTTCCTCATTCTCCTCTCTTTCTTCATCATTCTTTGGTCCACCTTGGGCCTTCATCAAAGACTCCTAAATGTACCCTTTTGGTCACCAATTGAGCCAAGCTACTCTCATTCCTACAATCGCAAAACATGTATTTGATTTGTCTTTAAATCATGAAAATCTTGCATAATGAGTGATGAATTGGGGTTAGAATATGCACAATTAAGAGCTCAACAGCTTCTCAGGCAATTTGTTTCACTTCATTTTGTGATATACAAGGTGATTTACATGAAGCGTATGTGATTACTTTCTAAATGGAGAGATCCCAAAATTAATTTATTTGACCCTAAAAACTCCCAATCCTAAAAGGTTGTCGGAATTAAGGCCTATGAGCCTTTATAATTGTTTACAGAAAGTCCTATCGAAATCATTGCCTTCAAACTTGAAAAATCCTTCTAAAGCTCATATCAGATGAAGAATGGGCCTTCGTACAAAGTCGGAATACTATAGAAAATATCGCACTAGCTAATAAAATGTAAATGAAATAACTGCAAATTGAGATGGTGAAATGTCATCTTTGAGCTTGACATGGAAAATACGTATACAAAACAGAATAGAAATTCATTACTCAAGTAGTTAACAGATTTGGTTTCTCAACACAATGGGTGGGTATGTTGGAGGGGTGTTGAAAAAGTTGTTAATTTTCAATTTTGATAAATGATGAAAGATTAGGATTTCTTTAGCCATCTAAAGGCTTGCGCCAAGGAAATTGAGGATGGATTGGGGATTAAGAACATGAAAGATGTGATAAAAAAAAGTTTGAGAATAAAGATATATATTTTTCCTTGATGCTGATAAAATCCATTTGTGCTAGATTCTTGAATTATAAATAACTCAAAAAATATATATACAAAGCCTATGAGATACGGGATGATAAACTCTAAAATATGGTGCAACATAGTGCACCTTTTACTCTAGTTATACAACAAGCAAGGTAGACGTTAATCTAAAAGAATATGAATTTTTTGAGACAAAATTGGACAAGGCTTAGGTTACTTTCAGAAGTCGAGGGTGTTAATGTTCCGAAAGATAATAGTCAACAACTTCTGTAGAGTTTTGATTAAGTTAAAAAAGTAGATCATTGAAGGGATAGAAGAACAAGTGTCCAATAAAATACTATAAAAATAAGGGAAAGTGTGATCAAAATCAGTGACGAAGATGAAAAACTAATATGGACAAGATCACAATCTGAAAAAATTTCAACAAAATTAGCTTGATACCAAATTCGAAATAAGCAAGGTAGAAAAATATGGATGCAATGAACATTGAGAAAAATCATTCTCTACAAAAATCATAGTCTTATGTGGAAAGTGTTGTTAGGAGTTATTCTCATTAACTCTATGATTTAGGAAGGGTTCATCTAGCATCGAAATGTGTATGTTGTGCGATATTGAGGCATATGCATCAATAAAATAGAGATATGAAAAACGAGGGAGCCAACAAGGATGGGGAAAGAACAATGATATAAGGCCAAGATAACTACTTTAGTCCTCATGGTGATAGGAGCATGATCAATCACCGGCTAGGTTTGTTGATCAATCCCCAATAATTGGACAGAACTGGTAATTAGGTCGTTAACCAAGTGATGTCGACATAGCTCAGAGGAATTGAGGCCTTGATCCAAGAAGAGTTAGACATAACTCAAGGCCAATAGAAGGAAATTTCAAACTAAAGTCAATCCAACTACATCAACAATGACTACATAGCATTCAACAATGATAACTAGTTTCCATGTATAGTGAGGTTGTAATCTTATAATTTACTTTTCTTTCGTATATAGCGAGATTCATAGGTTGTATATCTCTATAAATAAACCCTTTTAGGGCTAGATCAATACAGAATACTCAAGGAGAATTTCCCATTATTTATAGGATTCTCCTATGTTAGCATGGTATCAGAGACACGCATCTAAGTCCTCTACTATTACGGTCCTCATCAAAGCTGCTAGTCCAAAGATCACTCGTCATCGTGCCCGTGTCTGCACCATTCCTACCCTATCGTAGAAACCCTCATTACAACCCTATTTTAGTCGTAACAGCCCTCAATCAGACCAATCTCCAAGCTCTCTTCCATCACAAGGATCTTTATCAATCTCGTCAAATCTCCCACTATCACCAACCCACTACTGCATGCTGTTGCCATTCTCCAATGATTCCGACATATCGAGATATTATCGTCTTCTTCCAAAAAATCATCAGTGTTACTCGAATGTCGTTCTCTACATCAGATCTAGCGTTCCTACGACACCTTCCATCAATTCTAGCAACTAAGTTGGGGCTTCTGCTTCCACAATTCTGAATGCTCCTCCATTGACTCTGATAAACGCAGCATCACACGTCCGTCTTAAACCCATTCTCTTCTCAACCACCCACATCTTCTCAAACCCCAACAGCGAAGTCTTTGTCGTAGAGAAATCTTTGTTCGCAGCGACCATTATCTACATCAGCTGCATCTTACTGCCCAAAACCCACCTTTCATATCTGCTCCTCGATTCACCAATGTCGACCAGCAACAACTCCAAAACCTTATTATTGCCTTATCATTCGCACCACCCTGTTCGAAACACCCTTCCACTCTACCCTATTCATCGCAGGTTGTAGTAGTGATTGTCAACACGACTCAAGAACTCAAGTGTTGTTGTCATCATAGCTCGAGATTGGACACATCCGGTGGGCACTACGACCCAATCCCACTCCAAACCTTCCGTTAGAAAAAAAAAATAGTTGGAAAGTTATTTTTTAATATGGTTACTTCTGCTGAGTTTTGTGGGCCAAATATTATGTTGAAGTTTTTTTGTGTATACATCCCCATATCGATTACTCATATCCAACAATCCCTAAATCGCTATCATTACTCTGACTTCAACGTTTCAAAAACTTGGTGTGATCTTCTCGTCCTGCTCCTACTACTCATCAGGACCATCTCTATAGCATCGATGTCAACACATCAGACCTGTCTAATTTCTAATGGGTCTCCGTCATCAAGCTACGAACATATCTGTTCTGCTCAGGTATGTCAAGCTTCTATCGTTACATTTTGTCATATTCTCATTTATTGGCTCGTATCATGGCTTAAGATGTTTCTTTTCATTGTACCTTTGATGGTAAATATTATGGACTTTGGTCCATTCACTTTGAGAATTTTCTTCAAGGGCATGGATTATGAGGTATTGTTCATTATATAGATCTTATTCTTACAATAAATCAGCCAAAAGAAATGGTTGATTGGAAAATAAAGAAATTAAAGATTGTCAAGTGGATATAAACTCGGATTTTTTTTAACACGACCCAGCTCGAACACCCGAACCTAAACATAACCCGACCCAAACACGACCTGGCCCGACCGAAAGAACCCAAAGGTGCTGCTGGTGTGTCTTGAACCTGAGACCAGCTGGTTGATAAACTCGAACTCAAACATCTAGGCTGCAGTCCCTTCCACAGATATTAGACTCGGTTGATAAGACAATTGTTGTGGTTCTAACTCATCATCGAACTGTAAAGGTGATGTGAGATTATTTAAAAATGATCTATTAGCAGAGCAATGATGCCCAGTTGTATAAGCTAAAGCAGAAATTAGCTCAAATCATTTGAGGTGATTGGACCATTTAGAAATTCTATAATGCTATAGTGGCCATTTGGACCAAGATGTCAATGATGGACCCTAAGTTTCTAACAGATGTTATCACCATCGTTCAGAACATGCACGAATACACTCATGTTCGTCGATATCTTATGAAACTACGACATGAGACTCTCTTATCTTGTTTTAGGGAAGGAAGGAATGAATATATTTTTTTCTACCTATTTTACCCCATCAAATAAAGAACAAAATCAATAAATAAAATTTTGAGCATTATCAATCCACTTCTTACAATGAGTATTGTGATATCTGATTTGTTGGTAGAAGAGCAACATCTCAGAGATCTTTCAAGCTCACCCCAGCTTGTTGGCACCTCAGATACGATCCTTCTGACATCTTCCTCTACATCAGGAAAATAGGATATGTCTCGCAACCATTGCAATTAGTGTAAGAAATTTGGTCATCTTGCACCGACCTGTAAAGTAGTCTTTTTTGTACGTATTATAAAAATTTTGGCCATAGCATCCATGAATGTAGAAAGAAAAAGAACAAGAATAGAGGAAAAGCTTACTTAGCTACAAATGAGGACTCATTTGCTAGTGCTTTGGCTTCTCCCTCTACGAATGGACCTCTTTCTTTAGAGATGATCCAATAGATCGTACAAGCATTATCTATTCTAGATTGTCAGGTATAACTCTTTAAGTATCCTTGGTATTTTGATTCTGATGCATTCAATCACGTGACAGGTATTGTCTCATATCTTCACAATGTTCAACCACACAAAGGTAATCAAGCCATCTCTACTGCTAACGGAGCAAAATTACATATTTCTTCTGTTGGGTAATTATCATTTTCTTCTTCTCCACATCATACATTTACTCTAACCAATGTCTTTCATGTCCCCCAATTGTTTGCTAATCTTATCTTTGTGGGTCAAATTATATAAAACCAATGCTTAGTGATCTTTTTTTCCCGATTGTTGTTTTGTCTAGGATTTGGTAATAAGGAAAGTAGTTGAAATGGGTAGGAGAGAATAACGGCTCTTCTTGTTTGATCTTGACAATTCACTTACTCCATCTTCTTATTTCTTTTGTCCTTCTACTAAGATTTATAACACAAATAAAATGTGAAAACTCTAGCTTTGTATTCTTAGCCATCTCCATTCAGATAAATTATCACAATTGTTTATTTTTGTATTTTTGAAAATTGAAAGTTAATAAAACTTCTACTGATTTTTCTTGCCCTTCATGTTGTTTATCTAAAAGTAAAAGTTCGCCTTTTTCTCTTCGTACTTCTCGATCCATAGCTCCTTTTGAGCTTGTGTATTTTGATGTTTAGGGACCATCTTCAATTCTATCTATGTCTGACTTAAGATATTATGTGATATTTATCGATGACTTCTTAAGATATACATGAATATATTTCTTAAACTCCAAGTCACAAGTTTTTGCAACCTTTATATAATTCTACATGATGGTTGCCATATAATTTGAGAAAAATATTAAGATCCCACATTCGGATTCAGGGGGGAATATATCTCTTTAAAATTTCAAACATACTTACATGATCGTAGAATCATTCATAAGAAAACATGTCCTAATACATCCCAGCATAATGGTATTGCTGAATAGAAAAATAGACACATTGTTAAGACTGCTAACACTTTGATCGTAAACACTTTCGTTCCATGCAATTTTTAGGCTGAAGTCATGTTACACTTGGTTTATTTCATCAACCACATGCCTAACAAAATTCATAGTAATGTTTTTCGTATTTCGTTCTGGCCAGTTCCCTTCATACTTACTCTTTGTTTTGTATCTTTGGATGTGTTTGTTTTGTTCATCTTCCTTCACATGAATGTAATAAACTTTTTTTAAATTTTTTAAGAGACTCAAAAGGGCTATCGTTGTTATGATCATATTACACGTCGTGTTCGTGTATCAAGGAATGTTGTTTTCTTAAAAAATATTCCATTTCATACTCCCATAACACCCACTTCAACTACTTCTACTGATTCTAGAGGATTAACCCGTTTCCTAATATCTCACCTATGAAAAAATTATCTTCAAGTTTTTTACAGGTCTATCAACAAGATGAGCTAAGAGTGCTCCCTCCTCCATCCCTGCCTACTACTCAACCTGCAGTTGATCCATCCCTTTTAGAGGTATATCGATTTAACCGAATGTGACATCCTCCTAATAGATTCATTTGTTCTATGTTTTCTATTCTCGAGTCTGTTTATGTTCTTATATCTTATTCTCAAGCTTCAACATAGTAATGTTGGAGGGATGTCATGACAACAAATTTACATGCTCTTGTAGATAATCATACGTGAGATCTTGTTCCTCATCCCTTTAATCAGCAGGTGATTGGAAGTAAATGGATATACTCGATCAAGCTCAAATTGGATGGATCCCTTGATTGATATAATGCTCGCTTTATCACACAAGGTTATAAACAAGAGTATACTATAGACTATAATGAGACATTTGCTCTAGTTGCAAAAAATGAAGATTGCCCGAATACTCCTTGTTGTTGCAGCTATCCATTATTTACCTATTTGCCAAATGGATGTAAAAAAAATGTATTTCTTCTTGAGGACTTATAGGATAATGTATACATGGCACAACCTCCCGATTCTACTAGTTCGAAGAATTTAGTTTGCAAGCTTCGTGAGGCATTATATGGACTAAAGCAAGATCCTCGTACTTGGTTTTCGCATTTCTATAATTTTATTCTTACAAATAGGTTTAAGCAGAGTCGCCATGACCCCTCCCTCTTTACACGGTCTTCCTCTTGTGGTATTGTTATCCTGCTAATTCATGTTGATAATTTACTTCTCACCACAAGTGATACAGTTGGCATAATGGAACTTCAAAATGTTCTTTGATCATCCTTTCATATGAAAGATATGGACAATCTTACATACTTTATAGGTCTGAAAGTCTCTTATACCAATCGTGGTATACTCGTTAGCCAGTGAAAATATACACAGGATCCCATTAAACTCGTAAATTTTTTTTATAAACGGACAGTTGAAACACCAATGGAATTGAATGTTCAATATTGCAAACAAGATGGCGATCTATTTGAGCAACCTACCCTCTTCTGTTGCCTCGTTGGTAGTCTTATTTACCTAATAATGACAAGACCTTACATCGCATTTACTGTCCATGTGATTAGTGAAATAATGCATTTTTAGTCACACTTGAGGCATTTGCGCTTTGTGGAAGCTAAGAGCGGAGTTACTAGAACTACGGCTAAGTCTTAAAGGGGGGAGAGGTGATTAGGGCCTTTTAAAATCATGCATTAATTAAACTAATTATACAATTAAACTAAATTAAAGCATAAACAATTAGACTTTCAAGCCAATTAGGTCCAATCACAAAGACTACAAATAATAAAGCATTTAAGCAAATAGTCTACTTAGCGAAAATACATTTTGTCTATGAATTTACCTATCATGTGCATAACATGCATTTCATTCAAGCATTCATATAATTGACAATTAAACTAATAATGCTAGAATAATAGTGCTCAAATCAATCACAAATACTAACATGTCTAGTAGTTTGACTATGTGTCTACTCCACTCTCGATTGTCGTACTCATTCCTTGAGTACACTGGATTTCACTAAACGAAGGTTTTAAATCAGGTTCACCTCTTAACCTTTCAATGGAGGTTTTACAAAAGTTCAACTCTTAACTTAAACAGAGGTTTTATAAGTTTACCTCTCAGCCTTGGTGTTCTAACTGGTTCCACCCAACCGAGGTGTTATATGGGTTCCACCCAACTCAGGAGTTTAAACAAGTTCATCCCAACTGAGGAGTTTAAATAGGTTCCTCACAACCTTGTCCTAACCCAAGGACGCACGTATACTCCCGCCGAAGGCTCCTTACTTGGACACTTGTTCGAGTTTGGTTCACAAACTCTCACACTCAATCCTATCCAGGAAAGAGTGCAACCAAACTCTAAAAATGACCCTTACTTGGTAGTCGGATTGAGCCCCGATTCAGCACCTTCTCCAGGTTTCTTCTTCTAGATCTCTCGTGCTTAAATTAGCTCCCCTTGTGCTCCCCCAATCATTGATGCTGATGCTTTGTGTTGAGTGCTTAAATGTGTATACTCTAACCCCATTTCATCACTAACTATTGTTGTACCTCCACTTTATACATTGCATAGGCCATTACATCACATTATATGCATGGTGTTCATGTTTAAAAGGCCCATCTAATGCATGTTTTGTGATTATAGGAATGAGAATGAACTTCGCCAATTGGAGACCAAAAAGCTATACTTAGGAGCTTTGGATGAAGACCCAAGGTAGGCCAAAGAAAGAAGAAAGCAGAGAGAGAAGAAAGAAAGAATGAAATGAAGAAGAAAAGGGCCAAGACCGGTCGGCCAGGAGGGCCACGATCGGTCTAGACTGGTCGGCCACCTCTTCCCAGCCCTCTGGGCGTTGAAAGCATCAGGTCTGACTGGTCTAAATCGGTCGGCCAGAGCCTGTCCACCTTCAGCATATACTCTGGACTGCCCTAGATCAGGTCCGATCGGTCCTGACTGGTCGGCCAGCCCAGTCCGACTAGTCCAGACCGGTCGGCCACATGCAAAAATAGTCAGTTTCTATTTTGGGCTCCGGATTTCTCTACGCACTGCGTATCCTTACGCATCTTCTGGATGATTTCGATGTAGCAGAGCCTCTCCACTATAAAAGGAGACCTAGGGATCGTTCCTAGGGCATCCTAGAACAGATTGAGCATGGTGGGAGACGGCGAAAGTCGATTTCGGAGTTCTACTACTCCTCCTAGTTTGCTTTCTAGTTTTATGCTTTGTTTAGTTGTTTTCATGTTTCCTTGGATCATGAACGGCTAAACCTCTTAGCTAGGGCTAAGAGGTGAAGCTTGTAGTGAATCTAAGATGTTTCAATTTGTTTAATTTGGTTTTAAGTTGGATTTCTATTGAAGAACAATGGTTTGAAGTTTAAATCAAGTACTAAGTAGTTTTTCTTAATCTTATGATGACTCATGGATGTTTGGAAGAATTGTTTGAGTTCTTAATTGTTTTGAGCTAGTCTAGACCTGTATGATCCGAGGAATTGGAATACACTCTAGATCTATGATCTTCATGTGGGAGCTTCAAACCAAAAGTCTACTTTTCTGGAAATTTTGAAGTATGTGAGACTGTGTATGTGATTTGGATCAAGTTCAAATCATGATCTAGTTTTATCTTGTGACAGGATTTAATGATGGTTATGATTGTGATCTTAACCTATTGGAATTGGGACTGACCTATATAATTGAGTATGCTCGTCTTAGCTTACATTGAGTGAATCATATACATGGATCATACATATGTCAGATTGATTGTTTTAACTGCTTTATCATCCGACTAGATAGAACTTAATTTTAATTCTAGCTGAGAAAGTAAGAAACCACAGCGAATTGAGCATCAAGGATTGCTGCAAGTGGATCCTTGAACCCCTAAAGCCTTTTATTAATTGTTTACCTTCAGTTTAATTCAACGTTACTATTTACATCAATCTTCTACAAATCTATTTGTTAGCTCTTCAGTAGAACTATTGGAATTGTTTTATGGATTCCTACATAAGTCCCTGTGGATCGACCTCGGTCTTACCGAGATTATTACTACATCGCAACCCTACATTTGGGGAAGCGAACAACTATGCATGGTTTTCAAGCTTAAAGACTATTCTAATGCGTGGTTTTATGATTGTAGGAATAAGAGGGACTCCACCCAAATTGATGACTAATAAGATCTATTTAGGAGCCTTGGATGAAGACCCAAGGTGGGCCAAAGAAAAAAGAAAGCAGAGAGAGAAGAAGAGAGAAGAAAGAAAGAAGAAAAATGAAGGAAATCAAGTCAACAACCAAGAGGGCCATGACAGGTCTAGACCGGTCGGCCACTCCCTTCTACCCCTCTGGACACAAAATACAAAGAGGTCGATCGGTCAAGAGCTTGCCCCTCTCATTAATGCACGCTGGATTGTCCACAGACAGGCTAGACCGATCGTGACCGGTCAGCAAGCCCAGTCCGACCGGTCTAGACCGGTTGGCCAGTGTAATTGCAGCAAAATTCCAGCAGCTTCCTTATGAAGCTCTAATTTTTATGCGTAAGTGCGTAAGTACTACGCAAATCTAAAAGATTCTGAAGCGGTAGAGCCTCTCCACAATAAAAGGGGACCTAGGGGATATAGCTAGGGTATCCTAGAAGAGATCTATGAAGGTAGGAGGCATCGAAAGTCAGATTCGGAGTTTCACAACTCCTCCTACTTTGTGTTTTCTAGTTTTATATTTTTAGTTGTTTTCATGCTTCCTTGGATTATGAACGGCTAAACCTCTTAGCTAGGTTTAAGAGGTGAAGCTTGTAGTGAATCTGAGATGCTTTAATTCATTTTGTTATGGTTTCAAGTTGGATTTATTGAAGAATAATGGTTTAGGGAAGTTTGAATAAAGTTCTAAGTAGTTTTTTCTTAATCTTATGATGACTCATGGATTTTTGGAAGAGTTGCTTTAGTTCTTAATTGTTTTGCATAGTTCTAGACCTATACGCTCCGAGGAATCGGATTCAATACGCTCTAGACTTGGAATTTCATGTGGGAACTTCAACCAAAGTTCTACCTTTTTGTTCTAAGTTCTAAATTATGTGTTGATTGTATATGTGATTTGAATGAAGTTCAAGTCATGATCTAATTGTACTTTGTGACAGAGTATAATGATGATTATGATTGTGATCTTAATCTATTGGAACTAGGATTGACCTATGCAATTGAGTGTGCTCAAGTCCTAACTTGAATTAAGGGAATCGTGTTTATAATCACACATATGACAGATTGTATGTTACAACCGCTCTATCATCCGACTAGATAGGATTTGATTTCGATTCTAGTTGTGTAATTGGGAAACCATAGCGAATTATGCATTGAGGATTGCTACAAGTGGATCCTTGAACCCCTAGTGCTTTCTTATATTGATTACAATCACTTTTAGTTTAAGAATCCTCTATACATTCAATTTTAGAAATCTATTTGGTTAGCTCTCAATTAGAGAATATTAGAAGTAATTTTGTGAATTCCTAACAAGTCCCTGAGAATGCATGATTTGGGTCTCTACCAAATTATTACTACATCGCAACCCTACACTTGGGGAAGCGAACAAGTTTTTGGCACCGTTGCTGGGGATTTTCAACGGTTTTTACAAAATTTATGAAAATAGTTTTATTTGAGATTTTTAGGAGTCCTACTAACTTAGTTTGTTGTTTTTATTTGCTTTGTTTGTAAGGATTCTAGGAGTCGAAGAAGTCACTTCAATTAGGTTTTCTAACCCTTTTTACTTTTTATTTTTTTGAGATTTGCATGCCACATTAGGTTTGAGATTCTAACCACCGACTCATTACTAAAGGGGGAATTGTTGAAGGGATTGATAAGGAGCCACGTGCTAAGAAACATTTAGACTCTGCAATTTTGTCTAACAGTATGAATGAGAATCAACCCAATCCTATGGCCAATCAAAATTTGGGCCAAACAGAAACGGGTGAGAATGAGGTTGAGAATGTTCTTTGACCTAGAACTTTACGTGATCACTTGCAACCTGCAAGTGCGAGTACTCCCTCATGCATAATTTTCCCAACCAATGCAGGGAATTTTGATTTAAAACCGAGAGTAATCCAACTCCTTCCCAAGTTCCTTGGTTTAGACAGTGAGAGCGCATATCAACATTGTTGACGTCAGATTCTGGTAACAGGTCCCTCCTAAGCTTATGCTCTTCTCGAAGTGAGCTCCCCTCCAAACCTGAAAGCCAAAGAAGAAAACTAAGGTTGGCCGGCGCTTGGCCGTTGGCCCTCCGAAGCTTAAGTCAGAGGTGACTTGATAGTAAGATGAAGTGTAAAACGTAGGCTTAGAGATTGTGTACCTTTATTGTCTGTGGGGTTATCTATTTATGCAGATCCGGGTGATCCAGTCTATTACGCAAGCTATTAAGATCACTGCTGATTTCAGGGGATAAGGCGCTTATCCTGTTAATCCTTAGATAAGGGGATGGCGTAACCACTCTAGATGTCTAGCTGATTACGTCTCTTGATAGAGATCTCCCATGGTTCGGAGGTATAAATAGAAACAAGCTAAAACCAGCCTATATAGGCTACTGGTACTATGAGACAAGGGACGTCCTTGCCAGAGACCAGAGACCAGAGACCAGGGCTGCTCACATGACGGGAGCTGCTCATATGTTGGGAGCTTCTCATATGTCGGGAGCTGCTCATATGACGGGAGCTGCTCATATGTCGAGAGCTGCTCATATGATGGGGTCCTCCCCACTCAACGACCAAGAGCAGAGATGCTCATATGTTGGGAGCGTATAGGCGGTCGTAGGTTTGAGTGATATATAAGACGTAAGCAGGAATGCTCACTAGTCAGATGGTTTGGTCATGACTTTTATGGAGAGACGCTCGCTGGTTGCATATCTTTTATACTTCTTCGACAACCAACTTTATTCTACAACAAACATCTTAAGGAATTTGATGAGGTGATAGCCACGTTGCACTTTGCAAATGTATCTGATGATGTTGTGAGACTTAAGTTATTTCCTTTTTCTCTTAAAGAGAAGGCTAAGGCTTGGCTTCATGCATTAAGGCCAATATCAATCGGCACATGGACTGAGATGACTAGGGAATTGATTACAAAGTTTTTCCTTACTCATAAAACAAACATGTTGAGGCACCTAATCATAAATTTTGCCCAAAAAGAAGATGAGACCTTCTTCCAATGTTGGGAGAGGTTCAAAGACTTATTGAACACATGCCCACATCATGGCTACAAAATTTGGAGGGTAATAAGCTTTTTCTTTAAAGAACTAACTTCGCCCATGCGCCAATTCGTAGAGATGATGTGCAATGGAGAATTCATGAATAAGGAAGCCGAGGAAGCATAGGACTATTTTGATATCTTGGCCAAGAATGCATAATCTTGGGATACAACTAAACCAGCAAATCCCAAGATAAGCCAACAAAGAGAAAAGGGAGGAATTTATGTCCTCTTCGAAGAAGACAACATAAGTGCATGTGTGCTAGCCTCACAAGAAAAGTTGAGGCCATGGAATTAGGGAAGGGAGAAAAGACTAAGGAAGTTGAGAGTATTTGTGGAATTTGTTCCGGTAACCAACATGCAACACAGGGTTGTCCTACAATCTCTGCGCTCCAGGAAGTTCTACAAGAACAATCAAATGCCATAAATAACTATCAACGTCCATTTAGCAATCCAAACTCGAACACGTATAATTCTAGTTGGAGGAACCATCCTAATTTCAGTTGGACGAATGGGCCATCAAAGAATGCAAACAATAACCCAAAAGCTAAGCTTGAGGAAATAGTGGGTACATTCATCTCGGCCCAGGTTGAGTACAACAAGAATAATTCTCATAAAATAGATGGGTTCATACAAGAACAATTGAAATTCAATCAGAATTCATCTCAAGCCATCAATGATTTGAAAACTTCAATGGCTAGAATTGAATCTCATCTTAGTATTAGGGAGAAAGGCACACTTCCTGCCCAACCTCTCCCTAACCCAAGAACCCAATTTAAGATACAAGACATCAGCCCATCCTCCCAAAATACGGAGCATGTTTAAGCTATCACCACTTTGAGGAGTGGCAAAACAATTGATAAATCCAATCCGGTGAAGGCCCCAAAGCCTAATGATCCAGAAATTGTCAATAAGAATGATATCTTGAACAACACTCCACATGAGAAAGAATCTAAAAGGCAATACAAGCCGGTTGCCCTGTTTCCACAAAGGTTGATTTTACCCAAACCTTTAGACAAAAACCTGAAAATTTTAGAGGTTTTTAAACAAGTGAAGATCAACATTCCGTTGTTGGATGCTATAAAACAAATATCATCCTATGCCAAATTTCTAAAGGAATTGTGTACAGTCAAAAGGAAACACAATGTTCACAACAAAGTACTTTTGACTGAGAATTTGAGCGCCATTATTAAACAAGAAGTGCCCCAAAAATACAAGGATCCGTGTAGTCCTACCATCTCATGCATCATAGGTGACTACCGGATCAAACAAGCTTTACTCGATCTTGGGGCAAGTGTTAACCTCATCCCATACTCGGTCTATGAACAACTTGGGTTAGGTGAATTAAAACCCACCAAAACCACACTCCAACTCGCAAATAGATCTATTCATATACCGAGAGGGATGATTGAAGATGTCCTCGTCCAAGTCGATAAATTCTACTATCCAGTAGATTTTATTATCTTGGATACACATACTGTAATGGGAACTGGTGCTCAAATTCCTGTCAACTTGGTCGCCCTTTCTTAGCCACTTCAAATTCGATTATCAATTGTAGAAATGGGCTAGTACAAATGTCCTTTGGAAATATGACACTCGAGCTAAATATTTTTTATTTATGCAAACAACCACAGGATGTTGATGACGAGATCCATGAAATAAATCTGATTGAATCATTCGTGGAAGACAAATCCCTCCTGACATTCTATTCCGATCCCTTAGATGCATGCTTGGCCCATTCTCATGAGATTGATAATGACATGATAAGAGAGATGGATGCCATTTTAGATTCTATGCTGGTACTTGATAATAAAAGATGGAAGGCACCATTTGATCCTTTGCCCTTAAGCGAGAACAAGCTGCTTCCATCTAATATCAAGGCACCGAAGCTCAACCTAAAACCATTACCCACTGATTTGAAATATGTTTATTTGGGTCGAGATGAGACATATCCGGTGGTGATTTCTTCCCACTTGGATGAGGAATAAGAAAGTAGGCTGATAGCCACTCTAATAGAGCACAAAAGTGCCATTGGATGGTCAATTGCGGATCTCAAAGGCATAGACCCCCTGATTTGTACTCATCGCATACACCTTGAGGAGAATGCGAAGACATCTAGGCAACCACAAAGACGCCTCAATCCAAACATGAAAGAGGTGGTTAAGGCCAAGGTGTTGAAACTATTGGATGTGGGTATCATTTACCCAATATCCAATAGTCAATGGGTGAGTCCAACTCAAGTAGTGCCTAAGAAATCTGGAATAACCATCGTAGCCAATGCCAATAATGAACTCGTGCCAACCAGAGTCACTACCGGTTGGAGAATGTGCATTGACTACAGGAAGCTAAACACAAAGACCACTTCCCCTTACCATTTGTTGATCAAATTTTAGAAAGGTTGGTGGGTCATTCCTACTTTTGCTTCCTTGATGGGTATTCAAGGTATAACCAAATAGAGATCGCCCTAAAAGACCAAGAGAAGACAACATTCACATGTCCATTCGGCACTTTTGCCTATCGAAGGATGCCGTTTGGACTATGTAATGCCCCTACCACTTTTCAACGTTGTATGTTGAGTATTTTTTCTGATATGGTGAGGACGATTCTTGAAGTCTTCATGAACGATTTCTCTGTATTTGGTTGTAACTTTGATGAGTGCCTTGCGCACTTAAAAATTATTTTGAAAAGATGTGAAGATAAGAACCTTGTGTTGAATTGGAAAAAATGTCATTTCATGGTTCAAAAAGGAATAGTCCTTGGTCACATCATCTCACAAATGGAATTGAGGTGGACAAGGTTAAAATCGATCTTATCTCCAACCTTCCACCCTCCAAAAGCGTACGAGATGTGCGGTCCTTTTTAGGACATGCCAGATTCTATAGACGGTTCATAAAGGACTTTAGTTCACTCTCTCGTCCTTTATGTAACCTCCTTCAAAAGGAAAACTCATTCGAGTGGGATAAGGATTGTTAAAATGCCTTTGATAAACTTAAAGGCATGTTGACATGTGCTCCCATAATGCAACCACCTGATTAGAGCCTTTCTTTTGAAATCATGTATGATGCAAGTGACTACGCTATTGGGTCTGTGTTAGGCCAAAGAAAAGAGAAGAAGCCTTGTGTCATCTACTACACAAGTAGAACCTTAAACTCGGCTCAAGCAAACTACACTACTACAAAAAAAGAACTTTTGGTCGTAGTTTTTACTTTGGACAAGTTTCGGTCCTACTTGATCGGATCCAAGATCATCATATTCACCGACCATGCAGCGCTTAAGTACATTCTCTCTAAGAAGGATGCTAAACCACGCTTGTTAAGATGGATCCTTCTACTCCAAGAATTTGACATAGAAATACGTGATAAGAAAGGAGTAGAAAACGTAATTTGCTGACCATCTTTCTAGACTTGTTCTCACCGATTCCCCTGAGACGACCGCGATCAATGACATGTTCCCAGATGAACAACTTTTTAAAGTCTCCCAATTGCCATAGGTATGCGGACATTGCTAACTATCTTGTTACAGGTACAATTCTAACACATTGAAAAAGGCAAGATAAGGATAAGTTCTTCAACGATGTGAGAAAATTCCTATGGGACGACCCGTACTTATTCAAGTATTGTCCCGATCAAATCATAAGGAGATGTGTGCCGGATGATGAACAACACAATATCATCTCCTTTTGTCATTCTCATGCGTGTGGTGGCCACTTTTCGGCTAAGAAGACCATAGCTAAAATTCTGTAATGTGGGTTTTATTGGCCCACCATGTTCAAGGACACCCATGAGTTTTGTAAAACATGTGAACTTTGTCAGAAATTGGGAGGAATATCCTGTAGAAATATGATGTCACTCAATCCCATCTTACCAATTGAAATTTTTAATTGTTGGGGCATCGATTTCATGGGTCCATGCCCATCTTCTTTTAAAAATCTATATATCTTGCTTGCCGTCGACTATGTTTCAAAATGGGACGAGGCGATTCCATGCCGGAACAATGACCATAAAACAGTCATTCGTTTCTTAAAAGAAAATATCCTTTCTCGATTTGGAACACCTCGAGTCATTATAAGTGATGGTGGATCCCATTTTTGTAACCGCCCGTTTGAAGCTTTAATGAAAAAATATGGCGTCAATCACAAGGTGAGCACTCCCTATCATCCACAAACAAGTGGACAAGCTGAGATATCCAATAGGAAAATTAAACATATTTTGGAGAAAACAGTGAACCCCGATTGCAAAGATTGGTCGCTTCGACTTACCGATGCACTCTGAGCTTACCGTACCACGTTCAAGACCCTCATTGGAATGTCTCCCTATAGACTTGTCTATGGAAAAGCTTGTCACTTGCCCGTAGAGTTGAAACATAGGGCATATTGGGCGCTAAAGAAGATGAATTTTGATTCTGACAGGGCAATCTCATTGCGCAAACTTCAATTGAATGAACTTGTGGAACTCCAGAACGAGGCTTATGAAAATGCGAGAATTTACAAGGACAAGACGAAGGTGTTCCATGATAGGAACATCCTTCGTAAGACATTCACGATCAACCAAAAGGTCCTTATGTATAATTCTCGGTTATATTTATTTCTGGGGAAATTGAAGTCTCAATGGACCAGTCCTTTCATTGTGAAAACTATTTATCCATATGGGACCGTCGAGTTGTTGGATCCAAGGAACGATAACATCTTTAAAGAAAATGGTCAACGCCTAAAGCCGTTCTTTGAGAATTTTTCTTCAGAAGGTATGTCCATACCTCCGACTGATCCTGTGTATCAGGATACTTGATCTCCTAGTCTGATGGAGGTATAGAGTAGTTAGGATTAAGATTTTGTTGCTTTTGGTTTTCTCTTTCATAGGTTTGTTAGAAGGAGGTAAAATTCCAGACTTTGTTGTCTCAGGTAATCTCATCCTCAGTCCCTTTATTTTATAATTGCTCTCATGTTTTGCCTATTGCGTATCTTTTACATTGAGGACAATGCAAGATTTGGTTGGGGGTGTGGAATCACTAGTATGAATCTAGTGTTTTGTAACATCTCGAGCAACATGAAGAAGATTTTTTTCGATTTTTTCTAAAAATTCAGAACTCCATTGGACAACTTTGTTTCTATACATTCGGGATGGTGTAAGTACAAGAAAAGGAGAGGCAAAGTGAGTGATGTTGAACATTTTGAACATTCTTTAAGGTACTAGTCTTGTATGTGAATTCCTCTATTTTTATGAATGATAGAACTTTTGAACACTTTTACACCTAGTTCACTTCACACGATTCTCATGTTTTGAAAGGATTATTAGATTTGTGGCTTAGCTAAGTTTGGATTCGAGGTGTTGAGAAACCTAGCCAGGGTACTTTGTCCATCCTTGTTCACGGGAAAATAACGAAAGATATGGATTTCTAAAAATCCTATCTAATGAAAAAGAAAACGGAAAAGGAAGGATGAAAATATGGGAATGATGGAGAATATGGTGGAAAATTTCGAAAAGGGCTGCTTACTACCAACCGGGGGATGGTCTACCCGTAACCAAAGCCGGAAATGGGAAGTAGTGAGAAAGCCGTCGGAAGGACGGTAAGGTAAATTCCTGTCAAAGGCTTGTTGTTGATCAGTGCACCTTGAACTCCATAACTTAGCTGAATTATGAAGAAGATAATCCCGAATTCCAATGAGATGAGCATTCACTGGGCACACTAGGTTAAATTGTTCAAATACTTCTATTTATCAATCAATCAGCGGGAAATCCATGTGATGCTTGTTATGTTCTTGAAAGTTTAAGGTTTCAACCTCTATCACTTAGTTTTTTCGATTTTTACATTTGCATATCTTTGAGTGTATAGAAGCATAGTCTCTGAAGGAGAGTTGGGTTTTGGAGGAATGAATGGTTTCATGAATGTTTTGCTCAGGACTAGAAAAATGCTGGTTGGGGGTGTGTCGAGTGCTTAAATGTGTATATTCTAACCCCATTTCATCACTAACTATGCATGGTTTTCAAGCTTAAAGACTATTCTAATGCGTGGTTTTATGATTGTAGGAATGAGAGGGACTCCGCTCAAATTGATGACTAAAAAGATCTATTTAGCGCCTTGGATGAAGACCCAAGGTGGGCCAAAGAAAGAAGAAAGCAGAGAGAGAAGAAGAGAGAAGAAAGAAAAAAAACAAAGGAAATCAAGTCCGACCGGTCATGACCGATCGGGCAAGAGGGCCATGACCGATCTAGACCGGTCAGCCACTCCCTTCTACCCCTCTAGACACAAAATACAAAGAGGCCGACCTGTCTTGACCGGTTAGCCAGAGCTTGCCCCTCTCACTAATGCACGCTGGACTGTCCACAGACAGGCTAGACCGGTCGTGACAGGTTGGCCAGTGTAATTGCGGCGAAATTCCAGCAACTTCCTCGTGAAGCTCCGATTTTTATGCGTAAGTATTATGCAAATTTGGAAGATTCTGAGGCGATAGATCATCTCCACTATAAAAGGGGACCGGGACGTAGCTAGGGTATCCTAGAAGAGATCTACGAAGGTGGGAGGCGGCGGAAGCCGAATTCAAAGTTCTAAAACTCCTCCTAGTTTGTGTTTTCTAGTTTTATGTTTTTAGTTGTTTTCATGCTTCCTTGGATCATGAACAGCTAAACCTCTTAGCTAGGTTTAAGAGGTGAAGCTTGTAGTGAATCTGAGATGCTTTAATTCATTTTGTTATGGTTTCAAGTTGGATTTATTGAAGAACAATGGTTTAGAGAAGTTTGAATAAAGTTCTAAGTAGTTTTTCTTAATCTTATGATGGCTCATGGATTTTTGGAAGAATTTCTTTAGTTCTTAATTGTTTTGCATAGTTCTAGACCTGTACACTCCAAGGAATCGGATTCAATACGCTCTAGACTTGGAATTTCATGTGGGAACTTCAACCAAAGTTCTACCTTTTTTGTTCTAAGTTCTAAATTATGTGTTGATTGTATATGTGATTTGAATGAAGTTCAACTCATGATCAAATTGTGCTTTGTGACAGAGTATAATGATGATTATGATTGTGATCTTAATCTATTAAAACTAGGATTGACCTATGCAATTGAGTGTGCTCAAGTCCTAACTTGAATTGAGGGAATTGTGTTTATAATCACACATATGACAGATTGTATGTTACAACCGCTCTATCATCCGACTAGATAGGATTTGATTTCGATTCTAGTTGTGTAATTGGGAAACCACAGCGAATTATGCATTGAGGATTGCTACAAGTAGATCCTTGACCCCCAGTGCTTTCTTATATTGATTACATTCACTTTTAGTTTAAGAATCCTCCATACATTTAATTTTAGAAATTTGTTTGGTTAACTCTCAATTAGAGAATATTAGAAGTAATTTTGTGAATTCCTAACAAGTCCCTGAGAACGATCTCGGTCTCTACTGAATTATTACTACATCGCAACCCTACACTTGGGGAAGCAAACACTTTGCCAATGCTTCATGTTCAAGATCTACCTTGCATATAATACTCCGATTAAGATGCCCAAAGTGAGGAGGTGGTGAATTCTCTACAACCTAAGGATAGGCTTTGGTTTAAGGTTGTGGAACACATAGTTGGATATCCTAGGGAATTTAAACATAGATTTACCTATTTAAATCAGTGTCTAAAGTCTAAAAATCAAGAGGGAACAAGTCCATCTTCATTTTAGCTTTGAATGCTCCAACATGTGATTAATCACAAGGAAGATTACTTGATTAGATTAATATTAGAGCCTAATGGTATTTGTTATAATGGTGGCTTTTAATGCACTAAATTCTCTCTCTTAAGTCCAAGAGCTGAGCCTCGTTTATATGGAGTTAAAGCTTCAACGGATAGAAAACTTGCAGCAATGGCTATCTGTCGGTAGGTCGACCTGAGCTGTCGGCCAGCAGAAATGGGTCGTCGACCAATCGATATTCCCCCTGTGGCTACTATCTGATTTAAGCCACATATCAACCATCGACCTGACCTATTGGTTGGTCGATAAGGCCCGTTGACCAGCTGATTTTAACCATCAGCCGGTCAATTTGGGCTTGGACACATGTCTACTTTGTTGTCCAAAAAATGTCATTTTCAGCCTATCAACTTAGGTTGTTGGTCGGCCGAACTGGCTGTCAGCTAGTCGGTTGGTCGTCCAACAGCACTATGAGTTCTACTGTTTAGCGTGTATTTTTATAGCAACTCATAAACCTCTTAAGTCTTTCAAAGGGTTTTCTTTTGAGACTCCTAAGGTCAGTCTATGATGGCTAAAAGTTTACCTATTGGGTCCAAGTCATTTAGAGGATAAGGGTTGTTTTGATTTTAAGGGTTAGGGTCACCAAGGCACCTCTGATTAACTTGTATCTTCTTCCTTGATGCTTCTTGTCCACTTGAATCTTTGGTCTTCAGCTTGCTAAGGCTTAACCGACATTAAGATACAAGGATGCACGTGATTGACAAATAAGGTGCACTCATATGCTACAAATAAGTGTACTAACAGTTAGTCAGTTTGTTGTCAAACATCGTACCTTACACATGACCATTGTCCTGCGAATACTTTAATATTTGCAAGGAACCATAGATCGTTCCCTATTCTTTTCTTCGACGTCGCCTCTTAAGCTTATCGTATATTCTGATGCTGACTGGGCAGGTTGTGCTCTCACCCCCCGATCACCACAGGTTATTGTATGTTTCTTAGCACCTTATTTATTTCTTGGAAATGCAAGAAGCAAACAACTGTCTCCAAGTCGAGTACTAAAGCTGAGTATTGTGCCATGTCTTCAACCAATAGTGAGATTATTTTTCTTCGTAAACCTCTTTCAAATTTTAAAATTAATCTCTCTAGCCCGACTCCTCTTCATGTTGATAATATGAGTTTTATATAGATTGTTTCTAATCCTGTGATTCATGAAAGGAGAAAACATATTGAGGTGGACTGTCATTTTATTCATGAAAAGTTTTAATCTGCCATTTTTCTCTTCAATATGTTGCATAGTATGATCAAATTATAGATATTCTCATGAAGAGTTTGATAATAGCCCGACATTCTTTTCTAGTACACAAACTATTGTCAGTTGATCCCCCACATTGGTTTGGGAGGGGGGGTAATAGCTAGTTTCAATATGTAGAAAGATTGTAATTTACTTTTCTTCCATATATAGCGAGATTCATAGTTGTATATCTCTACAAATAAACCCTTTTAGGGTTAGATCAATACAAAATACTCAAGGAAAATTCTCCATCATCTACAACATTTTCCTCTGTTATCAAACAATCCATTAATTGGAGAAGTATAAGAGACTTAGACCATCTTTTAGCAACGGTAGACTATCTACCAAGGTATGAGACCATTTCAATAGAATTTTCTATGTCTATCTTGCAAGGAACCAATCAATTCATCAAAGAGTTCGTCAATGGTATAACCTTTCTTAAAACACCTTAAGAGTTAAGAAACTGACAAGAATAGTTTTCTACCTTATTGTTTGGAAAATCAAGCTAGCTAGGAATGCTTGAAAATTTGAGGAAAAGTTAGACAAAGCAGATGGGGTGATCAAAATGATTAATAGGCAAGCTGAATGTAAGGGAACCCATAAGGCTCATTTTCCAAGAACATAGGTTTGTAACCAATAGGTGTGTCACAAATAAGAAAAAAAGATGTTAAGATATTGAAATGAATGAAACAAAAAATGGATTGGGCGAAGATAAATAATAATAGGTCATTTAGAGTAAATCTGGGAGAATGGGGAGGGGGAATGGGGTGAGTGCAGAGATCATTAAGGAAAACTTGTTTTCACATTTCATACAAATTGTGGACGCATTACTAACATGATGGTAGAGGCATGGGAAAATTCTTCATAAGATTAGGCATTATAAAAACCTTATCTTATAAAGGTGATCATGGAGTTAAACTTGAAATTAGTGCGAACTGCATTAAAAAGATGCACCACTTGAAATTACGTCGATAGTCTAACACGACACCTTCATATATACGTGCGGAAGTTTAAGAGCAAAGCACTAGAATTATGGCTAAGTCCTAGAGGGGGGATGATTACGACATTTTGAAATTCTTTACTCCTACTTACACAATTAAACAATTTGAACTAAGTAAGTAAGAACACTTCAACTTCCAAGGCTAAGTGGGTCCAATCAATAGAGTAGCATATAATTAAAGCAATTAACATCCTAGTCTAAGCATGCATTGATTAACATATGATTAAACTAATCAAGTACCTAATCTATGCAACTTAAGTAGACTGTAGAGGATGGATCAAATAAGCTCAAGGAGTGAAAGTACATCATATGTGTGTGGATGTGCCTATCAAGTGCCTAGCATACATTCCTAATGAAGCATTCATAATCAAACACTTAAACACAATGTATAATAAAAAATGTGCTCAAATACAATCATAACACAACGATGTATAGTAGTTCAGCTTCGGGTCTACTCCACTCCCAGTTCAAGTACTCAACCCCTTTGAGCACACCGGCATTCACTAGGAAGTTTAAATCTGGTTCCTCCAAACCAAAGTGTTTTAAGTTGGATCCACCCAACTGGGAAGTTTACAGGTTCCTTCAAACCTACACGTACACACCCGTATTGGTGGCTCCCCTTGGAGACTTGTTTAGGCTCTACAACTAAACCAAGGTCCTACAACCGAACCTCAATTTAAACTCCACTCATGAGTCAACGTCCTACAACCAAACCTCAATGGTTTTAGGCTCTACAACCGAGCCAAGGTTCTTCAACCGAACCTAGTGATTACTCCCGTCGGAGGCTCCCCAATTGGAGACTCAATTCGACCCTACAATCGGGTCTAGGTCCTACAACCGAACCTATCGAATTTGAAGACAAACTCTACACTCAATTCTCCACAAAAAGAAAGTGAAACCAGACTCTTACAATTGACAACTTACTTGTCGGATTGAGCCCCTTTGTTGCTCCGCTTCATGTTGTTTGAACTCCGCTTTCCCGTGCTTCAATCAACTACCCTTGTGCTCCCCTAATGTTGTTGCCAATGCTTTGCGGATGCTTCAGCTCCAACGATCAATCCCCTTGCATATACTCTTCTTGAGATGACCAAGGTGGATGGGAGGTAGGTTTGAGATCTCTACACCTAATGGGAATGGGTTTCTTAAAGAGTCTCACCTATAAGGATCTCATCATAGAGTATTGGATAAGAATATCACTATCAAGAACCATCCAATCTCTAGAGATCAAAAGAGGAACAAGTGTATATTCATCATGAGCTTTGAATGTTTCATTCTTGTGGTGAATAACAAGGAAGATCACTTGCTGGGGTTAGGAATAGAGCATCTAATGGTATGAAATGGTGGTAGCTTCTATCTCCTCAAAATCCCTCTCTTAAAGCCCAAAGACCATCTCTCCCGTATTTAAAGAAAATTTGCAAGGGGCAGAAAATGACAACTTCGATGTATCAAATTAATTTTCCAATTGATCGGAGTTATCTTTGATATATCGAAATACCTTGTTCGATATATCGGAGAATCTGTCCAGAGAGTTAGCAAGTTGCTGGACAAAATTCCCAATCTATCGAAATGGGTTTCGATATATCGAATCCACACATTCTGATATATCGAATGTGCAGTCCGATTGATCGAACAAACTGTCCAAAGAATTTATGCATTTGCTGGATGCTTGAATCGATATATCAAATAGACCTTTCGATATATCGAAGGTCTATTGAAAGCTGTTGTTTGGGCTGGATTAAGTACATCAACTTTCACCTCTTAAATTAATCTATCTTATCATGTTTTTCAAAGTATTCTAAGACTAATGAAGAGGACTAAGGTATTCCTAGTTGGTCCAAGTCATCTAAGAGGGTTTGGGGTGTTTGGGTTCAAAGGGCTAGGGTCACCAAGGCTTCTCATTTATCTGTTCTTCTTCCATGATGCTTCTTGTCCACTTGAATTTTCAGTCTTCAGCTTGTCAAGGCTCAACCGACATTACAATTCTTGGACTCATGTGATTGACAAATAAGGTGGACTAGTATTCCACAGAAAAGTGCACTTACACCACTCCCTGCCTAAAAGATATGGTATAAGATCGGAGAAATTAAAAGAGAGCTAGTTAGCCTTATCCATAAGATCAATGAAAATATAACATGGTAGCTTATTGTTTGGCCCTTATCACACCCCAAATCCGGTACCTGAAAAAAAAATACTTCCTAGCTACCAAATGTAGCGTTTGACAGATTTTATTTTTAAACATTACCAAGCACAATATGGCAGAAACTTAAAACATGTAACTCATATATATAACGTTCAGTACAATAGTGTTTCTATCCTAAATATTACATCCATAAATTTCCAAAATATACAAGCTCTATAGGAATATAACTTCAACAATCTGCTACACCCACTCATCCTCACTATCGGCTTCCACCTGTAACATTAGAGGAACAATGGGCTGAGTTTTCATAAAAATTAAAAAAAAAAAAAACTTAGTGGGTGCTTCTATTATAAGGCATAATGTTGTTGGTCAAAGTATTCACAGGTGCTCATAATTAACATAATCAAATGGTAATATAAGCAAATAAAGTACAGCGCAAGTAAGCACATGCTACTGAAATGAAAGTAAATGAATGCAGGATGCAAGTGGATGCAGAAATTCTTTGTGGTACACCGCCTCTCAAAATGCTCCAATGCTCCAAATAATATCATCATGGGCATGCCTCACATCCCTCATGATAGGATCAGGGGATAGGCGCAATTCACTATCCCCCCACGATAGGTTCGCCACACTCTCTCCCCTGGTCTTGTTGAGTCATCAGGCTTTCCAATGGCCAATTAGGGATAACTATTGGGTACAATACCCTAGGGACCCATTGCCTCCCAAATCAGGATAATGTGGCTTCTTCACATAGAAGAAGGTTACTCTTATGTCCCTTGAAGCATCCATATGGTTCAAAGTCTAGATCGAACCATTCCACAAGCTTGGTTAAACTAGCACGAAGGTTGCCACCAAGAAATCACTCTACTCCTGGGCTACTTCACCACATTAGGGAAAAACGATGGGTCACCCATCATCATACAATACAGTCGCGGGTCCCGTACAGGGGGTCACCCGGGTTTTTAGGATCAAATATAGGGCAGCGCACTGTTCGCTCGCCTCAAGTGCAAGGCTGCGATGTAGTAATAAATCTTGGTAAGACCGAGGTCGATCCACAGGGAATAAGATAAACTAATTCAAGTTGTTCCAGCAACTTTTAATTCAATGAATTGAGGATTTCAGGTTTAAAAACTAACTTAAAACAGTAATTGTAAAATCTGTAATTAAAAGGGAACTAAGGCTTTCGAGGATCCACTTGTGATAGCCCTCATGTGAATTCATTCATCCAAGCATAACACAACTAGAATTGAAGTTCTATCTCTCTTCTAGTTGGAAGATATGGCATTCAAACACAAACAATCTCTGCTCAAGTTGAAGAACAAGGTTTTAGTACTAATGAAGCCCATAGAAGTCGAATATGTAGCATTCGAAGTAACGACCATGCCAATGGACTATGGTACGCTCTAGGGTTACTACAATTCAAATTTAATCAATCCAAACATGATAATCTCAGAAAATTGCAAGGAACTTATGTCTGAAGCACATGAACTCTCATAAAACATCCAAAATATCACTTTTATTCAAACTAGAACTTAAAATCAAACTTCAAAGCAAAGTACTTGAATTAGAATGAATCCAACATGATAACTACTCACAAGCTTCACCTCTTAGCCTTAGCTAAGAGGTTTTAGCCGAGCATTATCATGCTTCAACTAGAATTCAAAGAAAAACTAAAAAAAATGAAAAACTAGAGAAAACCCTAGTTGGAGGAGTTGCAATCGCTCCACGATGATCTCCCTTGCTCCCTACGAACTTAGAACTCTTCTATGATACCTTAAGAAGCATGCCAATGTGTCCTTTTATAAGAAAAACCACCCACCGCCTTGGATTGCATAAAGATTTACGCACTTAAATCAGCAGTCGGACGTTGGTCGGGCGCCCGATCACGTTTTGGTCAGGCGCCCGGCCAAGTCCAAAAAAGTTCCAGCAATAACTGGATATTTTTGTCAATTTTGGGCGCTTGACCAAATGGTGGTCGGGCGCCCGAAGGTCAATTTTTACAGTTTTTCTGGTTTATAGGGTCATCTGCTGAATTTTCTGCATTTGACTTTTCTGGCCCTGCAGCTCTGCAATATGACTTTTCTGGCCATTCCAGGTCTTCAACTTGATTCCTTCAAGGCTTTTTCTCCACTTCTTTAGCTCTTCAAAGCTTGGTCTTCTAGTCATTCCAAATCCTTCAAATTGGCATTAAATCCATGTCATCTCTCTCTTCTCCTTGCTTCTTTCTTCCATTCCTTTGGCTCATCTTCTTTCATCATCAAGTAGGTTTAAAAGCATTCTTTTAGCCATCGAATAGGTGAATTCTCTCTCTCATTCCTACAATCACAAACATGCATTAGATTGGTCTTTTAAGCATGCAAACCATGCATAAGATGTGATGTAATGGGCAATCTCATGTATAAATTGGAGGTTCAACACGCACCCACTCAGGTCCGACACTTCATCACATAAATGGGCCACCCAGTACCATATCATATTGCATACAACATCATTCGGTCAACACAAGGACCGTGCTATCCATTGGATCCCATGGGATCCCACCATTTCTGGTTCTTCCTCTTCCCGGTCAAGCATGCATGAAAATGAAATCAGCATGTATCATGGATCATCTATATGTTACACATGCATATTTGATTATCGCCGAGTCAAGTATAAGCATACAATATGCACCTTAGCGTACTTGATTATGGAATCGGGCCTACCTTGCCTCTTATAATTCCTTTTTGTGGGCTAGCATCAAGGCCCTATTCCATAAGCAAGCGGGCTCTCCAAAGGCCCAACTACTAACATGTAAGGGGCTCTCAAAGGGACCATCAGTCGTTATATAAGTTGGCTTCCTCAAGGCCCAACTACCCATCTCAACATGAGTTAACAAACAAAATTTCTTCTCAGCACAATACAATACCAAATGGGCCAAGTAACATCACAGTTATCAACATTATCATCACAACCACATAAAACATAAAATACTTATTCATTCACATCATCACATCATATTCATCCATCACAAACGGCCACCAAAATACTTCACAAGTGGACCTAACCAAGTGGCCCAAAACCTAACATTTCCCACTCAATATCATACAATTTAACATCTTAAGTGGCCCACATAGCAGCCCATTTACCTAAATTTGATCGGCCTTAAGAAGTTTTCGGCGACAAGCATTCAACCTCCATTGTTTTCTTTATGGTGGGGCCTACCTAACGGAGACTTCAGGTGGCCCACCTTTAAGGATAGCATGGATAACATAATTACATAATGGTGGGATCCATATCTGGTTCGTCCAGCTGGCCTATCTGCTGGACAACCAGCGGGCCCACTAAACGGACAGTTTGGATACAACAAACATCATGGGGTCCATAATTTCTGGATGAAGCTAATATTTATGTTTTCCATTCATCCATCTATGTGTGACATTATTAGTAGGTTAGATGGCAAATAAACTTTACAGCTGGCCTCAGGGAGTTTTTTTTTTTTTTTTGTGGCAATTCAATTTCCACCGTTTCCATGGCGTGGCTTACCTAAGTTTTGAATCTGCTTAATTTCTTGGAACCAGGCCCTAATCTGATCTGTAAAGACTGATGGATGGCATATATATAATAATATAAATCACAAACATCTTAGTGGGTTCCACAGAGTCGTGGGCCCATAGATTTTAATGATGGACGTTCAGCACCACTGTTACCTGTGGCACCGTCCACTGGAGTCTGGACTTGCCTCATTTATGGGGGTCATGCCATGAAGGAGCTGGAAAATTGGATAGACATGGTGGATATATACACATGTATCAGGGTGTGTGTCCACATGTGTGGGTTCAAAGCCCTTCTCCCTTTTTGCCATCCATCTGGATGGTTTGAGTGTCCATCACCCATTCAGATGGATGTATATATTAAATTGCATGTAATATGTACATATCACACACACACACACACACAAACACATCAGGGACCCCAAACCATATGGTCCATTTAAAATTTAGATCTAATTCATTTTTGTACTCATACCTAGGGTGGGCCCCACAAGTGTGGGCTTGGTGGACCACCCCATGCATCATGATGGTTCATAGAAAGGTTTCTACATTTTCACTCACTATTTCTTGCTGTGTGATGCACTTGACCATTGGATCTGCCACTTTTTTTAACATCTAGCCCACCTGATTTGGGGCTTCAAAAGTGGGACCCACTTCTACCATATGATGGCCTACTAAGGCCCCCAAATAGACCCTAAGAATTAGGCAAATAGGAAGCTCGTACACCTCAATATGTTAGGTACAACTAAGTTATCCAGATGCTGGGTAGATTGGTAGGTATGAATTTGGTTGGGACCCATCATAAGTGTTTGTGGGTCCCACTTCCTGACCTAAATGGACCCCTCAAAGGGCCATAATCATAGTCCTAAATCGCCAAAATTGGGCCACACAATAGATGAATGGAAGGGATTATACATCACATACATTGAGTTGGGACTCATCGGGGACTTTCCCTTTGTGGGATTTCAATTCTCATGGTTTCCTTTAGGGTGGCCCACTTGGATGTGGTTTGGGGCTACCCTATGATCACACAACTCCCATGATTTAGGCCAACTTCATTGCATGAAAGTAAAAGAAGAAGGGATGAAAGAACCCACCTAGATGAGGACGATAAATGGTTTGGATCTTCAAGGCCCACCTCCTCTCTCTCTCTCTCTCTCTCTCTCTTGCTGACAATGATCTTGAAAATTACTAACCAAGGAGTAAGGATCCCCATTTGTGTAAGGCTAACCTATGGTTATGTAACACCCCGAAATTTTGACTCTCGTGGACAATACAATGAACCAAGTTTCCGAGTGTTAACCTGAATGTGCTAGGGATATATTTCTATATCTTCATTTTTATTTCAAGGAGTAAGGATCCCCATATGTGCAAGGCTAACCTATGGTTATGTAACGCCCCGAAATTTTGACTCTCGTGGACAATACAATGAACCGAGTTTCCGAGTGTTAACTTGAATGTACTAGGGATATATTTCTACATATTCATTTTTTTGGCATTCATAGCATAATGACGAAAATTTAAAATTCTTATTTCAAGTTTTTCTATTCTAAGTTCTTAAACATGGTGGTTGACAATCATACTAATTAAACATAATATTTCACTTTCCAGTCTCTATGAGAGACTTAATTCAAATTATATTAAATAAATCTATTCTATAAAAATGGAAACAATAAACATAATTCATCTTTAAGCTGTTACGACTTCATCGTCCGCCATTTGCCGCCACGATCCTTCTTTTCCTCCATATTACAACTCTGGTTCATCTATTGGATCGTCGCCTGTAATATTTGGGTTGGTGTTTTAAAACACCATCCCCAGAGGACGTGAGTTGCTTGTGATAAACTCAGTGAGGGTTACCCCATAAGATTAGCACAATAATATCCAAGCATAATGATCATACCCAAACATTCATGAGAAAATCTTACTTAATCCAATACATGATATGCATACGCTGGCTAAGGCACCCTGACCAAATGAGATGTGACTTATTTCAATTCTTTTCACCAGTCACTAGTGACCAGAGGTTCTAGTTATAACAGAAATTACTCCACTCTTCCCATGCACCAAAACCTAAGAAAATGGGATAGCGAGAGAAATGGGCCTCATGTGACTCTTTTCTCTAACGCCCGAGGGGTAAATGAATGCATGATTAGTTTCATTAATTAAGTAAATTTGGAATCAAACCAATGTAATGATGTCTATGACCAATGGTTGCTCTTTCCCCATCCCATGATCCATCATAACACAGAATGGTCATTTCCTTCCAAAGGGCCCACCATGAAGAGTCGTATAGATCCAAGTCATGACACATAGCACATAAACAACCTTAACTTCTCGTGGTTCCTTCATAGGTACATAACCAAACTTAGATCCTTGGCAATTCTCAAAATAATGCACACATGGTCTTACCACCAAAACATACGATACAATGCAACCCTTACGGGTCAATCCTTCCTAACATACGATTACATCATTTATCCGACAAAGGGCTTCCATTAATGTAACATCTACATACATAATCTCGTGTCACACCACCCATTACACATCATATTCATCATGATCATATAAGAGCCATAAATTAAGCTTAAATTTCACATGGTTTTCACATAAACATATACACAAGCATGATTTCTCATCCAAGCACTTAATATAACTCATGGTCCGTATAAACCAAAAGTTCAGCGTAAACACCTCAATGATTTTCATATAAACTCATCATTATGTGGAAGATTTCAACAAACATACATTTCAAGAATTCCTACAACAAAATCCTACTATTCTGAGCATAGAATTGACATATAATTTGATATTATTGTAATTAGGCTTAAAAGAAGTCCTCACTTCTTGAGATTGGATGGTTAGAGACGTTAATAGAGTCGCGTAATTCTCCTTAGATCCAAACCCTGACATGTTTAACGAAAATCATGAGATTATGACGTAGATTGAGACGGCTTTCGTCGCCACGAACATATAAGGTTAAATCTACACCTAGGGTTAGGATTGGGGCTAGATTTAAGGGTTTAAATCAGGGTTTATGCGACTTACCTCTCAAAATATTGGCATAACTCAGAAAACTCAGCTGCGTCAACTCAACCTAGCTCGACTCTTCTTCTTCTTTCTCTCTCTCTCTCTTTCCTTCCTCCCTCTTCTTCTTTCTTTCTCTTTTTCCTTCTTCTCTTCTTCCCTTTCCCCTTCTCTGGGAGAGAACCAAACAACAACTACAGGAGGTGCGAGACCCCTTCAACACGTCCTCTCTCTTTCCTCAAAATCTCTCTCTCTCCCTCTACACGATTTCTTCCTCTCTTGTTTTCTCTCTCTAAGATTTTTTGGAGGAGCAGGGAGGTCCAGGGAATTCTTTTATAGCCTTTTAATGTCAGTTGGACGAATGGTAGGTGCGGAGGGAAGTTCGGCTTCGGTTCAAGTTGGAGAAGGATTCGGATTGCAACTAGGGATTTACTGTGCATGAGGGCCATTGGGGTGATAGGTGGCGTCCACACGATGCTGATGAAAGGGATCCCGGGCGTCCATGCAAGGCAGAGGCATATTTCAGGAAAATCTTGGTTTTTCTTAATTTTGAACGGTGATTTGGAGCAGGCCATCGACAAATGACCGAGAGATTTCAACAAATGGTGAATAGGCGGTGTACGTTCATGATGAATGGTTTGGATTGAGGCACAAGGTCCAGGTTGGAGGACGACGATCAATGGTCGAGTCGGTAGTGGGCGCCGCTGTTACAGGGAGTATCGGAGAAGAAGGCATTTTCTCTTTTCTTTTCTTTTTACTATACGTCTCACGGCACCCGCACGAACCGGCTGGTCAACACAGGTGGGGTTCACAGAGGTGAATTAAGGCTATCTGATCCGCTAAACAGGTGGGCAACGTGGATTCAACCATTGGCAAGAAAAATGGGATAGATTTGAATCAAGATGGGTCATCCACGAGCTATTTTTTATTTGGTTATTTGTAGAATGATCAGAGGGCTAAAAATTGACATGTATGACTAAAATGTGCTCAAAATCTTAGGTTTAAAGCTTTGCATCAAAATGAGCATCGAAAACTATCGTACTTAAAAACTGGCGGTGTAACTTAAGTTTAATTAATGGTGTTTTCGTAATTATTGTAAAAAGGTGAGTTTTACGAAATCTAATCTTTATACAATGTTCATGACATCATTCTAAGGGATTTTTGTAAAGGATTCCCTATCGAGTCTCCTACAGATGTCCCATTATACCTAAGTCAAAGTTAATGGACGAAAATTAATAAAAATTAAAATAAAATCTCCATAAATTCTGAAAAACCTGTGGCATTACAGATTAGCCCATGGAGCTTGGGGTTAGTTGAGTGGTCTATGTGGAATTCATGCATTAATGCAAAGGAGATGAGTGGACGGTGTTGTCATGCATGAATCCATCTCTTGCATAGTTAGGGGTGAGGTGTCCATGTGAGAGAGTGCATGGTGTGTGAGGTGTCATCATGTGAGAGTGGATGTGGGTAGGGGGCCATGACATCATGGTCAAAGTGAGTGAGGTATGAGGTCATAAAGCATTAATCCATGCAATGAAAGGTGCTGGAAAAGTTGCTCCATAGGCGCCATGTGGCGGTCTACGCGCGGTGCTCATGCATTGCGCACTCAAAACTTACTCGGGGCATATCTTCCTAACTGAGTGTCACATAGACGAACAGAGGGTACCTCCACGACCGCGGTGACAATTCGATTGATATGATGGTGGTCTCGGGGTCACGAGACTAAGGTAACATAGATGCGTAATGTGCACGGTCAGTGCAGGCCCCCCGCTGGTCACGCTGGATAATACACAATCGTGCATCGAACGAATTGGGAGATATCGCCACACTTCAATAGTCGAGAGAATCGCCCACATGCCACGGCCAAATCAAATGTTTAATTGTGCATGCGGGCGCTCAGCCAGTCACTGGGAAAATAGAGATTTTACGATCGTACAACCAGTCACTCATGAAAATCAAGATATCATGGTCGTATGGCCAATCATCATAAAACTGGGGTATTACGATCCCAATTAAAAGTAGTGGTGGGGGAGTAAATTATTTAAGAGTTAAGCCAATATCCCTAAGAATGTGAGGGGAAGTATGGTTTTAGATATTATAAGTATAGATTTCTTACACTATATATAATAGTTTTGGTGGAAAGGAGTTTTAGATATGTTTTAATATGAATAAGGTTATTGATCTTCTATCATCCAAGCATAAACTATAATATAATACTTAGCCAAGCAAATTTTTTATAACTCTCTTAAGCCATTCTTGATTACTTTGATTTTTAACACCCAGTATCTCATTTGTGTGTTCTTCATCAACTTAATCTCCACCATATCGTCAACTTGCTAATTTTCTGAATCAACAGGATAAATTTTGAAAGTCTTTTGAAGAGTTTATTATTCTCGTAGGACTCCAAGCTAGGTGGTTCCTTCTTCTTTCGCATCAAATCTTTATAAGTGTCACAGCTTAAAGTATGAAGGAACAAATAATTAACCATCTTTCTAAACCATACCTCTTCAAGGATCTTAAAATCTAGTGCAATTGTAAGAAAATGATTCACCAAGTTATATTAATAGTTTACTTATAAAAAAACACTGCCTGAGCCTAACCAAACTCAACATGATCTATAAATGTATGGTTCATATGTTAGATACTACTACAGTAGAGTACTAGAGACTATGTAACACCTCTCAATCTTATGCTCATTGTAAAAACCATTAGATCTTTCAAAATATTTTATTCTCTATTATTAGTTCCTATATACTAATTAGTCTTTCCTTTATAGATAATGAATTAGATCTGAAATTACGTCGATAGTCTAATACGACACCAACGCATACATGTGTGGAAACTTAAGGAGCAACTAGAATTATGACTAAGTCCTAGAGGGGGGTGATTAGGACCTTTTAAAAAAACTTCGCCTACTAAACAGTTTTAACAAATTAAACTAAGTAAGCGATCAACACTTTGGCTTCCAAGCCTAAGTGGGTCCAATCAAAAGACTAGCATATGGTTTAAACAATAAACAACCTAGTCTAAGCAAGCATAGATTAATAAATGATTAAACTAATGAAGAACCTAATCTATGCAGCTCATGTAGACTTAAATGAGGATGGATCAATTAAGCTCAAGTCTACTAAAGGAGTGAAAGTACATCTTGTGTGTGTGAATGTGCCTATCAAGTGCCTAGCATACATTCATAATTAAGCATTCATAATTAATCAATTAAACACAATGCATAATGAGAAATGTGCTCAAATACAATCACAACTACAAGCATGTACAGTGGTTCGACTACTTGTCTACTCCACTCCTGGTTCAAGTACTCAATCCCTTTGAGCACACCGACATTCGCTAGGGAGTTTAAATCTGGTTCCTCCCAACCAAGGTGTGTTAAATTAGATCCACCCAACCGGAGAGTTTACAGGTGTTAGAACTAGAAAATGGATATGATTTACATTTTCTTGAAATGTTGTGTTTTGTTGCTCTGGGGTTCTGAATAATGGAAACATTCATAGACAATCACAAAACATTCATAAAAGTACACAAGGAGAGATATCGCAAAGCGAATTTTT